>CM039428.1:1200000-1742500 GCA_022379115.2 Bauhinia variegata
TTAAGCTTTGATAGTGAAAATCGATCAAAACCCAGAAAATTTGAATGCTCAATGAGAAAACTAGGAAACCTGTTCTGGGGATTGAACATGTGCTTGGGATGAGTACACCTTGCTTGGAAAGACGAAAGCATTCTCTTCAGAGGCGAGAGCTTCACCCAGTGTGACAGCGTTCAACTTGGAAATGTTGCCTCCTGCAACAGATGGCAGATGCATGATTGATTCCACATGGCATAGGGGATTCGTGATCCTCTGATTCAAAGCCATGGCCTCCCTCGCCCCTATCAACTTCCTACTACCGAAGCTACTTCGATTCCACGAGAGAGAAATACAAGGCTTGAATAATGAATTCACCTTTGACACGGGATCCAATATAAAAGCAGCGGAAGCTTCACGGACGCCACCCGGAGCAGCAGCAGAGTTACAGGACACAGATACCATTGTCAGGCGGGCATATAATACAAACGAATAAAATACTATCGATATCGGGTAAGTTAATTCCTGAATAAAACCGATAATACTCGCTCTACATTTATTATTCAATCTTTTGAGGGATCCACGGAATCAAATTAATTGATTTTCTCTTCTCTCCTATCTCTCGAGTCGGACCTGTTCCGTTATAGACTTTTTACATTTTCTGTTATATATCAGAGAGGGAGGGTGGGGTCAGTGCTCTGCTCAGCAACTCCAGGAATGGAACTCTGAACTTTCAAGCGGAGAGGGTACTCTCTCTCTCTTGCCGTCTGGTTGTAATTTTTTCTGTGCTAAGAATGATAAAATTATTATTATTATTATGATAAACTATAAATATAAATAAAAAAAAAAAATAACATGGCAATTAAGCCCAAACGATATGGATAGGTAGAGAGAGGAGTTGAGTTGTTGCTAAAATATAAAATGATGTGCTCAAAGTCATAGAGAATAGCGAGAACTCCCATGGAAAAATGGATGGTCAGTGGCTGCTGGCGAGAAAAGAAAATGACCTTTTTCCATAAAAGACAAAACCACGTTGGACAAACGATGTTGACAGAGTTTTCAATCATCGGCCACCGGCATGGCATCATCATCGAGTTATCGATGAAAATCGTACAAACAAGTATGAGAAGTGGAACTGCATCATGATGGCGTACGATTTCATTTCATGTCGACGTGGTCATAATTGGATTTCTAATTTTGTTTGTTACTACGTTAATTAATAATTACGGATAATAAAGAGCTAAACACATTCAATTTGCAGAATATTGTCTGAAAATTTTGAGAGCCTCTTGCTGGTCTTGAAATTATTGCACTTTTGGAGAAAGATGAGATCTTCATCTGAACTAAAATTGCAAAATTCCCGTGCCAACAAGATCAACGTTCCAGACTTTGCCTCCCGATCCAGTACGCCGCACCTCACAGAAACAGCTCGTTTGGCAATTTTCAGTCTCTTTCGTCACCAGACCGAGGCCTTTCGTATTTGGTGTCTTGTTCTGGTCAAGATAGGTTCCTAGTTGGAATTCTTTACATTATCCACACCTGCAATCCAGCTTCGGCTTCTCCCTGTCACTTCACTAGTGTAATTCTCGTTGGGGTTTCTGCCGCAGCCTGCACCTTGGTCGAATTTACGGTTGACGGAATTTTGGGGGAAGAAGGTTAGGATAGTATTAGTAAATCGTAATAGCGTTAGCATGGGGGCGAGTAGTGACCGGACGCCAGACGGGTCGGATGAGCAGCAGAAGCGGTCGGAGATCTATACGTACGACGCACCCTGGCACGTCTACGCCATGAACTGGAGTGTGCGCCGTGACAAGAAGTACCGTTTGGCAATTGCCAGCTTGTTGGAGCAGTACCAGAACCGGGTCGAAATCGTGCAGCTTGACGATTCCAACGGAGAAATTCGGTCGGATCCAAACCTGTCCTTCGAGCACCCGTATCCGCCAACCAAAGCCATCTTCGTTCCGGACAAGGAGTGCCAGAGGCCGGACCTGCTCGCCACCTCGAGTGACTTCCTTCGTGTCTGGCGCATATCCGACCCGGATGAGTATCCGACTCCGCCTGTGGAGCTCAAGAGCCTTCTGAATGGAAACAAGAACAGCGAATACTGTGGCCCTCTCACCTCCTTTGACTGGAACGAGGTGGACCCCAAGCGTATTGGGACTTCGAGCATAGATACCACCTGCACCATCTGGGACATCGAGAAGGAGACGGTGGATACCCAGCTCATCGCTCACGATAAGGAGGTTTACGACATAGCTTGGGGTGGTGTCGGCGTTTTCGCTTCAGTCTCTGCCGATGGCTCCGTTAGGGTTTTTGATTTGCGGGACAAGGAACATTCAACTATTATCTACGAGAGCTCGGAACCTGACACCCCCTTGGTTCGACTCGGCTGGAACAAGCAGGACCCTAGATACATGGCCACTATTATCATGGACAGTGCCAAGGTTGTCGTCCTCGATATCCGTTTCCCAACGCTTCCAGTCGTCGAGTTGCAGAGGCACCAGTCCAGTGTCAATGCCATTGCCTGGGCACCTCATAGTTCATGCCATATATGCACTGCTGGGGATGACTCCCAGGCGCTAATTTGGGATCTTTCCTCTATGGGTCAGCCAATAGAGGGTGGATTGGATCCTATTCTTGCGTACACAGCTGGGGCGGAGATTGAACAGCTTCAATGGTCCTCGTCTCAACCGGATTGGGTCGCCATTGCTTTCTCCACCAAGCTTCAGATTCTAAGGGTATGAGTGTTTTGTTTATAATGTTATCCTTTGGCCTGTCATCAAATGTGGATGTGCCGCTGGAATAGCAGTCTCTCAGGACTTCATATTTGGCTTTTACCATTCAACAATTATGGTGGATTTCAGGTTCACTGTATTACCTTCCTTTGTCAACACGCTTCGCCCCTATTTGGTTGGTGATCATAAGTTACCTCTGTTTCTCTGGCACATGTATGAAACCTATTCATTGCCATTTAGTTGTTAGGCTTTCTTAGTATTTCCTTCTTGTTTTGTAACTTTTGGTTAAGTGGATATGCAACACGACAGAGAGCAATTTAAGTTGTAACCATCCCTCCATCCTTCTCAGGGAGGACTAGGCCACTTAGTTGTTTCATTGGTAAAGCCGTACTCAAGTAGCTTTAGAGAGGAGATATTGTTAATTGCAAATTCTACTTCTAGTCATTTAGAGCTTAAATACTCCTATACTTCAGACATACAAGTGTGTATTCTCATATTCTCAGTCAATGACTTCAAGACTTGCCGCCATTCCTTGTTATATTAATGTTTTCTCTTATATCTCTACTCTGTTTCCTTGTGTGTGAGGGCTCTGAACTGTTTTAAGTTGAGAAAAGCATAAAATAAATAACCTGAATTCTTGTCTTCTTTACCAGACTACAGTGTTTGGTTTTGGTGGTGTTGTGCCTTTTAAGGTGCTGGCATTGGCTACTGTGAACGGTGGTTAATTTTATTAATTGGTGCCTTGTTGTTATCTTCATAGTCCCATGTTAAGTAGACACCCTTTTTGTGAGAAATTTGTTGTGACAATGGTGACTGGAAAATCACTTCGGATATTTTGATGCAAACATAAGATGCAATTAGAACTTGGAGGACACTAGGAGCTTTATGGTTTGACAGAAGAGAAAAAAAAAATACCTACCTGGCTTTTCTTTTGATCTTCAAATGATATTTTCACATTGTATCATGTTGGTTTCTTCTAAATGTCTGCACCATTAACTAGCTGCCGTTTTTTTACCTCTGACACAAGAAAGATGTTGAAGAGGAAGTCAGTGAAGATATTTCCTTTCCTTTCAAAGTTTGGTTTCTGTTGCGAGCAAACCCAAAGTTACTTGAACCGTAACAAGTCAACAGTATTATCGTAGTCAGAACTGTGCTGCTTCTCTTCTTGGAGGAGATATTTCCTCGCAAGGGAATTAAGGAGATCCTTGGAAATATCTTTTCTTTATCAGCTTCTTTTCCTGTCATAGATAATTGATCTGATGATTTTTCTATCTATCTTTGTACTTGTCTCAGCCATTTTGGTAGATACAAATAATTTCCTTTATGTTTATTCTCTTGCCATATTCTATGAAGATGGAAAATATGACATTTACAGTAGACATAGTAGTGATGGCTGTTTAGATATTCAAATGTTATATTCTAAACCCCAGTGAAAGAACAGGAACACAGTCAAATTCGAAGATGAACCATATACAGTAGTGACTAGATAGAAGTGTTGTAACCCGAGAATAGTGTAATATACAAGGGACGTTGAGGTGCTGAAGAAAATCCATCAACGTGTATTATTTCCATATTCCACAAATCCCAGTAAAATTTCATTTGAAGAAAGACTGAGTACCTTTTTCAGAAGAAATTCCAGTAAAGTATCGCTTTAGAATGGCTGATCTTTTATCATTATTGAATTATGTTTCCATCCCGAATCGTATTTGTTAACCATGCTGGTGAATAAATTTATAGATCCGGATGACCTGCAGTCATTCTCTGCAGTCACCTATCCAACAGGTGCGATCAGTCCTTAGCCATCCAACGGCTGTGCGATGGAAGGAGTAGTTGAGAATTGGTCGCAGCCGTTAGATGGGCAACTGCAGAGAATGACTACTGATCATTCGGATCCATAAATTTATAGAGGATATGTGATATTTCAGGGGTTTTTTTTTTTTTTCTGAAGCTTTGACTAGAAGGCATAAACCGAATTATTCTATAAGAATATTCCCGCTTTAGTTAACCATTATAAATTAATATATACTCAATCAATTATTAATCTCCGAAACCTAAAGTTATATACAATTTTCCAACGAGGTCCACACTGTTCTGCCGTGGCTTGACACGCCAATTTCTTACTTAGGAGGAAAATTTTGGATTTGGGAATAAGAACAGGGACACAAGAAGCAGGGCAAAGAGGGACAGTGATAGTGATTATGAAACTTCTGACAATTAATGAATTCAAATGAATGAAAGCAAGGAATAGTTGCAAGCTCATTAGCAGATCTTACGATCGCTGTTTGTCTTCCAGATGGGAAGAACCAAATATATCTCGTAGACTACAAAAATGATTAAAAACTAATTTGCTTATATAAAGACAAATGATACTGAAGAAGGAAAAACTAGTGGGTTTGGTTCCCGTGTGTTGATTAGACGTCACATCACATGGCATCCAACGGTGTTCTCGTCACTGAAATAGTCTCCTACTCGCTCTGCTGGTCTCCAGAATGGTGACTGATAGTGATAGCTTGGTTTGTCAAAGTGGTAATATTCTTCGACACAAATTGGAGGGAGAGGAGAAGCTGGATATGAAGGCATTGCATAGCAGGGTGCTGCAACTGCACAAGGCTGAGGCTGAGCAAAGTAACAGTCTTGAGGACTCGTTTTGATGTTACTGTATGGGTGAATTCTTGGGTGAACTCTGTAATCCATATCTGGATGGTTGGTCAAATCCACTTCTGGATGTGGAGGAAGAGGGAAATTTTCTTTCTTCATACCTTGAGGGTTAGAAGAAGCATTCGCAGCAATGTTCTTTTCCTTGTTATCCTTCTTTGAGTCTTTGTTCTTCCCTCCGTCCCCACTTTCTGTGATATCCTTACTTTTCTCTGTTTTGTTTTCAATTGTGTCAGATTGCTTCTCTTGGTTCCCCCCATTGTTCTGTTTCTCTTTCTCTTTCTCTGTAGTTACTGCAACTGTTTCGGCTTCTTTCTTCTCAGTTGTTTCTTGCTTTTCAGCTTTGAGTTCCTCATAACTAGAGAGCTCAGCATGCTTTCCAACTTTTAAAAGCTTTTTAATTATAATTTGTGGGTTAACGTTTCCTAGCACTGTCATTTTGGGCTGAAATGGGTCTATTTCTGTCTTCAAAACACCTAACAATGTGAGCCATGCACGTTACGTTAGCAGCAGAACCGCCAGAAAGCGTAAAAAAGCAAACATTTTGCAGAAAGCTTTCCTATATTTTTGTTACCTTCAACACTTCTCAACGCTTTCTTGACTTTCCTCTTGCATCCTTCACAGCAGTTGGCAGACACCCTCAATTCAATCTTCTGGAATAATTTCAATGCAAATTCGTTTTAGTTCCAACTGTTATATATTGAATTTCAAGGATGGAAAATGAACAAGAAACTAAATATTTGAAGACGAGAGAGAGTTTCTGCACCTTTAACTCTACTTCCTTTGCCATGTTTCTCTTCAGTTTATTGCTCTGTTGCAGACAAACGCGAAGGCACAAGGGTCCAGGAGGGACCAAAAGGAAAGGAAAGCAAAAAATGTAAAATATGAAACAGAGCTTTTTGGCAGTCTAACCGTTGGGACTGTTGTGACTCTATCTATATGCAGCAAAGCCAGAGGAAATGTGTCTGGTAACCAGGTCCAGTAGTGCAGTGCATATTTTGTGTCTTAGCTTTTTAGTATTTTATGGTATTGATTGAATGTTGTTCCAACGCAAAAGCATTTGCAGACAGCTTCCTCCATAAGCAAAGCTTTCCCTTTTGGCTACATATTCACCACTCTTCTCATAAATCAAACCAATTGGCACCATGCAACTTTTACCTAACTACAGTAAAGGGTTTGATTAATGAAAATGTAGTTAAAAGATGATAACATTTGTTATCTCGTTAAGAGATTCTGATTATTACTTAATTTAAATATTTGATATATATATTAAGTTATTATGAACTAAACTAAGCAGGCCCAAAGACTTATATCTCACCTTTTTATATAAAAAATAAAAAAAATTTTAAAAAAATATCTCAAGCTCACACACAACAACTCTCACAACATAAGTTCTTGACCAGATTTTGTTCAGTTCAACTACAAAGTAAAGCACAAGTTGAAAATGAGTGATTTATTGGGGGATTGTTAAAGGTGAAGATGAAGAAGGGTTGACTTGGTTCCAATTTTGTAGAGTAATGACCAATTAACTGTTTTTGTTTAACGGAAAGTTTGTTTCTTTATGACGTAATGTCTTTCGAAAATTTTTAGAATAAAGGCAATCTTTGTAGGGTACATTCGCTTTTTTCGGTTTTTTTTTTTAAAAAAAAAATCTGTTTGATTGGAGGTTGGTGATGACAACGAGGATTCAATATTCGGTTAAGGGTATTTGAAGCACCGAAATACGTATAATTGCTCTCTTTTGCGTTACAATTAATTGTTATAATTAAATCAGTTATCACTAATCGAACATATAACTTTTGAAAGAACTAGACAAATCTCCAGTGTACTGATGTTTATGCAAGAGAATTAGACCCGTCCACGTGGACTTTTGAAATGTATACATAGAATGGAGTTATAGAGAGAGAGGGAAAAGCAAAGATGCAGTCCAACCTCATTCTCCTGTATCTTAAGGGCCCACGCAGAAAAGGAAAGGGAATGAAAGAAATGTGATTTACTTTTTCTCGTTTTGTATTGTTTGGTAGTTTTAAAATAAATGAAAGTTAATTCCTTAAGGATACGATTTTTCATTACTTGAAGGCTACAACTTTCCTTTTAAATTAAAAGAAAAGTCAGAGAAAATAAAGAAAAAAAAATTTTATTTACAAAAAAATTTAAATTATAAAATTAAAATTACATTATGTAATTTTGTATATTGATCAAGTTTAATTTTTTATATTATAAAATTAAAATTATATTTTTATATAAATTATAAAATTATAATTATAAAATTATATTATAAAATTAAAATTATATTATATAACTTTATATATTGATCAAATTTAATTTTTTATATTATAAAGTCAAAATTAAATTTGTATATAAATTATAAAATTATATTATAAGATTAAAAATTATAATTATAAAATGACATTATAAAAGTTATAAAATTATTATCTTATAATATTAAAATTACATTAAATTTTATGTATCAAGTTATAAAATTAAAATTATATTATTAAATTAAAATTTATTTTTTTATTATCAATCATGAAATTTATAGTAATTAAATTAAAAATAGAAACATTTTTTTTATATATATAAGTTTTAAGGGAATGATAAATTTATACTTACATAAAAATATATATTCTATTCCTTTAATTTTTTATGCAAACTAAACATTACAAAAGAAAAGAAATCATTTCTTTTTTATTACATACCAAACAAACTCAAGGGCTATCATTTTCCTTTTCATTCCTTTGATTCATTTCCTTTCCTTTCCAACGTACCAAACGGAGCCTAAGATTGGGGAATCCTTGCATTCTTAACAATTAAACACCGAACAAGACTTTGCTATCAAGGCTTCATGCATGGATGAATCGTCTAAGTGTATATAATGACACTATAGTTATAGCCCTCTCTTTCCAAGTTGAATGTGGTAAAGTTGAAATAGAATAAACAATTAATAACGGTTCATTTTTATTTTTTTGTCATAAATAAAATAAAAATACAAATTTTTAATATTAATTCAAGTATTTTGAAAAAAATATCAAATTTAATCACAAGATATAAAAGTTAATAAAAGTGTTGGAAAACAACATTATTATTATATCAAATTTCACTTCACTAATTATATTTTATGTCAAAAGTGTTAAATTTAAAATCTTAAACTAACTATTTGTTTATTTATAATTTTTAAGTGCTTTAATAGTAAAATCTCTAGATAAATAACTTTAGTTATTTTTAATTATTCGTTTGAAAGAAGACGTACTCTAAATTTAGTAAATTTCGTATCATAAAGAGAAGATAAAAAATTAAAGAAAAGAAAGAGAAAGGGCAATATATATCATTCGTTTTGTCCAGTTTTGCAAACCTCGTGTTGAAAGCTACTTTGATAATTTGTGATTAACTCATCTAGATTTATCAATGGGCCAAGGAACCAAGCAAGCTGTGCGCAAGAAATGAACCCAAAGAACAAGAGAATGGCCATGAACCTCACCATTTGTCCGTAAGCATACTCTGTCACATATTTGCATGTGACGTTTTGACCCTGTATGTGCTTCTGATATTGCCCATACAATTAAACAAACCTTTGACAATTTCTTTTTAATGTTTTCTTTAAGTTAAATTTTTTCTCAACCAAAAAAAAGAAGAATTTTCTCAGACACTGTATCATCCACTCAGTGGAAACAAGAAAGCCATAAATTGGCCCACAGAACATAAGATTAACGGCTGAAAATTGAGGCCCAACCGTCCACAGAGAATAGTAAGAAAATGGAGAGAGGGAGATGATTGGAGTCACAAGCACAGCAGAGAGCATCAACCACAGCCATTCATCGGGTGAGAGGCTCTATCCATAATCTCATCCTCACTTGGTTTTCCTGAGTCACAGCCACACATGGCTCTTATTAAAATTAATGAGGTGTAATATTTGAAACTGAAAATTTTTCCCTCAACCTCAACTCTGTTGCTGGGTGACTCGCTGATCATGGCCTCGGCTACTCTTTCTGTAGCCAAACCAGCTCTTCAGGTTCCTTTATTTACAATTTTCACTCTCTCTTTTCATAAACAAAGCTTGTTCATTGCTAACTATAATTGGTTCACAACTTTGGTGTATTCAGGCTAATGGGAAAGGCTTTTCTGAGTTCTCTGGCCTCCGCAGCTCATCCCTTCCCTTTTCTAGGAAAGCCTCTGATGACTTCCATTCAGTCATTGCCTTCCAAACCTCAGCCGTAAGTACTAAAAGTCTGCGCTCAATGTCTCTTCTATTCTTACCTCTCATATTCATTTACCATATATAGGCTGTTTGGCAACTACTTGTTGTAGCACGGAATGCTGTAAACCAGAAATACTCCTGAAAATTGTACAAGTATGAAATGGCCATAAATCACTCAATCTGTCAAAGGGAGAACTTTAACCTTTGTAACTGATACGTGATAAGAGTTGTATACTTCCAAACCATAAGAAAAATTGATCAGTTGTCTGTCACTGGAAGATCCTTTTAGTTTCACGCAATGAAAATTAAATTACTACTGCACATCAAACTGTTAGGTTATAGAAATCTCAAACTATTTGTAGCCTGTAATAGTTAGCTGCACCAAGAATTCACACTACGCTATATATGATCATCACTTTATAGATGTCTTGCACTTGTCATGTATAGCCACCAGATAGACCATAATACGTTTAGATATTCTTCCAAGATAAATCAAATCTTTTAAGTGAATTTGAAGGAAAAAACCGAAATGGAATCCTTCCAAGATTAAAAAAAAAAAATCCACTGGGTTTTGTGTTTTGTTGAAGGTTGGGAGCAGTGGTTACAGAAAAGGTGTGACTGTGACAGAAGCAAAATTGAAGGTAGCCATTAATGGGTTTGGTAGAATTGGAAGGAATTTCTTGAGGTGCTGGCATGGTCGCAAGGACTCTCCTTTGGATGTGATTGCCATCAATGACTCTGGAGGTGTGAAGCAAGCTTCCCACCTTCTCAAGTATGACTCCACCCTTGGTACCTTTGATGCTGATGTTAAGCCTTCCGGTGACAGGGCCATCTCTGTTGATGGAAAGATCATCAAGGTTGTCTCTGACCGCAACCCCGTCAACCTCCCATGGAAGTAAGTTCATTCATTCTTCATCATAATCAATCTGCATTTGTTGTTCTGCAGAAACTGGTTTAATGTAATTAACTGTGTTGATATGGTAATTGCAGAGACTTAGGTATCGACTTGGTGATTGAAGGAACAGGTGTGTTTGTGGACAGAGAAGGTGCAGGGAAGCACATTCAAGCAGGAGCAAAGAAGGTTCTCATCACAGCTCCTGGCAAAGGAGACATCCCTACCTACGTGGTTGGTGTCAATGCCGATGCTTACAACCCAGATGAACCCATCATCAGCAATGCCTCTTGCACCACCAACTGCCTTGCCCCCTTCGTCAAGGTCCTCGACCAGAAATTTGGTAAATAACCCATTTTCCAGCTCGTATCAAAACACTAGCTTAGTTATAAATAAAAGTGCATCACCGTCACTCGTTTCTTCCGTCAGGCATTATCAAGGGCACCATGACTACAACTCACTCCTACACCGGTGACCAGAGACTGCTCGACGCCAGCCACCGTGACTTAAGGCGTGCGAGGGCAGCTGCTCTCAACATCGTTCCCACATCAACCGGGGCAGCCAAAGCCGTGGCCCTTGTCCTCCCAACTCTCAAGGGAAAGCTCAACGGCATTGCCCTCCGCGTCCCCACACCAAATGTTTCAGTGGTGGACCTTGTTGTGCAGGTGTCCAAGAAGACCTTCGCCGAAGAAGTGAACGCCGCATTCAGAGAAAGCGCAGAGAAGGAGCTGAAGGGTATTCTAGAGGTGTGCGACGAACCACTTGTGTCAGTTGACTTTAGGTGCTCTGATGTCTCGTCGACCGTTGATTCATCTTTGACCATGGTGATGGGAGATGATTTGGTCAAGGTTATTGCTTGGTACGACAACGAGTGGGGCTACTCTCAAAGGGTTGTGGATTTGGCCCACATAGTTGCCAACAAGTGGAAGTGAACTCAACTCAACTTGCCCATCTCAATGTATTTTTGCTTTTCTATGCTCGCGCTCACTTCATCTTCATTTTTTCCAAACTTGTACTGAGAATAGAACCATCAATTTTCTCTTCTTCCTCTTCTCATTCTGCAATAAAAATATAAACTTGCTGTACCACTCTACCATTTCTTGTTCCCAACAACGGTTTATTTATTATAGTTCTTACTTTTAAATAGAAGTGCAATTATTGGGCCCAATTCCAAGGAATCACTAACAAATCGGACCTTGGATATTTGGGCTTCCGCAAGTGGACCATTTCACTCTAAACTTGTAAATGTGAAAAGGAATAAAATTGAGTGACAACTTAACAAAAAGCAAAAGCCACCTTTATGAGAAAAATGGCCGAACATCGCGGCTCGAATCAATGCAAGACATGTTCTTTAACTTAGTGGTTCTGAACCACTTCCCCAGTTAACCACGACCTCTTTCTGTGGAAAGTTCAAAAAGCCATTGAGGTCATTAAACAAAATTAGCCCACGTGCCACGCCACAAGTGAATGATCATCATCACATTCACATTGATTCAATTCACATGCCCACCCTTCACTGGAGCCACGTTATCGTACTCTGTGTTGAAAGCACCACTTTCTACTTTTACCCATTTTTCAATCTCTCTGGTCATTTCTGGCACCAGACCAGATAAGATCAAATGCAACACAACTGGTTCTATAACAAGACAAAAATAATATATTACTATAAAAAGATTGACTGGATTACATTAGAGAAGCAGAGGATCCTCTGTTTTCATCTTCCAATTTTTTATTTCATAGCCTCACTCAAAAAGTGTCAAATATAATAATGATAATGATAGCGGCGATAATGAGGAACGACAGTGGGAGAAATGAAAGTGTTTGATAAAATGACAGAAATTTAAATGTCACGGTCTCGCTTGCATTCTGGGGGAACTTGTGGGTAGCGAGCACGGTCGGTGCAGTAGTTGTAGATGGTGAATTTCCGGCGAACCCATCTGAGTCGTCGCCATTGAGCTTGGTCGAGGTCTTGATACTGTGGTTGATCCCACCATCTCTTGCCCTGAGTGGCACAGTACCTGGCATTCACGGAGGCTTCGCACCCATCGATGTGGAATCCCTTGTAGTGGGCTATGAAGGGTGCTTTGGACCAATCTGTCTTCTCCAACCCACCCCTTGTGGCCCAGTCGTCTGCATTCCACAGGCTGTTGTAGACTTTCATTGGCTGGTTGAATGGGAATTTCACTCCCAAGTCCTTGCAGTTCTTGAACACTCTGATTGGGATGTCGTCAACAAAGAACCTGTGCCCAGAATACCCACATTTTCATTCGTCTCAATTCTCAACCTTGGATTAAAATGAGCTGAAATGATCAAGTCACTTACACAATCTGATACATGTTCCACAGAACAGAGTATCTGTGATAGGCTTTTGTAGGATCAAACCAGAGGTAGATTCTGTGTTCTCTGTCACCCTTTCCTCCGGTGAACACATTTGTTTGCAGAATATAAGGTTGTCCTGTTCTGTTCCCTAAGAACTCAAAGTCTATCTCATCGTGCTCGGAGTTTTGGGAAGACAACTGCACAACACAACAACGCATTAATATATCCAACTCTGGATCATGTAATAAAATCAAAGCCAGAAAGAAAACAAAAACAGAGCACAAACTAAACTCTAGGTTAGTCCAGAAAACAAAACAGAAAGAAAAAGGGAAACTTTTTCTTACATAGAAAGCAGTGACCGTGCCAGCTGAATCACCGGGAACCATCTTTATATGCATGCTGAAGTGACCAAACAAGTAAGATCCTTTGGACTGGAAGCCGGTTCCTGTTGAAGTTGTACGAACAAGTTTATTAACACAAAGGTAATGAAGATTTGTTTTCGAGAAGAAATAGGACGGGTAGGGAAGTAGTACCAGTGTACTTGTCCAGATGAAGCTGAATCTCAGAACCTCCATTGAAGTACTTGATGTGATCATAAGCCCAGCTGGGGACGTAGTTTCGGCCAAATGGAACATCAACGGATCTACGTGGAGCGACGGCAAAGGCAACAGAGACCAATGAGATTAAAACTAGACAGAGAGTCCATAAAGAAGAAGCCATTGTGAAGCTTTGAGCAATGGATATATCTTTCTCAATACTACACGCCCGTATATATAGGCAGTAGGACATGGCGTCTTTCTTCTCTCTGTCTTTTATTTATTTATTTTTAATTTTCTTATTATTTGGCTGTTGTTATGCTGATTCTCTTGTACTATATTATCTTAGTTGATTGTTATTATATTATCAATTATAATAATAAATAAATTAGTCGATCCACAATTACACCACTCAACTGCACTAATTCATTTTCATTCTTTTGGTAAGACACAGAAACATGATGATTAAAAAAAATCCTCTATATTTTTTGAGCTCAAAAAATGCAACGTAAATCAAGGTCTCGAGAACAAAAAGAATGAGTTCAGATTTTGTTAAAATATCCACAACATATACTGATATTGCTTTATGTGAAATGAAAATTTTAACTTATTAACTGCCACGTGGCTAATCTCAAGAAATCTAGCCAAGTCCCCCATTGAATGCAGAGTCAATCCGTCGTAAAGATATTTAAATCAACGGTCAATATTTTGCTCAAAATCATCTTTTTGATTTTAATAAAAAATAATTCTAAGTTGCGCTTCTTCTAACTTGAAGCAATGCCAAGCATGATTTCAAAATGTTATTGACGATAAGAATCAAGTTTATAATAGTGCATTATTGTAAACATAATTTTACGTAACTGTTATCAATATAGATAGATGGCTTTACCAAAATTTTATAAGAGAAGATAATGATGGTCATTTTTTGGTTGATAAAATTAATTTAGCACAAGGAAATATTACTAGATTTTAAGATTAGAGATTTTAGTAAAAATTTATAGATTTGTAATAGTATTTAAACTTAACTCCACAGATAAAACAATTCATTGGATGGCAAAACAAAAATGATATTACTATAATTCAAATGGTGTTATTTATATAGAAAACAATTGTGTTTAATTATAAGTATAATTGGGATAGTTGGGTAGTTGATATCTGAAACCAGACAAATAATCTCAACAAAATATAAAACAAATGCATTGCATGTGGCTTTACGAGTTTGCTTTAAAGATTTGCCCCTTTTTTATTTCCAAAAGATAGAACAGTTAGGATTGGAAAGGAAAGTTGAAGGAACAAAGAAGCCCACATGATTGTGTTTAATTGAAACTAAAGGATAGTTAGTTATATTATAGAATTATTGTTCCGGATAAAACCTCCCCCTGTTGTGGCCATGAGATGAGAATACAGTTGTAATACTAATACTAATACATGCATAGGTTGTCCAAGCTCGCATTAATCATAAACAATGTTACAACTATTTCATACACCATCAGAGGAAACTTTGGACATGATCTTTTTCTGGGTTACATATTCATTAGAATAGAAATTTCGAAGAAAATAAGTTTTGATATAAGCTGTTGTCCATGTAGAGTCAACTAGAGAGAAGGAACGTGATTTGTCCGGGACCTGACAGTCGCCAACACGTGTGCTTTCTTCTCTGACAAAACAAAGCAACTAAACAATCAGTAGAATTGGAGACAAGCCTAACAAAACATATTACCAGCCTACAACTGGTTCCACTTCCAACACCATTAATTGTGCTTGAGCTATTACATTTGTTTATTCAATTAATGAGATGCAATGGCAACCAATATATGATTAGATATTATCTGACGACAAGTTTCAGTTATTAATCACTTGAATGGAATGGCATGGAATAGGGTTGAACATGCACACATGCATGCTCTTTCTACTTGTGTTGCTAATCCAGATTTTAATCTTTCTACTTGGGAAGAGTGATACTGCTTTGAAGTGAGTTCCATAGTAATTGCTGTTATTTTGCTTCTTTTGGTTTTTTCTATTCGTAAGAGGATAAACATTTCTCCCACCATTTACGACTCTACAAGTTAGGGAGAAGTGCACATATTCACATTCTTAACTCAATTTCCATTTCCAACTGTACATTGCCAAGTAATACTTGGATCGAGAATTTTTCTTTTTTAAGGTCTTTGATCGCAAAACTCTAATGAAAGTCAACGGGTTTAAGCGAAGATAGCATGTGAACAGAATTGTATATGCATCTGACAATTTTGATACTCTGTCAGCAAAGAGAAAGTATAATCATGGGGAAAACAAAGATCAAATGAAGCGCTTGCTGTCAATAGGAGCGTATCTGCATCTGATCTAGAAAGGAATAATAGTCATGGGAAAACAATCAACGAGACTACTTAAATTGAAATTTGGATACAGACATTAATTCAGGGAACAATTTATTTTTTGCAAAGAATTCAACAATATATCTGCATTATATTTTACTGGTTTCATCAATAAAAGCCACAGTTTGATAAAAATTAATAAATATATGAAAAATTATGAACCCCCTCCCCTACAAAAAAAGAAAAAAGGAAGAGGGAAGAAAAAATGTGTACTTTAGACTACTCCTTTCTTTTATGTATAATATGATACAGGAAGTATACACAAGAGACAAGCATATCATGCCCTTAATCCTTCTATCAAAATATGGACTCCTCCTAGAACAACCAGTGTTTCCTCCTTGGTTTGTGCTGGACTGGTGCATCTACAATATACGCAGATTAAAAATATCATTAACTAATAGTTTTCTCTTCTCTAACCAAACAGTATTTGAGTTTCACATCACAGAAAGAATCAGGTTTTAAGATTTACAAACCTCGAATTTCGTACAGTGAATTGTAATGAACCTCAGACCAGAAGCTTAACCATAATTCTGCATCATTAAGAAAATGAAGCAAGGGAAAGAAATGAATCATGAATAAGACTACGGACATAAAAAACTTCAAACTTGAAGATATGTAAATCAAACTTCGTCTTTAAGATTTAATTCATATGAAAAGAAGTTTTTTTTTTTTTTTTTTTTCCCTTTTTGTTGATAATATCTAAAGTTCTAAATATCCAGTTTTATGCATGCAGAAGATTATTATTGCATGATTATTGAATTATGAGAGAAAAGAAAAGAAAAGTTCCGCCAGATGCGTTATACTCATAATTTGCAAACTGAATGAAGTACATCATAGAGGAAAGTTAAAAAGGAAACTTGGATTAGACACCGAAATGCAATTCAGTTCAGTCGCAGTAATAAAAGTGAGAGGCTTACCACGCTTCGGTGCTTGGTATTGTGGCATAATCTCGATGAAACAAGTGTCTCTGAATGAGGTTAAAAGACATATCTTGGCTGCAAACTGCATCAAAAACAAGCCACATAATACTGCATGCTAAAAGCGATGCACATCATATGATAAAAATTCCACAATTAAGCTCAAAGGAGTCGGAGAATTTGATGTAAAATGCCAATAAGATTTCACAACATAATTTTCAACTTCTCTCAAAGAGAAGAACCACTGCGTCAACTTCACGAACACAAAACATTTAATAAAATTATTATAATTGTCATAATTGTATTTTGTTCTTCCATCTAGTAGAAAAGACGTAGCATAAGCAAGCTCTCCTTCGTGGTGTATATTTAGCATTATAAGCCCACAGATAAGTATCTATTTATGCTTTCTCTAAG
The DNA here is from genome assembly GCA_022379115.2 of Bauhinia variegata. Classification (NCBI taxonomy): domain Eukaryota; kingdom Viridiplantae; phylum Streptophyta; class Magnoliopsida; order Fabales; family Fabaceae; genus Bauhinia; species Bauhinia variegata. Next base: position 1,217,012 of record CM039428.1, read on the forward strand.
AATATACTCCTGGAGTTATAAGGGTCAAAATGAATTTTCATCTTAGTTTGAACAGCACAGTGTAGATACAAAAAACAAAGAAGAGAAATAGTAATCAATTGAAAGCATCAACAAACTATTAGAACACAGCATTACAAACCTTATCAGCAGCTGCCTGTAATGTAACATGGTCCCCCCATTCTCCAGATCTGCCATATGGTAGATAGAGTGGTGAGTGCCATAAGTTTTAGACTAACACATTGATGAAAATACTACTAAGAGAATCTAGTAATGAAATGTCTCATCTCATATATAATGACATGACTGCATAAGTTATAAATCTTCCAAGAGATACGTACTTTGCCATTTTCTTGTAATACCGTTTGTACTTCATTGGGACATAGCTTTCATATAACGAGCGATTATCTTTTAGCTGGCAAACAGAAACATTATGCAAATAAGCATCTCAAACTAACAATTAGAACATTTAATTGAACTAATGGATTCCGTATTTATCCAATCCTCCTCTAGTCTCTTACACAAGCATTAGTGCTATTACACCATAAAAACATTAACGGGTTTGTGTGTGCATCGAATTTAACTACATTTGTTATCTCTTCCGTTTCCTTCACTCGTAAGACCCATCTAACTTCCTTGATAGTTAGTATTTAACCATTGCAGGCATCCTTTACATACATATTTTTTTTTCAACTCATCTCAAACATTCAAAAGGACAAAAAACACATTGCAGGTCACCTTTTGAGCAACATTCTCACTGATTCATAAACGTTTATACATCAGAAAATTTCAATTTTTTAACCTCATTAGTCAATCACAACTTAGGAAAACCATAGATCGGTTAGCTATAGTATACCTGTTTTACAATGTCTTTTCGAACATGCTTGTGGTGTTCAGGTGACCTATACAGCTGCTCTGAAAGTGCCCGGAACTGCGATGTAGGGAAAATTATCAACAAAAGCTCAATATACATAAGCTTTAAAATTATTGCCTTAAAAAAAAAAAATACCTGACAGTTTCCATCTCCAGAGACTTTAACTTCACAGAGACCATACATGTTCAGCCTAAAAAATAAAAGAAAGAATAATTTAGGACATTCAATGTAGAAAAAATATATAGCAGGAATGACCTATAAAATTTTAGCACCTGATTTACTAGGTCATAGAATCTGTATTTAGTAGGTTATCAAATAATTCTGTAATTACTTCCACAAGAAGTCCCATGGATACAGACAGGTAACAAATTTTCCAACCATACAATTTTACTTTTACCATTTTCTTTAATAAATCCCTGCAGATTGCTTTGAACTCCATTACCCATTCCTTGAGGTTGAAAAAATAAACATATCTTGCTCTTATTAAATGGATTCCTGGAGGCCTTCGTTCGCTTTAATTTTACAGCCACAATCCACATTGCTGCCTAACTATATCACTATATACTTATAATCATATGCCACAACTCTCCCCTTGATCATATAGGAGGGACATGTCTTTATCTGAGTGATTTTCATCTGAGTGCTGAATTTGTATACATGGTTTCTGGCTTTTCTCAATTAATTAAAGTTATGCAAAAATACTTACTTGACCAATTATATTATTGGATGTACATGTTACAGTTCATATTTAAAGCCTCACTTAGAAAAAAAAAAATGCAGAATTTCATATAGTTACAAGAGGAAAGCATACCTCTGGAGAAGACGCTGGTGATCCATACTGGCATCATTTATGTTTGGGATGAATGTGTTTATCCGGGGTACATGCTGAAAGTCAAGAAGTTAAAATTATTAAATTTCAAGATAAGGTATAAGTATTCGGGTATCCCTCCTTCCAATTCTATTTCAAAAAAGTGGAGTGTCCCCTAAGAGTCGCCAATTAATTCAAAGAAGGTGTAATATGATATTCGATGACAATGCAGACAAACAAGAAAGCAAATTAAGGGCCACATCTTAACGGAGTCCAAAATCCGAAGGTAGACAAGGCAGTAGGTAGAAGATAAAAGAAAACAGCAGAAGACTTGGTCCATCATGACCCCTTAAATTAAATTAATTATATCTCTTCCTTCTCTTCTGTTGGATTTAAGTGATATGATATATATAATTAGCTGTATAAATTTCTGACTTGTATTCAAAAGTAACTTGAAAAGAAGAAATTCAAACTGGAACCCAAATTGAGATGGGCTAGTATAGTAGAACTTAATTGGTCAGGAAATCAATGTTAAAAACCTTTATAAGAAGATAAACAGACAAGTAAGAACTCTTACTGGAATAGGTGCCAGGTTGGTAAGGCGCCTACCAACTGCACCATCCAATTTGGCATACTCTTCTGATAGTACAAGGGCAATCATCCGGTCATCCTCAATGTCTTGCTGACTGCTGAGGGAAGTTGAACTGGAACTTTCACCCGAATACGGAGTCCCATTCTTCATATCCTGAGTTGGTAATTACTGGAAAATTTCTAGCTAAATCCAATTTTACGATGATACTGGAGGTAATAAACCTGAAATAATTGGAAGACCTTTTTAACACGAATTCATCCTCCAAGTAACAATATAGAGCACTCAATTAAGCACCATGCACATAGATTGTCGACAATCGGAAACTGTCAAATACAAACAAAAAACCACTATGATTTATAATAATTCCTCAACATTCTAAGACTATAAGAACCACTTCACTATTCCTCTAATAAAGAAGCTCAGTACTGTAAGAGATATCGTAATGACGATGCAGCAATTGAGACAGTAAGTCCGTGAAAACCATAAAGGATTCACTCATTAAAAGAGGATGTAATATATGATGCTAAAAGTTAAAGGAGAATTCAACCTATTATATAGAATGCTTCCGACTTTGCATTCATTAGTATAAAACAGCACAGTAACATGACAAGACATAACATGATAATTATGTGCAGAGTTAACAAAGCTGCAATTGGCAACTTGTTTGAGCACGCACGAAATCCTAACATATGATATAGGCGTTGATCATAAAAGGTATCTGAATGTATAAATTCCACGATCATATCCAAACAAGGATTAAAAAATTTCCCAAAGCAAGTAGCTTTAAGCCCATTTGTTATCCAATTGATCAGATATGGCTTTTACATTTTACAACAATGGCTGTTCAGACTGATAAAGAATGGATCAGATCCGAGTTTTTTGCAATCATTAAATGAAGGGGTTTTTATTTCTCTATTAAACCTCTCAATCAGAAAAAGAGTGCACAGGATAAAATCTCAGACAATGACGACAGAAAATGAACAAAACAAGCAAAAGAAATCGATGAAATCAAGAACAACATCAGGGAATCAAAAGAACCAAACAACACCAACTTGAAGCATCAACAATATGAGAAAAAAAAATACCTGCGATTCTACTAATGCTGAAGATCGAATTCTGTAATGGGGTTAATAAAGGACGAGAGAAAATCTAGGAAAGAGGAGAATTTTTCAATTTCCCGCGTGGGTTTGATCAAGATACTCGGAAGTTTGACATTACACAATAGACACAACCTGGATAATACCCAGTCGTATTTGTATAATCGAATAAAAAGTAGTTTATTACTTAACTTGATATAAAAGTCGGAAAAAAAAAGTCAGAAATCGACTCAAATTAGCATCGCCAGCGATACGTGGTTACCGCTGGTTGGCGGTTGAAAGGGTTTGATTAGATTTCGCGCTTTCTGAGAAAGTAGGATACCGGGTTGGTTCACGAATCACAATGCGTATCTTCGCAAAGGTGGAGTCCAGTTAGATATTTATCCACGTTTAAAGGGACAATATCTTTCACCGCCCCGTGTATTGTTTTATTTCACGTTTCGATTAAAAATAAAAATAAAATATAAAATAATACTGTAGTATTATTAAAATATTTTTTTTGTAGATAAAAAAATTAGTAATTTTTTTTTTACTAATTAAGAATAAGACAAGATAAAAAAAAAAAAACACACGGGGTAGTAGTCTATGCTATTCGATGTGTCCAAACATGTCTTTATTCCTTAAAGTTACAAATTACAACCTAAAAATGGTGATTTTGACCACTATAGTATATCCAACCCAAAAAGGAAAAGAAAAGTAATAATCAGATAATAATATTGCCGTGCTATTTTGTTTTCTGTTATGTAAGTACTCTACCACACGTTAAACAAGAGAAAAGCAAGGAAGTAATTTATTTTTCATATAATTTGACTTTTTAATTTTATTTTTAAAAATTATTTCAATACTAGCTAATTAAGAAGAAATGGAGAAAAATCAAGAAGTAATTACACAATTTTAGGGATTTGATTGGATGAATCACATTGATGTGATCGATATTAAGAGAATTTCTAACTAAAAACGCCTACGTCTCCCTTCAGGTCCATTAGCTTCTTTTGGCCCAGTTACTCGTCTCAAGCCCATTCCACTAGCCAGCCCATGTGAATTTGTATTTTGACTTGTATCATAAAAGAGAGAACGAACAAAAATAATAGAAGAACAATTCTATTTCTACTCAATTTCTCGGGTTCTGATAACGAGAAACCATTCTTTTTTTGATAGGGAAGGCTGCTAAAACGGATAGGTGATGGCCCAGACCCATGGCTACCTTGTGAGGACTATAATAGAGTGACTTCCATATTACCCCAGAGTTGCTGTTAGTGCATTATTTTGTGCAGGTACAAAACAATGGGACTTGAGGGCGACTTGAGGACACCTTGGAAGCACTTCCTCTGGAGATGTAGTCCAGAAATTCTACCAACATCTATGGCACTGAAAAGAAGAAGTTTGGCTCCAAGGATCTCGCTTAAACATCCCCACATCGGATGCCAACAGCTTTAGTACTTGGATTCGGGTTGCGAGCTCAACTTGGGACGGGAGAACCTTCGCCGCCACTACATTCAAACTTGGCAAAGAAGGAATACGTGGAGAGTCTCCATATTCCAGGATTCATCAAGAAGCTACTGACCTTTGGCTCAACCAAGGCTCCAACAGATTTCGTGTGTTCGTCAGTGAGCACCTCCGTCGGCGTCATTTGTTAAAATGAAGGTGGATGCAACCTGCATAATGGGGTTATAGGTGGAATTGTAAGAGACTCGCAAGGAAACTTCATTGCTAGCCGGGTAAAGCACAGCCGAACTGCTCGAAGCTATAGCAATTAAGGAAGGACTTCAATGGGCTAGACAAAGACATCAATCATCATTGAAGGAGATTTGCAGTCAGTTCTTCACACGCTAACGCATGGGAAACGAATGGCTTCCAGCTTGGGTATAATCCTTGACGACATCTATGATCTTTGCATGTATTTCAATACTGTTTGCTGAGTGGACATGCCACCTTCGTTCTTAATTGATTTACTCTCTTCTGATTTCTAATATATAAAGACTTCAAATCAAAAAAAAAAAATGTGAGCTTAAGTATATCGTGTTAATTTTTGTATGTTGCATTCCAGTAAATGTCCGATAACCAGTTCAGTTATAGATTGTAAAATAAAATAAAAGAAGTAATTAAATTAAAGCAGATTAATAAGAAATTACCTTGGGATGAAGCAGCTTCAAGCTTAACCAGCCAGCCCTCAAAGTGACTGAAAAAAAATGATTCATTGAAACTGCAGGGAAGGAAGGTCACCGTTACCGTATCATCGTTTGCAAATGCTTTCGCATGATACGCCTTTTAATGAAAATATATATAATGTATTCTCTTCTTTCTCTTGTTTGGTTCCTTCTACATGTTAACTGTTTCACTCTTCCCCTGCAGGATCAATCTAGTACTCCCACTTTTACTTTTCTAGTCTAGACTAGACTAGATTAACACCAGTACTGGCATCTGATTCTATTAACTTGATTATTATCACAAAATTGGATTTCGATACTCAAACTCAAAAGAACTCATTAATTCAACAAAAATAACTAGCAAAAATTCATATATCATGGATGAAATTTTACAGCTTCTTAAGCTTTTTGTACTTAATCTGGTGCTCCATCCATATACATACTATTATTATGGTTACCGATTTACAGAGCCGAGTAACTTCTATTTCTTTCCTCTCTGAGTACAGAGACCAACCTAGAAAGAGAAGGAGGAAGAAGAAAGCACACTAAGCACCCATCGAATCTCCAGTCTCCACTCTCTTACTCTGAAAAACCGTAGCGAAGGGAGGAGGCTGAGCCTGAGCTTTATGTACTCAAACCAAAAAAAATAAAATGGTGATACTTTTTATGGATCTGAAATTCAGGCACCCATCTCCAGCATCTCTTGGCACCTCTTAAGAGAGTTTTGCTTCTGTAAAATCATCTGCCTGCGGAATTTCCTTATGAAAAGGTCAGCTGCACGGTCTATCTCGTCTTCCAATTTGAACTCTTGCCCTGCCTCTTCCTTTGAATTCTTCACATGGTCAATGACAGACCCTCCAAAATCCAAATCCTCTGACTCAAAGAGCGAGTGCGTGAGATCCGGGTATTTTCTATCTTCATCACCTTCCTCTTCATCTTCATACCTGTTGTAACTTTTAAAGCAAAATGGAACTCTGTCTTCTTCAGCCACCTGGGTTTCACTGGGATTCGGCAAGGCCTCGTAGGAGCGAGCATTGCTATTGAAATTCACAATGGGCTTGCTCTCATCATTCCCATCTTCCAAAAAGTTTTCTTCTTTGGGATGAGAGTGATGACCCAGAACAGATTGGAACTTATGGGAGATGGAGCTCATTAGAAACTTCCTGTTCCGCAACAACGAGAATATAATCAAACGTGCTTTGATGGCGTTTGTCTTGGTCTTGATAGCCAAAGTTTTTGACTTGGCCATTGAGCTCAGAGCAGCAATCATCGGCTTCAGCAAAAGGGATGCTCTATTCTTCATCTTGTCAATTACAAAACTCAAAGAGGATTACCAAAACAATAACTCTATATGGGAATGTTCGAGAAAGAAGAAGATATCAGAAAGAGGATATATATATGATTGTTGTGCTCAGCTTGTACTTTGCTAAGGTAAAAGCAGTGTTTTGGCATGGAAAGAGTGCCAAGAGGAGACAAGGGTTTATATAGGCATATTACCAGCGGAGGTATGCGCATAGTGACAGCTAACCCTGTTTGTAAGGGAGAAACAAAGCAAAGGAAGAGTGGGGGTTAAGAAAAAGAAAAGAAAAGAAAAGCCACGATATTGAAGGTTAAAAGCAATTAAAGTTAGAGGATACGTGTCCTTCCACGATAGGTCATATGAACAATGTTCAGTGGTATACGTAGCCACAAATTTTGGCGGGTAGCAAAGTTTGTGGAAAATAGTGGAGTATATGATATTTTATACTCATTTCATATAATAAATATATTTTCGAAACATTTTATGTTAATTAAACCATATAGATATTTTATATTTCTCCAACATGATATGTGCAGGAAATTAAATATTCTTATCTACCAAACAGTTATGATTAAGAAAGGTCTTTTATAAGATAGCATATAGGATTATCGGGGGAGTCTTGGTTTTTTGCAAAGTTGATGTTGTTTCAGATATGATTTCAATCGGCCAAGCGGGAAAAGGTGGCGCTTGGATAAGGGGCCAGATGGCTGTACCAAGAGGGACAAAAGTAACAAAACTAAGAAAAGAGGGTTACCTTAGCCGTTTTCATTTGGCTCTTTCAATTATTTGACTACTGTGATGTGGGGCCCCACCTTTGAAGCTTTTGAGGGAGAGAGATAGGTAAATCTAATTCCACCACGCATTAACAGGGCAATTACTGTGGGAGAATGTTAACTTTAATGATTGTTTCGGGGTTAATGACAAAAAAGCCCATCTATCTGAGTTACTTTAGCAATTCCTTCGCCTTGTTGCTTTTGAGGATAGAGTGGTACCACTGACATTTTGTCTTTGCTTAAGATTCTTTGTTGGTTGAAATGGGAATCTCATTTTGCTTAGTGCACTCATCTTCATCTTCAAGATTCATAAAAAACGAAGCTGCATGCCTCCAAAGACTCTTTCAAAATTCTGGGCCACTTACTATAGGAACGAATTTCAAGACGTTTAATTGTCTGAGGAATAATGATTGTTGGTGGCTCTTTTCAAAACTTAACCCCTAAGGCTACTACAAACAACACAACAGCTTCACATATTTTTCGTTTGGATATTATATCATGTACCCTCCACCTAATTCAAAACCAGACAAAAATAAATGCTCGTGCGCTCAGTTTTTTAATTCTAAACGCCAGTTAGGTCACTTTAATCTGTTTTCACTTACAACCCAGCTCCATAAAATGAGTTTCATAGATAGATATTAAAGCATCCATGGTCTAACAAGTTTAGGTTTCTATATGTTAATTTCTAAAATTACATATAAACATGGGTCCTAAGTTAACAATTTGTACTTGAACACGTAGGGTCACATGCCCCTTTAGCATATTTTTTTTATTAAAAGAAACCTGGTTCAACTTCAAGCCAAGAACAGGTTCATTTTCTCTTTGTACGTAGTTTTAATAAACTTTTGCAACTGTATTCTTATTAAGCTTTTTCTAGATTCTGGTAAGCAGTTTCCAAAAAAGCAGCTTATTTAATTGGTATTTGTCTGAATGAAACAAAACCAAGACATGTGCTAGATAGGTAACTTTGTTTTTGGTCGCTTTCTGGTGCTGTGTATAACCTATAGTACTCTTCAAAAGCAACCTAAAATTGAGGCACGAGATCAATTTGGATATTTTCTTTTGGGAAGAGAAGGGTTTAATTTGTGAGTGCACTGGTGCAATCTAGTCTGTAAAGAGATCAACTTAATTAATTAATTAATTAATTAAATTTAACGTGAACATGAACATGAACAATTTGCATATAAAGTTTGTCTTAATTAATGTCAAAAATCAGCGTTGAATTAGAACACCCTAATCAGTAGTGCGTTTCTTTTCTCGGATTTGCTTAGCTAATAACATCATGCTTTTGTGATATTAATATCTATATATTTAGCATGTGAAAAAAACGGTACTTATATATAGTAACAGTTCGTAATATATACTCAGTCCCTAAATTTCATGAATTAGGGACCACTTGATAGTAATTTTGGAAATATTTTTATTATATAATTAAATAATTATTATCTTACATTAAATTATATTTCCAATAAATACCATTCATTTGTAATTAATGATTTATTTTACAAATCAAAGGGCAGGTATTAATGATTGTAGTCGATTATCATCCTTTAACATACTGATAATTATTTAAAAAAAAAAATGTACCTAAGCATATCCTAAATAATTGCAATCAAATGAACATAATTGATTGAACTTTTTGTGTGTTTGCTATGAGTAATTTCAAAAGTTTATATAAATAGTTTATATTATTTTTAGTTACCAAAATATATCATAGAAAAGTTATGTGTATCACCATTGGAGTACATCAGTGTATATCTCTTTTTTTTCTTTTCTTTTTTTTAAGAATGTTATAGGAATAAAAATATAAAAAAATATATAAAATATAAAATAAATTAAAAAAATGAACGTTGAAAAATAAGTAAACATATAACACCTTTCAATACATCATAAGAAATCAACTCGCAGGTAATTTAAATTTAGTTAATATTAATGCAAACTCTAAAAAGCTATTGATTGCAAGTAAATTTTATTATCATGGGTATTCACGTGAGAAACATGATGAGGAAAAGAGAGAAAAGTAGGGACGACGTTGTATAGTTAAGATGTTATGTGCAAGATCATGTACATTTGCCAGTGAAGCTGACTTTTTGAATGACAGATGCATTCATTTAGAGAAATATCTAGCTAGCTACCCAAAGGTGCATGCATATATAAATATCTAATTAAACTTTTTTGTTCTTATCATTGTGCTAGCTTTTGGATCTTGTATCAAGTTTCAAATACGGCAGCTTTTGTGCAAGTTGATATATTCTAAAAGCAGGATAGTTTAGAAATCAATTAAGGGAGGTTAAAAGTATGAAGACTTCTCCTTTAACCTAACCTAATATCTCAACCAAAAAAGACCAGAATGAACTAAGAGGACCAAAGTTCAATATTTAAAAAAAAAATTGAAGGAGAAGGGGCCAAGGCTCATATTTGCCTGTCCTTGATCCTTCTCTCTGATATTTTCTAACACAACCTTTTGAGGGATATATATATATATATATATATATATATATATATAAAATTTATATTTCATTATATAATTAATTTGATTTCCATAGCCAATATATATTGGAGATTTATTGATGCACATTACTTTATTCGTTTGTTTATTATTGAATTTGCAAATCAATATTCTTTCCTTAATGTATTTTTGGACCATCAATCAAAGAAATTTCATAAGCATGCAGCTGCTTTTGTACAACGTTCTAGATATTTGTATGAAGAGCTAGCCAGTGAGGAAGGTCGATCGAGGTCGGCTCTGGCACAGACACTGGCTTTGGCTTTGGTTTTGGTTGCTTTCGGGGTCTCCAATGTCTCAATCCCACGGAAAGTAACGAGAAAACCGAAGCATGTGTTGTTCTCCAATCAAAAACCTAAAGTTAATTTTGACCCACGCGACGTTGATTTGAAGAACCATGAGCTTTGTGCATATATATATATATAGAAACTAAAAGTAGTGTTCTCTAGGCTGTAAAGATCAACATTAATTAATTTTGGCTAATTAAATAAATTGGATATTTTGCATTAAATTAAGTTTGTTATCAAAAGCCTTGGCACATAAGAAAGATTGATGAAATCATCTAATTTAATTTGGTGCCTTTTCGACTTTTGGTTTTACTTTTTTATGCATGCATGCACATATAGTATAAGCATGTGAAGAATCAAACACAAATTGAGGGAAATAAAATCACGTTTCTGAGCCTTAAAGTTAAAAGGGAGAACATGTTTGATTTATTTACTTGGTCTTGGTCATTCATATATATATATAAACATATATCTACAAATAATATTGCAAGTGCATGCTGTGATTTTAAGAGTGTCACATATAGATGGTAAGACTGCTTTCGGTTTAATTATGGGACATTGCCGATGCAGTCCAAGCAACCAATCAAGCTCTCTATCGTTTGAGGTTCATCTTGTTAAAGAAGGTAAAATTAAGTAAGAAAAAGACGTTAGCTTTAGGCAGAATTTATTTGATTGAAAAGTGCGAAAGTAGGCGATGGATGGGGCAACTTAATCCACAATTCATGAATATTAAAGAGAGATCTAATCCTAAAAAGAAAAAAGCTATATGTCTTTTTTTAATTATATTGCAAGAATATATTATAAATAAAAAGTGAAAAGAATAAAAAAAAAATAAAAAAATAATATAGAAATACACATAGTATCTCATCCTAAAATGTATCATTGTATTATTTGAGAGTGAGTTTCGTGTGTAACTCTATCCATCTTTATGACTGCTCTAATCCACATATCCGCATACATTTCATTATATGCTAACAGCTGTAACCTTTTATTTCTTATTACGGAAGTACCATGCATACGCCAAATTTGATCCTCTTGTCTACATCTTCTCAATCTAATCTCTCCCATTACTCTTTACCTTCTACAATTAGCATTACTATTACTATTTTTTATTTTAAAAGAAAAATAAAAAAAAAATTAACCTAAAACCATCTTATCTACCTACATATCTCAATCAATCATTGGAATTTGGCTTTGAGCTTTTACTTGGAAAAGATAATGGAATTAGGTTTGGAGATAATATAATTTCCTTTGCCCAGAAGCAACGTCATAATTTAATTAGTCACATAAAACCTTAATACTAACTTAGATATATATAAGTGTTTAGTTGGGAAACATCTTATTATTTTGATCAACAAGGGTTTGATTTACTATAAAAAGCTAATTTTTATAATATAGTAAACTTAGATTTAAATTTTTGTTGGAAGAAATGCTCACATTTAATATTCAATGGTATTTCAAATATAATTGTTTTTAATTAAAGGATACTTATTGATATAGACAAGTCTATCAAGATTTCCCACATAATATAGAAATTGGGCCTAACAAGACTAGAGGCCTAATATTATATTTGTATCCCTTTCCATTTATGCAAGAGAAAAAAGATTTTGAGAGCTACGATACTATAAAAGGGGAGCTCTTAAAATTAAAAATGTATGAAATCATCTAGAACCATACCTTACTTTTCTTACTTCTCTACCCAGTAGCTAACTTGAGCATTGGAGTGTAACCCAATTGACCCATTCTTTTCAGTTCTTATAAATTTTGTGCAACCCCAAGAAGACCCATCTCGTTCTAACTAAGACTAGATCTAGAAATTGTGTTGACCAACCAACACTTATAATAATAATAAAAAAAAAAAAAAATCGTTTTGCTTTGCAAAACTTAAGTTAGAATTTTACTATAAATAATTCTTTTTGGTATATAATATATGAGTATCACTTTAAATTTTTGTTAAATCGAATTTGCAATCAAAAATAATCTTATCCAAACAATATTAGCTTGTCAACAATTAGACACAATTAATCATGACATTTCTTTCTGAAATATCTAAATGAATCTTCATAGAGAAAAGTTAAGTTAATCCTTTAATCTTATTGTAGCATGAATAGAACATGGGAACTAAAACTAGAGGGACAAGCTAACTACGAGCCCTGTTAGTGGTGACCAAAAGGAAGGCCGGTGGGGAAACATTGTATGAAGTGGACAAAGACCAAAGAGGGTACAATAGTAAGCTCAGCCGAACCGACCTTTAAATACATATTGAATTCGAAACCAGAGGAGAGTCGGTCCCCATTGTCCCCCTGTTTTGGTCAGAGCCGTTGAACCCTTATTTAGAATCCTTCAACACGTTGTGTTAGCTGTATTACACATACAACTCAACACAACAACTATTTTTAACATTGAAATTCCATTTTCTCTTTAAAACGGATTGTTTGCAGAGGAGCGGTTGTTGGGCCCATTTGAAAAAATAGTGCCCATTTCTCCTTCCTATGCCTTCTGAGGGTACCCACTTAATTAATTGAAGACAATGAAAATTACAACCACTAAACACCCATTAGGCTCTTCAACTCCACCTATATAATCTTCCTCGCATCACCTTCCTTGCTCTCTCAAAGGGTTTTCTGTTCTTCTGCGAGGTCTACCAAACCTCGCAGAAACAAGAAAACCCTCCACTTGTTCGTCAAAATTCCCCACCTAAATTCCCTTCCTTTATTTCCTTGATTATAGTATCCTAGCCCATCCAGGCATTATACAAACTTCGTTGTTATATTGATTTTTGTTTGCCAGTTTGTTTTACTGTTTGATTGTGTAAATATATATCAATATCAATGGAGCCGGTTGTAGCCAAGAGGCTGCGGAATGTGTTGAGGATCACCTTCTTCATGGTCCGGAAGGGTCTGATATCAAAGAGGAAGCTGATTATGGACATGAACTTGATGATGAAGAAAGGGAAGCTGCTCAGAAAATCTCTGAGCAATCTCATGTCATCTCATCATCATCATTCCAAGAGCGTAGCACGTGGTAGCTATGGGTTACAGGAGTATGAATTCTCTTGCAGCAACAGCCCCAATCCTGTTTTTTTCCATGTGCATAAGCGCAAGCACCATTTCAACTTCCCCTGCATCAATGCCCCTGAAGTTATTGAAGAAGAACCTAAATTAACAGCATTACAAAGTGAAGATCCCAAGGCTGTGGTTTTGGTGCCAAAGACCCCAGAGTACACTTTCAACTTTAGATTTGATGCATCTGATTTTGCTCCAGGAGAGAAGAAAAGTCCGCTGCTTTCACCATTTTCTGTGAGGATATCCAATTATTCATCGGAAGATGAAAATGAGCAAGGTGGAAATAGTCAAGTTGATGACCAAGCTGAGGATTTCATCAGAAGGTTCTATGAACAATTAAGGAATCAAAGCCGAGTACAATTACTGCAATACCCAGAGATGTAAAGAAATGGCTTACAATCCCCATCTTATGGCTCTCATTCTCAATGCTCAACACTGATAAATAAGTTCTGCCGAGCATTTCTGGGAAATATGCTCTACGAAAGCCTCCGTCTTCTTCACTCGGGAAGTTGGCTTGTCGTGTTTGTGATCCATACCTATATTTGATTCAACATTTCAACTTATTGCAAAGTTTTTGAGCTTTTATTATTTGTCCACTTTGCTATTCTATTATTACATTACATTTTATAATATAAAATCTGTTTATTATCCATATTTGAGAGAATTGGGCGTAATTATTGCGATGTATGTAATAAGGATAATCAGAACGTTGGCTTGTAGCTTTCCCATTTTTCGCTTTGGTGTTCCATCATTGTTGGTATGGTGCTGGTGGACCTTTTGGAATCATACTTTCTTCTGCTTTTGCCTTTATAATTCACACCCACCAACACCCACACCCACATTTTCACCTACCATTAGGATTAGCACTAGCATTTTCATACGTTGACAACGTTCGTCTTTATTCATCCACCACATAATGCTACTCTCTCTAGCTGTCTTCTGAGTTTAAATGGTATAGAATGGTTTCCATGTACAACGTAAATATTCAAAAGCAAAGCACGTGAAAGTTGGCTTGCTTTTTCCAGAATAGTTGTTTCATTCTATTGTAGGGCCTCGAAGAAATATCTTGGATTGATTCATTTGATTGTGCTAAAGCTTTCGATTGTAAAGATGATCATGATTCGTGGGTAGGACAGGTTTGGTTGCTGGACTTGTTACCGGTGGATGGCTACATGGATGAGTCCCCAATGTCTTAAAACCCATAGGAAGACTATAATCAAACTCAAGATATTTTAGAAATATTATCAGAAGAGTCATCTGTTGCCATCTTCAATGAGCTTTAAGCTTTCCTTCCATTATATCAAATAATGGATAAACTTTCTTTAATATCATTCGGACATATATAGGTTAGAATATACGATAAAAGGAAAGTCAAATGAATGACGTTATTTTTTTAATGCTTCAAGTATATTTTCATTTGGCAATTAAAAATCACAAAAATAAACATAATTTCTAATTTTTTTTATACACATAATCATAAATCAATTTCTTATCAAACATGTTTAAAATACTTAATTATAATTTTGGCATTGGTAGGAAAAACAATATATATATATATATATATATATATATACACACAGAATAAGTCATGAAATGAAATAAATGCATCTGGTTGCCAGCCATTATTTTGTATTTTGTTGTATCATTCAAGCCCTTGAAACATGTAGTCCACTCCACTAAGTTTGGATCCGCACTCTTTTGTCCTCCACTTGAAATTTCTAATTAGTCCAACAGTTTTCTTAGAGCATCTCTAAGGTGCAACTCACACTTGTTGCATATAACATTGTTTAATAATTTTTTTGTGGGTTTACATTGACACATCATTTATCACACTTTATACAACTTAAAAATAAAATTCTCTCTAGTCATGGAACACATATTGGTTACATGAATGGATCTCACAAGTTATTTCATATCATTATTTTATTTTAACATTTATTTTTATAATCTGACATATTTAAATTTATTTTATTTTATTTTTAAATACACTACATATGTGTAAAATTAATACTAAATTTTTTTAATAAATTTGTGTAGATTAAAATACATGATGCGTAATAATATATTAAAATAAATTAAACAACTATTAACATACATAATAATATTTAATTAGGACAATATCTAATTTTACAATAAAAAACAGATAAAAATAACTTTTATAACAAATTACAATATTAAGTTATAACAAAAATAATTTTTATAACAAATTACAATATTAGGCTATTTGTTATTCTTTCCTAACATTTAATTTTATTTGTGTTTAATAAATTTTATTTTATTTTATTTTAATTGTAGCCAACGGTAAAAATTACACGATCTAATGGATTTTAATATCTCATGCTACCTTTGCCTTTGTGACCGTTGATCTGTCTTTTCTCCTCTCATCTAACGGTCAGGACGTTTGGTTCCAAATGATTCTTTTTTCTCCTCTTTTCACCTCTGCCTTCCACGACTTCTCTCACCTCTCCACTTCTTTGCCTCCGGGTTCCACCAATCCACAACATGGTTAGCCTGTTCGCAGAGAAGCCGAAGAGTTTTACCGATCGTTGGAGGAGATCTCAAATAAGAAGAGTTCTTCCACGCCTTCTGGGTTCCAGCTTCTAGGATCATTATTTTCCAACGATCTTCTCTCTTCCAGCTTCCTCGGCATGTTTTATGGTTATGCATATGTTATATTGACTTTGATTTTTGTTTAGGGTTACACGGTTTGATTTTTACATGGTATTTGAGTGCATTTTTTTCCAATTTGGTTTCTGATTCTATTGTAATTCGTTGTCATCAGAAAGAGAAAAGATTTTCACTCTAAATTTCTTCTATGATTTTACTTTTTTTTCTTACATTCCAGTACAATTTGAGTCTCATTTGTACGATATGCATTATTCTTTGGCTATGCATCGACTCTTCCATCTCTCTGCCATGTTGGCTCCACCGTGAAACTCTCTAGTCATTGAACTGTAGCAACCATCGATGCATAACGTTGTGCAACGTGAAACACTCCCCCACTAGAGATAGTTTAATAGTTTCTGATTTTAATATACTATATAATTTTGTGTTGTCGAAAAAATATTAATATATTTAATGATTTATCTTCGCTATTACATATTTTTACGGGATAATAGAAGAAAAATAAGGTACTAAACATATGTTGTATGATCGTATGTACATCTAAGAAATAAATCAGTAAATATTTCATTTTTATAGCACTATAAAAATCTTTCGAGCAAAAGATGCTAAATTTAAAATTAAAATTACCAGATCGGACGGTCCTCCTGCTTCTATTGTAAACTTGCTTTTAGCTGATTCTTAATAAGATTGAAAGATTCAGATAAAAAAGAAATCTTACAATTCTGATTTTCTAGTGTATTCTTTTACCAAATTGACTGGTACTACATCGGTCTTGTTTTTGACATTTCCAATTACGGAAAAATTTCATTTTTTGTAAAAGTTTTTTGCACTAACAAATAGACCTTTTTTTTTTTTGGTTGGAAGTTGAAACAGTAATACAAACACTATATACAAATAAAGGAAAAGCCTCCTAAGAAAGAACAAAAACAGTGTGACCACTGACCACTCATCACTCACCATCTTGGAGCTTCTGGAAAATTAGGGCACGGTGGTGGGTGATATCCGGCCCCACTCATCATGTGTGGTGGAGGCGGGGGTGGGAACCAGTACGGCGGCGGCGGCGGCGAGCCGAATGGAGGTGCTGCCGTCAAGTTCCGTGGTGAAAAAGCAGGTGGGTAGTAATAATTATACCCTGCAGACGAGGGAGATGAAACAACTGGCGGAGGAGCAAAGGAAGAGGGAGAAGGATAGCCCTCTTCTGTAGCATTTACTGGTATCGCGAGTGGCGGATAGACGATTCCACAAGGCGAGCTGTCGATTTCCAGTCTGGGATACTGAATTTGTGATTGATTAGGACTATAATCGTAATTGGTAGCATTCGGATATTGTACCAGCTCTGTCTCCTGAGCTGCTGGTACAACAGGGTACCCAGTGATTTTCCCCTCTAGAAAGTCCCCTGATTGGTTGGCAGCAACCCCATTGCCATTCACTTTGTAAGAGAAATTGACAACACCATTGGGTTTCCCATCACCGTTACGCACCTCATAGTTAACGAACCGAACAATTCCAGCACAATCTTGAATGAGATCCTTGAGAGGCACGCGAGTTTCTCCGATGAGTTTGTCTCCGAGTAAGAGACCATCGTGTCGGAATTCAAAATGCAAGAAGAGGTGGTCGCAATCGTGGAACGAAACCCATCCCAGATCGAATCGCATTTCGTGATACCATTCGGGATTGTTGCCATCTCCATCCGCGTCTCTATCTGTCTGGGTTCTCTGCTGCTGTTTTTCATTCAATTTCCTTTTGGGGTCGTCCCTGACTATGGAGACAAGTGCGTATAAGGTGAGTTTCTGGAAGAAATTGAAGGCTTTGAGGTCTTTGCAGTAACAAACTTTAAGCTCTAACGAATTGAGTTCCATAAGATTCTATTTTTAGCTACGAGAGGAGTTTCAGAACCCTAATTGTAACCCCAATATTCTGGCAAGCTACTATGAAATTTTAGGTAACAAGTGGGCGATTTTGATAAGAATGCGTCAATGCTATAGATAAATATCGCAATGTTGACCTGTCTAGTTGGACCCGCCCCTGACCCATATGAATCAGCTTCGGTCAGTCTGGTCTGAACTTTGAACGGAAGGTGTTGTCTTGTGGTTATGGATCTACGTCACCGTGTTGTGCGCTGGGAACTTTCTGGCCATTAACAACGAATCTTCTCTCATATTCCTAACGTACAAGATTTTTCCAAAATTTTTACACGTTATGGCCAAAATATGTTTTCTTATTTTGATAAAGATGTTTTTCTTAGACACAACAAATTATTAAATTTTTAGATATAAGAAATCTCTAGATTCTTGCGCCACAACACAACGGTTGCTATTTTTTTTCATTTAAGAACCAAACGTGCCATTGTGAATTATTAAATCGCATTACACGTACAACTGTTGATGATTCGTTCACGTCACCGATTGTATTTTTTTAGAGTTTCTCATATGAAACTTACATGTTGAAAAGCTGGTCAAAAACTTTTTTTTTTTTTTATTTCACAATAATGCAAGCAAGAATTTACACTATACTAGTTATATTATTTTTTCCTGAGAAGATTACAAACAGATGACTGATTATCAAAATGAAGAGAGAAAAAGAAGAAAAGAATCAAGGGGCCTCTTCCAGAACTGGACTAGTTTGGAGCAGTTTAGCAGGATCTTCATCCATAGCCATAGGGATCTTACTCCAACTGAAATTTCTCAAGGACAAAAACTTGGCTCTCTGAATCCCTCTACCTCTAAATCCAGTCATCCTTGACGACATCATTGGCATCGCAAGAACTGAAGATGCATGGATGGAATCCTCCCCAAAGCCCAAAGACAATGCACAAGCACTCTACAAGGAAGCATAAACTCAGACTTTTGCTTACCAAATAACTAAGCCATCAGAAAATATACACATGTTCTGCTAGAGCAATTAGTAATACCTTTGCCTTCGCCGCCACATCCATAGCTTTCAACATCATTCCTTTTACAAATGACCGCACTTCTTTGTTCTGTGGTTCTTCTGACGACACTACCAGCCTATACCAGAGACACGGATGGGTATGATATGAGCATTACCACAAGTGAGAATTATAGATGATAATAGCAAGATTTGCAACAATTAGGAAGAAAACAACCAAAAGGTATACAAATTCAAGGAGAATGCGGGAAGGAAATCTACTATCGAACCTGAAGAGCAAATTTCAAAGGAACTTTCTTTTTTCTTATTTTGTAGATCAATTCAAAAGAAGTGTCTAGTGGAAGTTTCCTTAACAGATTTATTTAACTTTTTGCAGCAGAAATCTTGTTATGTTTGCAACAACTCTATATGCTTTCACACACTTTACCTGTTCATTTCTGTTGAAATACTGGAAGACACCATGGGTTCCAAAGAACCATCTTTAGTCTCAGCAACTGCAAATTTTCAGAATACGTTAGACATTCATTCTTTAAATCCGTTTAGGGTAAGGTATGTTTGATAGGGTAAAGGGGTAAACATCAACGGAGTATCATGTACTCTTTTTTCGTGGAGTGACAATAGTTATAATCATTTCTCTTTAATTATGTTTGGTATGCCTAATAATTTGGAGATGAATACAGGAAGAAGGGAGATGAAGAAGGTAAAGAAGATCCAAAATATTTTCCTCACTATTACTCCCCTAAATAGTTTCTCTCGATTTATTTTTACAACCAAACATATTTTAAACAAAGTAAATTGTACTCCTTTTACTCCCCTGCCCAACATACCCTTAATTGTATCCATCACAAATAAAAACGATAATACCTTTTGCCTCATCAGGTGCCAGCAAAGAAATGCCAATAAACACGCACAACATTCCAAGTACAAACATTGTTGTCCTTAATGCATCAAATACCTGCATTCACGAAGACAAGTTTTGCATGACACCAAAATACATAACCCAAACAAATTCAGCATCCATCAAAATAGTGGTGCTAATCTACAAGCTTTGCCGTGCAAGTTTTAGAAGAAGATGTCAAGCACCAATTATATAGATGTATGAATCAACATGATACCCCAGTATTGGGTGGAAATATTTTTGCAGGAAAGTGGTCCAGTTTTCCTATCCCCCTCTCTCACGCACACACACGTCATGCCACAGAAAGATTATAATGCTGAATTGAAAAACTCATCGTGCCTCCTCCACCAGCAACCCGAAGGTATATATCTTGATTTGCTTCCAAAAGTTTCAATGTTCCCAGTTAAGATAATGATCAAAACCCATCACCCCATACCACAAGAACCAGCTGTGAACACGAGAAAGAAAGAGCACCTGATATTCCTGAAAGTATATAAATCCTGTACAAATGGAGAAGAAGGTCCACACTATCTGAAACATAGGAACAATAAGAATTGCATCAAACAAGGACAATCCTTCGTTCAACCTAGTCATCTGCAAACATCATAATGGACAGAATTAGCATTCACTAAAAAATTTTCATAACTAAATTAAAAATTGTCTCATTTAAACATCAGGAACCGATATAAAAAAATAAATACATTGATATAGCTTTACCCAAAATCCAGCAGTACCAAGAAATAAAAGAAGCATGGAATACGTAAACCAGCTGTGCAACTGATAGCCACCGGACATGGCCAATCGCAGGAGGTTAGAACTGCCCCAGAAAATATGGAAGAATTTGACATTAGTCTTAATATATCGGCCAATACATTATAAAGAGCAACGACATATTTAAGTAAATAACTTACAGGGACTTTGCAAACAACACTGAGCATGATCCTACAGCACCTGAAACTACAGCATATGAAAATGGCAGCAGCATCTGCCAATAGGGTTTGAGTTCTTGCCCTGATACGGTAAGCAAAAGTTCCCCTCTCCTGCATATTCCCCATGTCAATTGTAAAGAAGGTACTTATTTGATTAAATTAATCATAGATAGTTAAAGTTCAGTTATAACCTGTAAATGCTGTGATGCAAGGCAACAACTACGACCAGAACTAGAAGGTAGAGAAGGAATGCAATGTTACTGTATTTCTCTTCCAACTGCTCTGGCGTATAAACTGAAATGCCAGTAGTTAAACATACATGAGCTTACAACCATTAAAATATCTATTAAAATCAATACTTGGGATTTGTTTCGTCATACGATAGAAGCATAAGAAGGAATAAAATCTTATCAATCAATTAGCAAAAAGAACTTTTCATAAAAATAAAATAAAATAAAAGCGGAAGAAGTGCAAATTTGCTCCTTTCTATATCATATATGAAGTTCCTTGCACATTTAAAGTTAGTAGTTCACTGAACAGTGCATTTTGGCACAGCCAATTATATGGTTTCAGATAATAATGCTGCCTTAATTTTATAACACTATTTGAATATCATGCAATCAGCACAACTTGCATCATCTTCACAAAGGAGATGTCAAGCAGAGATTAATTATACTAGGCAAAAGCAGAAGGCCAATTAACATAATAAATAAAAACAAATCATGTACCGGGTGATTGGTGATTGCCAAAAGCCACAAGAAAGGTGTTTCCAAGAACAATGAAGGCTGTGGCAACCAGTACCCTGTTAAAAAGCCAAAATTAAGATAATATTATTCACATAACAAGAATGATAGGAAAAAGAATGAAAAAGTAAAAGAGTAGTCTCAATTCATATTTAGCATACTTGACAGTCACCATTTTGTTCAAGACAAAGTAAGCAAATGCTATGTTAGATACAAACTGAACCGATCCCAGGGCTGCAAGAAGTGACTGTATGGGAGGCAGAAAAGACAACGGATTCAGAAGAAAAGCAAATAATGTATTTATGTACTCCAAGAAATTGTTTAACCTCAATAACAAGTACAAAAAAAACCTAATGCATGCTATCATAAAATTATTTCATGTGTTGAGTAAGATTTTTAATAAAATTTTTAACAGCTTACCTGAGCAGCATATCCAAAGGAAATGAAATTAAGGCAATTTCCCAGGAAAAAAAATACAATACCTGCATTCGAAGAATTTTGTACACAAATCAGAGACCAGGAATCAACCAACTAATGTACAATGCGCAAAACGCATAAACGATGCAACTAGATTATACCAACTCTCCAAGTCTGGAAGTATATAATAGGCTTTAGAGGCAGCTTTCCACTTGTGCCATCACTTCCAAGTCCAGAATGTCTTTCTCTCTGCATAAAAAATAAAACTCAACCTCTTCATATTTCCCAAACCATTTGATCAAGTATTATCATGTTAATGTGATCATTGCCAATGATTTTGCAGACTTCAGACTGAATCGTTTAAGTGATTTACTTTATGTCTGTAATTGACGATAATAAATATTTAACTGAAGATTATTTCCTCCAACAAATCATGCTGACTGCACTCTTATACATCATTACAAGCTTAAGGAAAAAGAGATGGGCAAATTGAATATTTTACTTCATTTAAAAAAAAGAAAAGAAAAGAAAATAAACACATAGAATAGTGTGTCACAAATGGTTTCAACCAGAGAAAGGGGATGATATACCTCATTGTGACCTAATTTAAGAAGATTTGTCCCAAAATTTATAGCAATACTGCCAAAAAGGTTAATGAAAGCTCCAATGATCCACTCTCCCATGAATAAAAGACGTGATACCAGGAAGGAGACTCTGCATGCAGTAGACAAGTGAAGATGCTCTTTAAATCAGATAACCGTTGTTAAATTATGCTCCACAGCAAAACTACTGGTGAAAGAAGAATAGCCTTTCTTGATTGCACCAATTAGGATAGCGAGCAGATTGCAGAACCTAGCTTGATTAAACAAAGTTACGCCCTGGGATAACATCAGTACTATGACAACTACAAACATAAATCAAAATTCACCCCATAACTATCATAGAAGAACTTGTTTAAGAATAAAACCACTGAAGGAGATCGATTAAGGGAATTTATTGAGCTTAGAATAAGCGGAGAAACAAACAGAAAGTGGCAAGACGCAGCTAATTCCATATAAAAGAAAATAGGAGAGCAATTTTTTCCATGAATGGTGAAGCTAATTTCAAGGTAGAATTGGCTGATAGCTAGTCGCATTGAATCTAGCATCCAGTTAATTACATTCTGGTAGACGAAAACTAATCTGATTGGAGTTGAACAGTGCAATGCTGTTGCTACTTGATCTTTTGTTGGTTCTAGAGACTTTCAGACTATTTTAACAAGGAATACAACAGAAGAAAAAAGAGACAGCTTCTGACCCAATATGCTCCATCTTTAATTTCAGATCTGGTAATATTATACGAGCAAATTGCAGCTAGAAGACCCATTCAACTCAATGCGGCATCAAAAGAAACGAAATCATTGAAAAAGAAAAATATTCGGAGATAATTACCCTGAGCATGAGCAATTAGGAATCGTAAGCACCTCCCAGATGGAAAAAAACAAAGTTTCCCTCTTTGGCTAGAAACTCAAAATCCAACTTCTTCCGAAAGTTAGTTTCTTGGCTTGGCTTTAAGAGGAATCAAAGTTTATAAAGAAGAAGAAGACATTGAACTTGGTATTTTATAGTTAAAAAAAACAAAAAGCAGAATTATTTTGAAAAGTCAAATAAGAACGAGACTTTTCTTGACCCGAAACGAGCCGTGTATTGGTATTCGAATCAGCAAACGAAGACGGCAAAAGACAATAGGGAGAGAGATAGATAGGAAGTCATCCGGTCGATCGCAAGACAGCGTTATTGCCGCCGTCTACAACTGTCGGTAAAGAATCTGGTACGCTTCAGGATATAGTGACACTACTATGAAAAGCATTTACAGCAGTTGACAAATTATCTCAACCGTTTATTTTCTGGTGGGTCTCATGCCTTTCATCGTACGGTTTAAAATCATTAGTTGATTTAATAGAGTTTGGGGGATTATCTGCGATCGATCGATTGTATTATACAGTCAATTTATTGATGGTTCGATCAATTTAAAACTGCTCAATCAAGATAATTTTAAATAAATCAAACTATCAACAATCACTGTACTGTACAACTGTACTGTACAGTACTGCAGATAATCCGTTCCACTTCTTGGTCCTCCTTGGCTCTAATCTCAGCTCATCATGTCTTCTATTATTATTATTATTATTTCTCTTGGCGGGTAAGCATTTTCGAAAGTGCGAGTCCCGGCGTCGGTTAAAGGAAATAAAAAAATGGACAGATAATCAAAATGGATAATTTAATTAAAATTTATCTTCTGAAAAATTTAAAATCCCATTAAGCTAAATTAAAAGTATCTTGATTCTTGTGAATTATGATTTACAGATAGGCAAACATTAAAAATAAGGTTAAATTTTCAATCATTTTATTATTAAATTTAAAATTATAAAAAAAAAAAAATAATTTAATATCAAAAATAAAAGTTTTATGACTCAGACGAATAATTGATATTCCGCTTTTGATAAATTTTTTACCATAACTTTTGTTTTCTTACAACGAAATCCAATCTGTACAGCTTTATATTAAATTGACTTACTTACAAGGGAACTGCTATCTTAAGCAACAAGCATACACAGAAAAATAATATCTGATATGTATACATCTCATAATAATAATAATGGAATGTGAGATAAGCATCATTGATTAAATATGGATGTATATTAATTAAGAGATTTATTATATTGATTTAATAGAAAACTGGTTGATTCCGAAGTAATCAATAGCCTTGGAATATTTTTGTTTTGAATATTTCATGTAAAAAAAGAAAAAAAAATAAAAATTAAAGGTTTGGATGGGTTGAGTTGAAATGGATTTCAATATTGTAGGGTTAATCTAGCAGCAGACTAGAAAGAAAATAAAAATGAGTGGCCGAAGAGCAAAGCTGAAATTTGGCAAAAGGGAATTAACAATTGCATATGCTTTTTGTTGGTGTGAGAATAGAGTATAGATTAGTGGGGAGAAAGAAATGATCAATCTGATTCTCGTCTATCTCCATCAACTGGAAGGATTAAAATTCAACAATGCAGAATCAAGAAATGTCAAGATAACTTTTTATATAAATAAAGGAGCCCAAATATAAGCACTTTTCATGCTTCTTACATAATTTTTTCTTTTTTTAAAGAAAAAGCTATGGTCAATTATGATGTTGGAATGCATTATATCAAACGTTCTCCATAATTCCTGCAAGAGATTGTTATGCTATGGCATCATTTGGGAACTTGAATAGGAATCTAATGTGTGAAGGGAATTTTCATTTTAGAAAAAATAGTAAAGTATAAGGTGGGTGGAAAAAGATGCAGTGCTGGTGCACTTTTTGGGAGGGAAAAATTTCATGATCATCAACACAGTCAGGCAAAAAAGCTGATGTAAAGACAAGGTTCACCTCCAAAACAAGAAGATTGGACAAATAAAACTATGGTAAAAAGGATCTTGCACAAGTCTCAGGCAATTGAATTATTGAAGATCAAGGAGTACAAGCAAGTAACAATTTTAAGACAACGCGTTGGAAATTATATGAAATGCACTTTAATATCCACAATTCATCAAGAAGATCAAACAACGCATTTCCATGTAGAATTCTAAATACAAGAAGCCATTTTGAAGTTATTAAAATCACTAGCCCATGTAATCTTAAAATGATGCCAGATCTTAAGTGGCTTATGCAACTCACTACACTTAATCTTCTTATATCACAACCACCCTTTTCGTATTGCTAAGTTGAACATTAGTTAGCCATACTCTAACTTACTTAGCACATATATTTAAGTGAAGTTATTAAAAAGGTTATGACATATCAATACAGAAAGGTTGGCTATCATTATTCCCTGCCCATTGAGTAGTAATCAAAAACCTTGTTAAATCTAAAATCCTCCATAGCTCACCCAGGATTGAACACAATATTGGGAGCATTTATCACTAACAGAACACTAAGACCATGAAAGACAAGATATGGATACTCCAATAGAGTAAGGAAAGAAAACAGTAGATGAATGGTCCAATAATTTTTTTTAAAAAAATAAAATCAGGAGTGAAGCACAAAATAAATCCCTGAAGAACTTGACAACCACAATATAATGTCTTATTCAAGAGTCTCTACCACACCAAACAAATATGCAAGACAGTCTAATTTATTCGTTGCAAAAAAGGTCCTTAAATCCATACACTGCCAAATAACAAAACATAAGGTGAGGTAATAATAATTATAAGGAAAGGAGAAAGACAATGAATGCCAATAACTACCTCAGCTCAATAATAGTCAATTGTTGTATACACAGAACCCATTCGTTTTGATAAGACTACAGTGTTCACAAGTTAAATGAAACTTAACTCTGCTCAGAGATCATTACCTAGCACAACAATCATACCACCCAAGAAAAAAAAAAAAAGAAGAGAGGCATTTTCAAAGGAAAGCTAACAGTGAAAAAAGGCAAAAGGAATTCAAGCCTGGGTGCCAGTCAATGCTTTCATCTGGATATGACCATGATGATAACTTTCTGAAGTGGGAGCGTTGTTAGGCAAAGCCTCGTAGGTGCCCGATTTTGTCATTCCCAAACTCTTTGCAATGCCACCATAAGTGATCATAACAATCAGCGCCACAAATATCACATGGACCAAGAACACAAAATCTAGAATTGCCACAGCTCTGAACTTGGAATCGTCGAGATCGCACTTGGTTGATCCCACGATCCCTTTCACCACGTCCAGCAAACGATGACACCCTTCAGGGATGAAGGCATCAACATAGAGGGACAAACCTGTCTGCAAAACCCAGAGCCCCTGCAAGCAAATAGCAGCTCCTAACCCGACATCGGCGACGAAGAGCCTGGGTTGACAAGCAAGTATTAGGCATAGAACGGAAGCCAGGGCCGATATCCGGGCAGAAACGGAGTCGCATTTGGCCTCAAGATCGGAGGTCTGAACGGAGGCGGCCGCGGCGGAGACGGAGTATTGCAATAAGAAAATGGCAGAAGCTAGGGCGAAAATGAGATCGGTTGGGAGGGGAAGGAGGGAGGAGGATTCGGAGAGGAGGACAGAGACGGCGAGGATGAGAAATAGGAAGAGGACGGCGGAGGATTGGAGAGAGGTGAAGCGGTAAACCGGGGTGCGACCTTTGAGGAGAATGTCGGAATCGGAGGAAATGATGAGTTGGTGGGTGAGAGCGACGAGAAGACAGATGATGATGAGGTAGAGAGAGAGGTAGCGGAAGCGGTGGTGGGTATTGTTACCGGAGGAAGAAGGGGGAAAGGGGTGGAAGGGTTTTGCCGAGTAGGAATTAGGAGATTTGAGGTAGCTGCGGGTGGCGGAAATAAGGTGGTATAGACCCAGAGACACCAGCGCCGAAGATGACATTGTATGATATAGAAAAGCCGCCATTGACTACAATGAGAAGGCGGGGAGAGGAGCAAGCAGCTAGCTTTGTGCGTGATTTGAACACTGTGTGTTATACAGAAAAACAGTGCAAAGAGTGAGGCTGGGGAAGGAAATGGCAATGGCAGTAATGCTCTGTTGTTCTGTTTGGCATTATTAGGTAGAAGAAGATGGAAAAGATGATAAATTTTCCATCGAGTTCGACAACGATCTCCTAGTCCCAGAGATACAGAGCATGAGATCTTCAGAAGTTGACTTGCTGTTAGAATTAATTCGTATTCGTTTAAGACACTTTGCAATGCAATAATTCTCTCAAAAAATAATCCTATAAAAGAAATTCTCTTAGAAAATAATATTTTCCATTGTCTTACAGTCCCTGGATTAAATAAAAAAATTAAATAAGATGACAAAATTATTAAAAAAAAAAAAAACAAATTTTTAGAAAACAAAATTAAAGTCGATAACTAAAAATTTGTAAATATATGAAATTAAATGTCCTTAGAGTGATTTCGTTCGGTTTCTTTCGGCCATAACATGGAAGAAAAAAGTCAACTGTACTACAAATGTCTTTTGCTTTTATTAAATTTAAACTTTTTAATTAATTCTTGCGCTTTTTTTTTCTAGAAATAAATATGAAATAGGATTTAATTATTACAATTTTCCATAGAATTTTTCAGTTAAAAATAAATAAAGATCATAGACGTAGGATTTTTTAACTCATGAATCCATATCCATGCGTACTGTGTTTTTTACATATGAGCAAAAGACTCTGACAACGGCATTTTCTCCAAAATTGAAGTTAGCATAGATCATTTGCCCCTTTAGCTTAATATAATAAATGAAATCAAAACATTTTTCTTTCCAAACTGTTTGAAGTTTGAACTACGCATCGGACAAGAAGTTAGAGCTGCCTGCCTGCCAGTATAGCTAAAACCACAATGCTTCAATATTTGGATGAAATAATTTCCATTAAAATGAATCAAATATGTATGTTTCCTCGAAGAGAAAAAGTACATTTATCTGTGAGAAAATAAACTAACACATGACCACAATTGTAAGCAATACATTATCCTGTTAATCTCCTTCCTCACAAAGAATCCTCGATCGTTAACCACGAGGAAAATAAGAAAAAAAGGGGAGGGTTGTAGCAAAATGCTTTACTCGTTTCCTAGATGCAAAAGGTTGGATATTTTACTCGCATTGTTTAATTTAAGAGGGCTCTTGGTGATCATCAGTCTTTGAATGTCAAGTCTTTTCACAGGATGTTTCCTTCTTATATTTTCATGCCCAGATCCAGCATAAGGCATGCAAACCAGGAGAAACTGGAAGGGACTGTTACGAAGCTCACCAATGTAGTTCTGAATATATATCACGGCATAAAGATGCACACTACTATCTACTGGTAGAGTCAATTTACCTTGATGTCCTGTACTGCCATGTCAGTCATCCAAGGGAATCTTGGTTTGCACTGACCACAGTTAAGAGTCTTGGCTTTTAACTTCATGAATGAACCCACATTCACATATTCACGAACTAAACTAGAAGCCAAGTTTCCAACTTGAAGGCAAGCTTCACCAAGAAGATCTGTAGAATGATCTAATATTTTATCAGGGCTGGTAGTGAAGCATGAAGTTCAGCCAAGCATTGAAAGATCCAATTAAGGAGTTGTTCTCTTGGCAGCTCTAGAAGAAGTTCAGCCTGCAAGAAGAGATCAGAAGAAACGCTGTTGAGAAGCTTGTTACATACAAGAGAACATTTAGAACAGGTATTATGCATAGTGACCTCATATATCCTTAGGAGACAGAAGTATGAAACGATGAAGTAAGAAATATTACCTTAATTTGGTCACCCTCAAGAACCAATGAATTTCTATGTATATCTGATACAATCGAATCAGTCATGAGCTTGAAGACCTTTTTATTTATGTTTGTTTTCATAAATACCATCTTCCCCGTAGAATATATTCTGGTTATCCCTAGATCAGCTGCCATTCTCCTCACATACAGCTTCTTCAATAAAATTTCCATGGAGTAAGGCTCCTTGCCATACTGGCGGCGCAGACTCTCTGTAAATTGCATCAGACTCCAGATGTCTCTCTCTGCAGCTTTCTCGGCTTCATTTATTATTTCCATAGGGTTCTCCAGATAATTTATATAGTCAGATGGCAGGTGAGGATTAATGTTTAAATCAATCTGCAATAATAATAAAATATAAATGGAATCAACTGCGGGTCTCTATTATCTCCGACTTTGTATATGCTACCCCAATAAGCAGAAAAGAATAAACATTTTTACATGCATGCATGCATACATACATATATAAATATATAAAGACAGTTAGACCGCGATATTATGCAGGGAAATTAGCAATAGTTTCATGTTCTGAAAACTAATGAAGTTTCTGAGAGGTAGTTCACATTTGGTTGATTGTCCAGTTCGAACAAGGGTAGCCCTAGTGCAGGAATGCATTTGCTACTCAGTTGATCATATTCATATACCTCTGCATATGAATGACTGCAAAATCAGAGAGATAGTTTCACCAATATAAGAATACCTTTTACACTAATTCAATGAGTATAATTATACCCTCTTTAACTTGTTTGAAACCTTTTCATTCTCGTAAGTAGTGATATAAAAGCAATCTTGACCGCACAGGAAAAGGGAAAAAAAAGTGACATTAGACTCCGGAAAACACATTAGTAACTTCCTTTTAGGTCAGGTTATCTGTTTGTCAGAAACGTGATAATGCAAGTTTAACTTAGTCATCTAGAAAAAGCCATATTTACAAACAAGAAAGATGAAATCTTCTGGATGGGATCCAGCAGGAAAGCTTGAATTCTGCTAATTTTTAAGTTTGAAATAATAGGGTATCCACAAGCGTCAGCATTTGTACTGTCGGGGTTTTTCTTGGAAAACAATCGAGATTCCATTATATTTTTCAGTACCTTTTTATGGTATATCTTTCCTAAGTGACCATACCTGTACAGAGTGGTAGGGAACTGAAATTACACGATGATCTTCAACCTGGAACATTAACAAAAGAGTGTTAATCTTAAATTTCAAGCAGAATACCAAAAAAGACACATAATACCCAGGAAGCAGAAGTGAAGAAAATGCAAAGGATTTCAGCCAATCAAAGAAAAGGCATCAGGTGGAGGTATTGCCCCAAAAGTAACAACACGGTAAATGGGTACTTCTATTGTCGCTAAAACCAATTGCAGTTGGGAAGACAACAGACTATGATAAGTTTACCTTTGACAAGCTCTCAAAGAGCATCTCAAAGAAAAGATCAATGCCAACATTTCCGACATCTCCTGTTTGTTGTTCACCAAAGATTGTACCAAAACCCCTTATGCCCATGTCCCTTTCAGCTAATTGGAAGCCTTGACCAAGTTCACGGCATTCTTCAAGAGCTGAAAGCCTTTCCTATAAGGAAAACACTAAGCAGAATGTTATTTTTAGGCAAGAGTTATGCAAGTGGATTTCTGGACTTTAAGTTAAATAATTAACTAAAAGCTATGGTAATAACACTGAAGTAAGATTATATCTATTTATCAAATTAATGAATCCAGCATTCAGTCAACATATTCTAGCAAATAACATGTAAAGTTTGATAAGGAGCATACCCGTGCTTGATCAGAAAGCAGAGATTTATCTGGGTAAAATAAGTGTGCATGTGCCTCCTTGTCTGCCCGTCCTACCCTTCCGCGAAGCTATTAAGATTGATCAAATAACGAGTTTAATAATCTATAAAGGATTGATCTGGTTTCATAAATTTCGAAAGAAAATCATCTTAGGAACATAAAGAAAACATACAACAACTCCTGTTGAAGTCAACAATGACAAAATACAAATATACTAACAACCACCCCTGTTGAACTATGTTTGAAGTCAACAACAAAAAATACATAAAATACAACAATATTCAAATAGAAAAGAGTTCTTAAGATGAAATTAGAAAGAATAGGACCTGGTACAACTGTGCAAGGCCAAATTGTTGAACATCCTGGATTATTATGGTGTTTGCATTTTGAATATCAAGTCCGCTTTCTACTATATTTGTGCAGATGAGGATTTTTATTTCACCATGTGCAAATTTTTCCATGGTATCCTCTAGTTGCTTTGAGTATTGCTAAGGCAGGAAAACAGTCTGTTAGTAAACAAAGTCTAAATATTCTACTCAATCAACGGATTAAGTATACCAACTTTTGATAAGGCCATCAAATTTTTTGCACTATCTTAATTGATATTCAACTCAGATATCTCGCATGCAGGTCTGCTTTCCACTCCTACTACTTGTAATAATATGTCATATAAAAGGAGTAACTACCTTCCCATGGGCAATGGCTATTTCCACATCTGGGAATGCCTGTTCAAGAAACTCCATCACTTCTTCAAGTCCTGTAAATAACAATGGTTGTGAAACCAGAATCAAATTACTGAACACACGTCAGCACGTTAACTCTAGACAAAATCATGTATTACTTAATCTCCATAAAGGTCTCTAATTAATTGTTAGGCATTAAGATCTCATAGTAAAACTTCTTTCAAAGAAGCTTATCTTTATTTTGAGGATGAATGTAGTAGGAAAATGTAGCTTTATTGTGAAGCGTATGAGCATGCCAAAAAAATTCTATTTGTTCTGTTTTCTCCTTTTTGATCTAGATTTTATTTGTTTGAACAGTTTTGGCTATTGTTCTAGTTTTTGATGAATTAAAACCCAACTTGTAGAAACGCTTTAAAACAAAGAGCAATAATAACAAAATAAACAAGAAGACATATCACACAAATAACATAATTTACTGCCAAGTGCCAAGTAAATGGCACTAGATAAGGTAAAAATGGGTATGAAATTTGAGACAAAAAAATAAAGCACACACACGGTTGTCTATACACAGAAATTATGGGCTGAGAATCACCTTTAATGCGCGGCAAAACATAGAAAACTTGACCACCACGGTTGAGCTCATACTTGATGGCCGATATTACTTTGTCCTTACTGAATGAAGAAAGGTGGGTTTTGATAGGAACTCTTTCTGGAGGCGGAGTAGAAATTAAGCTGGAATAGAAATTAAGAAAAAGAAATTACAACAGAGTGATACTTACGCTTAGGGATTAACTGACAATAATAGATCTTTCATTAGGCCTGTGATGTCACATGCCTACCAAGTAATTAATGAAGCACCAATCCAAAACACAATTTGACATAACTCCATGCAGGGCAAAACTAGAATGAGAAGATTAAGGGGTTCGGCTTCTGACTCCTTATATAAGTTTTGTCATATGACATTTCAAGGAAAAAGATCTCAACATGCAACAAGAATCATACTTCTTTTCTAACATTATTACAATTAATCTCACTTCCTTGTCATGCATAGACCGATTAAACAAAAATTCATAGCCAAACCTTAGATACAACCTTCGAGTGCAGTAACTCAAATATATTCCACTGAACTGTAATGCATGCATTCTTCAAGATCCAATATGATATGAATTAACAAAGTATCCTCTGCCTCATGCATGTTATCATGAATAAAGTCTCATTACCTAGCATCCCGAAATCCAGTCAACGCCAAATAAAGAGTTCGTGGTATAGGAGTTGCAGATAGAGTAAGAACATCTACAGTAGTTTTGAAAGAAGCAATCTTCTCCTTCTGTTTGACACCAAACCTCTGCAATGCAAGAATTTTTCCTTAGCACACGAAAATATAGACTTTGTAGGTCATCAGGAGGATATTCGTTGCAAATGAACGTAAACCTGTTCCTCATCAACCACCAGCAGACCAAGCTTGTTATACACAACACGATTTCCAAGAAGAGCATGAGTCCCAACAATTATGTCAAGGTCACCATTTTTAATCATGTCCAGGTGCTCTTCTTTCTCTGCCTTGGTCTGCACGTTGTGATAAGTCAAATAGTTTGAAACTGATAAAGAAGTTACAAATGATTCATAAATATCCACCTAGAAGGCAAAAACTGCTCATAAAGCAGCTTATGCTTGTTCGACCTTAATATTATTTTGCAAAATTTCAAGTTCCCAAACGATCATTATGCTAATACTTTACCAGGAAAGCTGGATGTTGTAAGAACATAGAGAGAAGGAAAATATACTCAGAATCATGACATCCTAATTCTAAAATCACAAATAAGGTCAGCAGTAAAAGCCAAACTACCATGGAATAGTTATATGAAGCCAACAGAAATACCTTCGGATCTTTGAAAAGAATAAGAATGGGAAAACAATTGTAGAACGGATGTTTTCAAATGCACTCTCCCAATCAGCAGAAAGAAAACATCTAAGAAGAAGCAGCTATATATCATTATCGTATCTCTAACAGTACCGAGGTAAAAACTATATAAACTAAGAAGAATATCTGGAGATGAAAAGGAAAAAAAAAAAAAAAGACATCAAAATGTAGAATATGAGAAATATATGACCATAATCTATAATCTAATTGTTAACTCTCACTAGAATATGGAATATATTCAAACATTGATTGTAATTTTATTAATATATTTGATGATATATTCCAAAGCAAATTCAAGTGAACTATCATCAATGACACAGATCCTAGGAACAAATTCAACTTGATGAAAGGACAATGATACTTAACTACCAAAATAATTAAATTAGATTACTAGAACCTATTATTTGTGGCCTATGACACTAATCTTAGATACCTTTAATTAAAGTTTTGAAGGAATACATATTCATACCTGAAACCTGCTCAGAAGTCCGACTTTAATATCAGAATATGGAGAAAACCGATCTGAAATAACATCAAAATGTTGTTTGGCTAGAACTATGGTCGGTGCAAGAACCATGGCCTGCTTTCCTGCTGAGACTAAACAGAAGATAGCTCGTAGTGCAACCTCAGTTTTACCAAAACCAACATCTCCACAAATTAATCTGTCCATTGGAGTTTCTCGCTGTGTCAAATCCCTCTCAACATCAATGAAAGCTTGTTTTTGATCTGGCGTAGGTTCATAAGGAAATTGAGCCACAAATTCAGCCATGGCAGAACTCTTTGGATAAGGAGGCCTTCTTTGTTTCAGCCTATGTAGATAGAGTTCCATTAAGTCAACAACCATCTTCTGTATAGCAACCTTTCCTTTAACCTTTCTTCTCTCCCAAACGCTAGTATCGCTCAATTTGCTTAGTGTCCGAGGTCTTTTGTTTTCATTTGGACTGGAAAGATACCACATTTAACACAATCATTCAATAAAGTAATGCATTTGTTGCTCGCTCTAAATTAATTCAATTTGTTGCTTCATTTAGAATAATAGGAAAAAAAAATACTATCGGCAGAGAAAGAGAATTTAAAAAGTAACAAACTTCAGAAAACTCACAGACTATATCTATAGAGCATACGAGAAGCCTGCTTCAAAGGAAGCTTTGCCATCCCATCTGCATACTCTATAAAGACATATTCAACTGCCTCTGTAGAATTCTTTGGCACGTCGAACTTAATTCCAACAAATCGCCCAATACCCACCTTCTTATGCACAACGTAATCCCCAGAACGAAGCGTGTAAGGGTCCACCTTGTAGCTAAAGCCCCCTTCTTTATTTCCCCTGTCTCCCTTCAACTTTTGCAACCCCCTCTGTTGCTGCTCCTTCACCATTTGTATGTACTTGTCAGCTTCTTCCGAGTCCATCACCGTCCTGGAAGCCTCTCGCTTGCTGAAATCACGGCGAATCCTCTCATTGAGAATCGAAATGGGGTCATTCTCTTGCTCAATACTCTCCATTCTCTTGGCCAAATTGGCGGGTAAAGGAACCGAAAGGCCTTGCGTGTAGACAGCATTGGTGAGTAAAACTAATCTTCTGCTATTGTTTTCGAACTGCAAAGGGTACCCGCGAATGAAGAAGCTCCAAATTTTGGGGGACGAGCTGAGTTTGAAAACGGAAGGCACTGAAAGGTGTGGCTTTGGGAAGAGAGAAGCCATAGAAACTGCAAAAATAGTAGCAATGGTTTACTCAAAAGGTTTCAGAAGAAAGGGAGGGAGAAGATAGAGAACTAGTGAAGTGGCCCATTTGAATTTGGGAGAGGAAGTAACAGTGTTGAACGAAGAGGTTTTAGAGAGGTTTTCATCAAATGAAAGCTTTGCGTCTGTGGGGTTCAGATAAAATTCATACAATAATCGCTATGCGATGCAAGAAGTTGGATATCTCGTCTCAGGCTCAGCAGCTCAGATATTTTACAACAACAATTACACATGCATTTCGGTATTGCCGTATTGGATTGACCAGTAGCAGCTGTGAACTGGCCAAGCCGTGCTTGTCAGCTCTCACTAAAATATCTTTTTTCTTTTTTTCATTGGCTCATAAAAATAACTCCTTTTTATTACGTATGGCGTTAATTGATGCAAATCTACAATTTTTTATTTTATCAAACAGTATAAAATATAAATATAATAATATTATAAGTGAGAATAACGTTACTCACTTTTAATTGAAAGATTTTATTAAGACTTCATATGTAAATTTGACATAATTTAAAATACCTCAAAAAATTGACTTGTCCGCTAAAAATTAAATTCTAAAATTGTTGACGATATTTATGTTATCCCATCTCCAATGGGATTGGATAATCTCGTTATCGACCTCAAGCAAACCTAACAAAGGCACAAATTAATTACATATACGAGGTATTTTGTTAATCAATTTAAGGCAACATTAGAAGGAGGGCAGTGATCCTACCCTACACGAACGGCGTATTCCCTTTCCTCCATCGCCATGAATAAGGCAATAACTATTACTAACTCCCCTCTATCAAATCAAAACTTTCATCAAGAGCTAGACATAATATGTCATTCCAATTTCAATAAGACTGATATGAGGAATGTTAAGGGCCACAGCACGACCCCTGCAATTTTGGCGTAGAAATGCATACCCAACATCAATCACAAGCTTTTTCAAGAACGAAGACGATTTCTTTGCCTTCACAACCAAGTGCCCCAATACATATGTAACTCCTGCTTCCTTTGCTTCAACCAAATCCGTAAGCTCTTCCCCAACATCAGGATCCATGGGAGGATTCTCAGCTACTTGAAATCTTACTTTGCGCTTCCTTACAGGTGAATTTTCCTCTTCATGAATCCTTTGTAAACTTGAGCGGCTTGCAGCTCTGGCGATAGAAATGGAATTTTCCAGATCAACACCTTCATTCTCAGACACTACTAAGCTTGAACATGAAATTCTGTCACTTATGACTCGCATCTTCTCATCAACTGAACTTACTGGAGAACTCACACCACTTGAGAGTCGTGGTTCCATTGCTTCTCTGTGGGTAAACTCTGCTATACTCTGAATGACCTGGTTTTCAAAGTCTCCGTCATGACAGTGAATGTCCTTATACCCATATCTAACAACGCACCGATACATGCGAAATGGTCTGGGGCCTACTCGCCCAATAAGGAAACGTTCTTGAGGTGGAACATATGGAACAATAACTGATTTTACGCAGACAAAAACCAGCACCTTATGAAGTGCAGGGAGATTTGTGACGAAGTGGGAAAATACTGCTGGCACTCCCGTTGCCTGTTCTGAGTAGATGAAGCCTATCCCTGGGACACGAACTATGCCAAGGCTAGGGCCTAATGCAAGTATCCATTGCATTGAAGCTTTGTTTTCCAGATCGAAGCTGTGCTTTCTGCAAGAACCATAATGCCAGACAAGCATAACAGTCATGAAGACGAACGATATGACTAGAGGAACCCATCCTCCATCTCGAACTTTTGTCAATACTGCCGCTAGGTATAGACCCTCAATCGCCCAAAAGAATAGGAGAAATGCCATTGCCATTAAGTTGCTTTTTTGCCAGATGAAGATCAGAACAAGTGCCATCAAAAAAGTAGTCACAAAAATAACCATCATGACAGCAAGACCTGGTAACCAAATTCCAGAAATAATTAAATCAATCAGACAAATAGAAAAACATTCAGATGCAATCTGAATGGTTCCTTAGTGGAACTCTTTCAGAGAAGAATGAATTACCATAAGCATTTCCTATTAAGCGTATGTCTTGAAATCCAATGGTTATGACAAGAGTCAGGACCATAAGGATCCAGTTTATTTCTGGGATGTATATCTGTCCATATATGTTCGACGAGGTATGCACAACTTTAACACGAGGAAAGCAATCAAGTGCCTGACACTGATTGACGATAGAGAAAGTGGCAGTTATAACAGCTTGACTTCCACAAATTGTTGCGAGGGTCGCAATAACAAAAACAGGCCAAAATACAGGAACTGCAAAACAAGTAAACACGTTAAAAACTTAGAACCACTTGAATTAATTAGAGAATTCTGGATAGTAGTATTAATCAGTGAGATGAACTAACGAGGTATAGAGCTAAAAAAAGCGCGAGAAATTGAGGTGGGGTTTTTAGACAGGAAAGCAGCTTGACCCATGTACTGTACCACCAAACAAGGGTATACAACGAATGAAAATGCAATCTGCACAGGAAGAATGTTCAGAAATTGAATTCTAACTAGTTCACCAGTCAATAAATTATAATTACAAGTGCAATATAGATAGACCTAGAGACAATTTTGAGTTATCCAGATTTTAATAAAGATAAAAGATATTATCGCATAATTCCGTCATCCTTTCATGCTGTTATTAGTGAGGTGTAGAAGTAAATATTGCTCGGAAGACAAAAAAAGCAGTCAAGTTATATGCTTACCCTTATTGACAAAGCAGAGAAATGACCAAGATCAGTAAACATAGCCTCAGTCCCTGGAGAGACACAAAATGCTTAGGACTCGATAAGAGTGAACTCAGAGTCGACGTTCTTAAAATCACATAGCTTCTTGTAAATCAAAATTCAATTGGATCCATAAAGTAGATAAATAGAACACTTAGCATAATATCTCAACAATCTATGATGCCAAACAGATAAAATGCTATTCAGGTCCAGGTCTAACATACCTGTAATACAGAGAAGAACCCCTCCAAGAGAAAAGTAACCTTCTATACCAGTCTTACGGAAGAATACGAAGATATAGTGTGGGGATATTGCACAGACTACTTTTGGATTCCAATATATTGTATTATACAACCCAACTAAAAGAATGGATAAAAGCCAGATGATTAAAATTGGTGCAAACAAAAATGCAACTTTGTGGGTGCCAAATTGTTGAAGAGCAAAGAGACCAACCAATATGACACAGGCAAGCCAGACAATTAGTCCTGCAAATAACATGGAATGGAACCAGTGATGGTAAACTAACTTGCACGCTCTTAGAATTGGACAAGCACTAGTGAGAATGACACTATCTTCCAAAAAGGACACAAATCACAATTGACTCACTGTGGGTGAATTTTCTTTCTGTTACTTGAATTCCTGATACCGCTGATAGAACTGCAGGTAAGAGTGGGAAATGGTTAACTTCTTATTAGACACAAGCTTACCTCATGAAAGAAGTATACCTTTTAATTTTATCACTCAAGAATTTAATTCCATAGAATGTTAAATAAACAAAACCAGACAAGTTGTCAACCAATCAACTAAAGTATGTTCTATCAGCATTTTAATTGTGGAGAACACTCTGCATTTCAAGGGACAAGCTAAGTTGCCACTTGCACTTTGTCTGTTGTACCTATCTTTTTGACTGAATAAATAATGAGAACAAAATTGGAGAGTCCATAACGCCTCCAATCTAGATATCAGTAGATTTGGAGTGGCCAGTTAGAAGATAAAACAGGCTATGGAATTTAATATATTCCCCTTTGAGCCTTAAGAATCCAATGTTTTTAACCATCTACTTCACAATAGATCTTGAATTGAAGAAAATTATGGGAATGATTTTTATCCTTTAAAGAAACCGCCGCAATAAATAGTTCAACAAATGCTTAACTTATTGGGTAAGCTACGCAAAAGTATCCTCCTCACGTCCCAGAAGGCCACACAGCATAACTTACTTTCTGATATAAATGTTTCTAAGTAACTCCCTTTTAGTTATCTCAGAAAATTAGGAGAAAGGTGCTATTTCTTACCCGTGATTACATGAAAATGACATATTAAGAAGCTCTAGCCACCCCCATCTCAATTGTCTGATTGGCATCTTACCTGACATAGAACAAGCGAGCACACCGTCACCTATAACCATGCTAGCAGCAAGCAATACCACAACGAGCAGAGCTGATCTTGACCTTTTATGCTTCTCCAAGAACTTCTTCAGTGGGAAAGAGGCTGCAGCCTGCCGTGAGATACCATATTTGTAGGATGACAGCTCCTCATCAGCTGCTTGTTGGTTGGGAAGTAAATTAAATTTGGCATGCCTACAAAGGAGCGAGTAAAGAGCGAATGTTCCACCTGGAAATTGTAATATGATAATCAAAACGTCCATGTTTCTACTAGAAAGGAATTTGAAAGAAATTTTGATGTCTTGGGTATGGAGTATCCTATATGTGAAAGACTGTACTTGTAATACCTTCACCGTTATCATCAGCACTCAATAGGATGAAAACATATTTAAGCAATGGTATCAATGTAAAGGTCCAGAAAATCAATGAAAAAGCACCAAAAACGGTTTCCTCATTTAGGTACTTCTGCATCTTTCCATCAAACGTGCTTTGATAAACATAGAGGGGTGACGTGCTCATGTCTCCATATACTACCCCAAAGCTTTGATATGCTAATAGGAGATTTCTGGAGAGGTTTACCCATGACAACTACAAAATAAAGGCATAAAAATCATATTTAAAAAAAAAAAAAAAAAAAGAGAAGAGAAATATCAAGTTTGATAACTCTCTAATATTTGATATTTTATCAATGTTACATACATTTTAGTGAACTTCAGTTATAAAATGAAAATCCACAAATTCAAGGAATCCCATTGATGAAAACTTGTATACAACAATAAAATGTCCTCAGCAATTTTAAGTATCTTAAGATCCAAATCACGTAGGAAACCTCAAAGACGTAGTCCCATAGTCCTGTCTATCAGACCAAGTTATACAAACTCTTTCCTTAGATAGACTTGCTTAAAAGCATTTTACACAAACTAACAAAGCCCAGTATAATTGGTAAACAATTAGTTTGTTAATTATGTTAATAAGAATTTGATTTCTCCAATATATATAGAAAATGCCTTGTTGGAAGATAGTTAATTTTTTTATATAATTAGTAGTTAATTTTTAGTTAAAGAAATAGACCCACTTTAGTCTAGACCACTGTGGTTCGTAGAGTTAAAAAACAAAAACAAGGGTTCTCATGATCATAAGCAATAACTGATTATCTATTCAGTTTTCAAGATTAAAGATCTGTTTTAGGCCTCCGAGTCTACGAGTTCTAGTTTAAGATTATTCCTTAATGTTTATAAATAAATGTTTGTATTTCTTACATATTAATTTGCACTAAAGAAAACATTTGTCAGCAAA
This sequence comes from Bauhinia variegata, assembly GCA_022379115.2. NCBI lineage: Eukaryota > Viridiplantae > Streptophyta > Magnoliopsida > Fabales > Fabaceae > Bauhinia > Bauhinia variegata. Next base: position 1,257,735 of record CM039428.1, read on the forward strand.
ATCTACTCTTCAAAACGAAAATTTTAAGTAGCACGATAAAAGAGAAAATGAAAAATGTGATGAGATCGTAAAATCACAGGCTAGAAAGCGAGTTTCAGATTCAACTTTGGTTCACAAGGAAGGTGAAATCACAGAGAAAACCGTAACCTGAGAGGGATTGGGAGACGTCGGAGCTCCAGATTCCAGGTCCATGAAGGAAACGAGCCGATCACATAAGTATCTGTCCCTCCCTCTTTGTTCGTCAATTTGATTCAGAAAGCAAATCGAAACCGAAATTCTTTCGCTTGTTTGCCAATGTCGCGCTTATTTTATTCCAGTCTCCTTTCCATTCAGGCTTCCACAGTGCACCAAACAGCAATTTCGGTTTCGTTAATGGGTAATTTTAGGACCCGTGCATTTGGTACTGAGCTTCCCTCTGCTTTCTTTTCTTTTCCTTCATTTTCTTGCCCCAATATTCCACTCTTTGGCTAAAATTAGACGCCTCGTTAATCGTTATCCCATTCCATTACCCCTATTCCTTTGGCTTCGCTAACCAAAGAAGAAAGAAAATCATAGCATAGAATTCATGATCCATTTGGTATAACTATAATCAATTACAGACCCATTTTTTACAACATTCGGAAAATAAACAGAAGGTGCGTTTCGACAACTTGCTTCTCAACGATTAAAAAAAAGATGAAAAATCAACTTCACTCCCAGGCGATCAGCAATCTCTACCTATACTTTGATATCACGGGCTAAAGAGTCCCTATGTTGATATTCTCTCAACAATGTCTAAACCATCATAATTAATTGCAAAACTGAGATCATTATAACACTCCAAGGAAGGTAAATGGACTTAGCTGCTGAGCTTTGAGCAGAGTTCCTGGAACCAGGGGAATCTGAAATTAACAGTGGCTGGGGAAGGGAAAATCCCACACACATCCCAACAAAAGAAAGGATAAAGAGAGAGAATCGTCTGCTTGTTAGAGATGGCGATCAAATTTTTAGCAGACTAGTTGGCTTTGATTGTAAAGAGCCTCTGGGGGCATACAGTTTATATTTACCGTTGGATAGGTTAAGCTACTTTACAAATTTTAGAATTTTTTAATAGAGAATGAAGCAGGTCGGTGCGCGCTTGGCATGCTTCCCTCCAAAAAGCGAACTTTTACTTTTCAGAAAGGTAGATATCTCTGTATTAGAGGAGGAAAAATAATCTTCAGAGATACAACATAATCATGAACTTTTGCCTATGGTTGAGAACTTGGGATGTCAAAGTTTTGACGTCTACGCTTTTTTCTTTTTTTTTTTTCAGAATTGTAAGAACTTTTTTTTTTTTTATATTTTGTTATATGCATACTACTCAAACCTTTTAACAGTTTTTACAATTAAGTCACATCTAAAAACTTTTTAAAATACATGATTTCTATCCTAATCCGCAAAAACTTGCAACCTAAGCGGAAATTATAATTATCAAAACTTCGAGTAAAAATAAAATCATATCCACGACCGTCACCACCACCCAAAAACAGAGAATAGCAGGAAGGAAATACTCTAGAAGCCTTAATAATAAAGTCAAATAACTAATTATGTAATTTATATCATTGCAGAGAGCAGCATAAACAAAGTAAAAATAACCAAAGCCCCTACCCTGTTTGCTGTGGGGGGAGGCAGCGGTCGCTACCTCCAGGGATTTCTAAGGATGAGTATACAAGGAATACCAGTATACCACCATGATCATGGTTCATGCTGCGGAGTTTCCTCAAGAATTAGACATAATATATCATTCCAACCTCAATTAGACTAATGTGAGGAATGTTAAGCGCTACAGAAGGACCCCTACAATTCTTGCGGAGAAATGAATAACCAATGTCAATCACGAACCTTTTCAAGAATGAGGCTGATTTCCTTGCTTTCACATACGAGTGCCCCATTATATATGCAACCCCAGCCTCCTTTGCTTGAATTAAATCCAGAAGCTCTTCCCTGACAGCAGGATCCATACCGGGGCTGTCTTGTATCTGAAATCTTACTCGGCGCCCCCTCCCCTGTGGATTTTCATTATCATAAATAGATTGCAAACTTCGCAGGGTATCAGATTTGCTGCTAGGAACGGAGAAGTCCACGCCAACATCATCGAGTTCAGATACAATTAAACTTGAACTTGACTGTAAGCTTCTAGCACTTATAACAGCCATCCTACCATCAAGTGAAGAACTTTCAGAACCTGAGAATTGTGGTTCCACAGCTTCCATCTGGATAAATTCTGCTATGCTCTGTATGAGCTGGTTCTCGAAGTCCCCATCGTCCCTTTGGATGTCCTTATACCCATATCTAACAATGCACCTATACATTCTATATGGTCTAGGGCAAACTCGTCCAATAAGGAAACGCTCTTCTGGTGAGACATAAGGAACCGGAACTGATTTTACACAAACAAAAACTAACACCTTGTGAAATGCAGGGAGATTTGTGACGAAGTGGGAAAATATTGCAGGTACTCCTGTTGCCAGTTCTGAATAGATGAGACCTATCCCTGGAACTCGGACAATGCCAAGGCTAGGGCCCAAGCCTATTAACCATTTCAACGAGACTTTGTTATGGAGATCAAAGCTGTACTTCCTACGAGTACCATAATGCCATACATACATAACAACCATGAAGATGCATGACAGCACAAGAGGAACCCATCCTCCTTGAGGAACTTTTATGAATGCGGCAGACAGATATACTCCCTCAATCACCCAAAAAGCCAAAAGGAATATCATAGCAAGCAAAATACTTTTCTGCCAGATGAAGATTATGATAAGTGCCATCAGGAATGTAGTGACGAACATAACCGTCATACAAGCAAGTCCTGGTAACCAAAGATACAAGGGGAATTAATTTTGATGACTAGAATAAAACTCACATGCAGCAAAGAATTCCGACGCAATCCAAAGAAAACCATTGTTTTATGTCTTCATTGTAACACTCAAAGAATCACAGCCCCAAGTACGATGGACATTTTTGAATACTCAAAATGTCCATTATCTATGGTTCACAAAAATCAAATCCTCTACTGAAGCATGAACTTTTGTAAGCATCTGAAACCCGCACATCCATGGGAAAACTAACACTCAAACAGTCATTTCCTTGGAGAAAGTGTAGCAGGAAAAACCAGGTCCTATATTGAACATACCGTACAAACTAGCAAAACCATCAGGTGTAACACATAAACAAACAAACTAGAAAAGCATGAAGATTAAGGAATAGGGTGATAACATCTTTTGTTTGATTGACACAGCAGGATTTGTATTCATTTCTGAACCATGAAGTTATATTAAGTGTTCTTTCATATGCAGTCTTGGCTTTCACACCCTCAATCCAGTAACTGTGCAAATGAAATGTCTATTTTGGTCTCTGACCAAATTAAATTATTAATGAAATAACACATTTGAGGGAGCCAACGCAATCATGCAGAAAACAGAATTGACTACAGCTACCAGTGTGCAATATACCCTGAATGCCGTAAATCAGAGAGCATGGGACAAGCAAAGGAGAAAATGAAAATACTAACGAATAGTCTTATTTGCATGTGTTTTCATGGATAGCTAGACAGAAACTTTTTCGTGAAAGAATAGATTACCATAAGCATTTCCGATCATGGTTGTGTCCTGAAACCCAATGGTTATAGCAAGAGTCAGGATCATAAGTATCCAGTTTATTTCTGGGATGTAGATCTGCCCATATATATGCTTTGAGGTGTGTACAACTTTGACTCGGGGAAAGCAACCAAGCGCATGACACTGCTTGATAATGGAGAAAGTGGCAGTTATAACAGCCTGACTCCCAACAATAGCTGCAAGGGTGGCAATAACAAAAACAGGCCAAAATACAGGTTCTGCAGGACAAGTTAAAACATTAATAAACTGGAACAATATGCATTAATTCACAGAATTCTTTTTGCAGTTGATTAAAAAGGGCAGGGAACGAGATGAACTAACTTGGTATTGAATCGTAAAAACAGTTACGAATAGAGTTGAAATTTTTAGACAAGAAAGCAGCTTGGCCCATGTACTGTACAACCAAACAAGGGTATATAACCAAAGCAAATGCAAGCTGCACAACAAAGAAAAATGTCAAACAATTTCTCACGTTATTGTTACCGCAATACATGATAACTACTGATGCAGTAAAGATATAATGATGAGAAACTTCATCCAGATTGCTAATGGAAATAGAAAAAAGATGTCATACAATCCCTTCATCATTTCAAGCAATTTAATAATTTCTAAACCAGAAGTCAATTTGACACCTAAACTCAGTCAAGTTTCATGCTCACCCTTATTGAGAAAGCAGTGAAATGACCAAGATCTGCAAACATGGCTTCAGTTCCTGATGAGACAAAAAGGCTCAGTAGTTAGTGAAGTTGGTTTCTGAGTTCTTAAATCCCATAGTTTCTAGTGAGTTAAATCCTATTAAACTCAAAGTAGAAATCAAAGCATAGCACCCCAACAATTTTTTGATGCACTGCAGAAAACATGCCATGCAGGTCTAGATCTAACTTACCTGTGATACAAAGAAGAATTCCTCCAAGAGAAACCCAACCTTCTTTACCAGTCTTGACAAAGAACTTGACAATATAATGTGGGGATAGAGCACGGACTATTTTTGGATTCCAATATACTGTGTTATACAGCCCAACACAAAAAATGGATACAAGCCAGATGAATACAATTGGTGCAAACATAAATGCTACTTTGTGGGTGCCAAAATGCTGGAGCGCAAACAGGCCAATCAATATGATACAGGCAAGCAAGACAAGTTCACCTGCAAACAAAATGGAATTTTTAAGGGTAAACTAACATTTGTACACTTAGAATTGGACAAGCACTCACAAGATAATGCCGCTTATAAAGAATATCAATAAACAAGAATGGACTCACCATCAGTGATTTTCTTTTCGGTAACTTGCACTCCTGATACTGATGATAGAACTGCAGGTAAGGGCAACGAGAATAGTTAATACCTTACTAGACACAAGATCATCAAAAGTTAACTCTTTAATACTATAACTTATGAGTAATTATTCAGAAAAACAAGGAATACATGACCAAAGTAGTTGTCAATTCACATGCTAAAGAATATCCCACTAGCATCAAAACTTGTGCAGAACACTTAGTTGACAAATTAGCCTGATAAATAAACATTATTTGTGAGACAAATTATGCATATAAATATCCAGGATCCATCTCATGTTCCTTGTAAGCATCACAAAGAAAATTCTTCTCTAAAATTTCTGCATATAATCTTACTAGCACCCCTTCTGATTCTTTCAGAAAAATCTTATGCACGGGCCAAGTTGGTGCAACTCCATAAAGTCAGTAATTAACAACTATTGGGTATGTTACCTGAAATTGCCGGAGTGAGAACACCATCACCTATGACCATGCAAGCACCAAACAGTACCACAACAAGTAGGGCTTTTCTTAACCTTTTATGCTTCTCCAAAAACCTCTTTAGTGGGGAAGAGGCTCCAGCTTGTGATGAGGGACCATATCTGTAGGATGACAGCTCCTCGTCAGCTGCCTGTTGGTTTGGAAGTAAATTAAACTTGGCATGCCTGCAAAGCAATGAGTAAAGAGCAAATGTCCCACCTGCCAATGGTTGTATCATAATCAGAGGATACACTTGATAATCTTTCTACTATTAGAAAAAATGAAAGAATAATAGATATCGCAGGACTGCAGTAACTTATAAGTAGAATTTGTCTTGAAAGTACCTTCACCATTATCATCCGCACTCAATACAGTGAAAACATATTTAAGCAAGGGTATCAATGTAAGGGTCCAGAATATTAACGAAAAAGCACCAAAGATGGTTTCCTCATCATGATGCTTCTTCACCTTCCCTTCAAATGTGCTCCTATAAACATAGAGAGGTGATGTGCTGAGATCTCCATATACTACACCGAAGCTTTGATATGCTAATATTAGATTTCTAGAGAGGTTCACCCATGAAAACTGCAGAACAAAAAAAAAAAAAAAAAAAAAGGGTCAAACATTAAATTTCATAATTCAAATAAATTATACATAGGATAAAGGAAATAGCAGTCAGTTTCAGCGGAAAAATATCCAAATATGTGTAAGAACCATATGACAAAAATTGAAGGAGTTAATAATCATATATTTTAATAGACTATATTTTTTGAAAAAAAAAAAAAAAAAAGAATCGCATCCTTTAATAATAACTAATGTATTAAAGTAGAACGTAAAGAAATTCAATCATGATACATTTTCATATGAGAACCGAGGAGGACAAACTTAATAAATTGAAGTACCAAAAATGTTAATAAATTAAATAGATCAACATATTATTCAGGATAAATTGGAAACTAAAATTATACAATATACTTCACCGTCTCTAAGAGAAGTATAAAATAACAAACAAAATATTGAAATTCCTGCACTTCTATCAATCTAGAAGTAAACAACAAAATTTCCATTATTCTGGACGAACCAACAACATCTCAGCCAAAATAGATAAAAACCAAAGTTCTCCTACTCCGGATGCTATATGCAAGTTTTGAAGGAAACTATCTCCAACTCACTTAATGGGATTTGATATTTGATTATGTACGAACCTATTCCAACAAAATCAAGCAAAACGGATACTGTAAAATAAAACATGGAAGTGTAAATAAATAGATACAGTCACTGAAAAACTATAATTGACTTAAACTAGCGTATGATCGTGGATGTTATCCTCGTTGACTGAGTTGCAAAGAAATATAAACACCATAGGAGACAGCAACTATATTCTTAGCATACATAAATCTATAAAATTCATAGATTAAATAAAATTTATATGTAATTCATTCAGTGCAGCAGCAGAATCAGCAGTCAAGCCAAGACCACAGCAAAGCAAAGCAAATTAAGCAAAAATGGATCAAACTTCATCAGAGTCAAAGACGTTCACTTCACTGATATAAAGTAAATTTGGTTAAAGACCATCACACAAGCAATACGATAAAGAAAAACTAAATTTAACGCAAAACATTGCAATGTCAGATAATACATGCTTAATGAGATGAAACAGTAGGATGAACAGCTAAAAAACGAAAGTTTCAGACATATGTTCAGCGCACACGAACACGTGGACGCTTGCTCGTTCATAAGAGTAATAGAACAAAGGAAGCTGAATTCACAGAGAAATCAAAAAGTCCTAACCGGAGATGGATTCCGAGAAGTCGAAATTCCAGATTCCGGCTCCATGAGAGAAGCAGCCAACCTGGAATTCGCGCTATCACTCTCTTGCTCTCTGTGTACGTGAATATGTGAGCTCGCAGAGTTTTCTTTCTCTCACATCCCACTGATCTCAGTGCTTTCAAATCTCGATTATACACGAAATGACATTACAATATAGTCGTTTATTATTGTCCCTAGTCTCATGTTTATCATCAATACGGGGAAAATAAGAAATCGAAATTTCTCTCTTCCATCTATCCCATCCAGCAGGCAGCAGATGTTACCCTCGCGCTCACGCGATTGGTATGCGCGTGCCTCTGTCACTCGTGAATTGGCAGATAGCGGTAGGCTGCTCGGGTTGGGACCCCAAAATGTGGTGGCAATTTAGTAAAATTATTTGCTAATTATCACAAGCGCCAAAAAAAAGAACGACATGCCCTGATCCTATTGTTAGTGAGAAAGACGGGATATTTTCAATGCTGAATTATTTTGCCCCCACCCTAAGCACATTTCGACTTATACTCTTCTGCATTAAATAAAAGAACAATCTGCAACTTATGTGGTCTAGCCACACCATTTTTAGTTATACGTATTAAGAAGGTTTTATTTTTGCTTTTTTTTTCTTTTATATATATAAAAAAATCAGCAACTTATTAATTTGTATGTTGCATTAAATTTATAATGGACTAATTCCATGCACAAATTAAAATAAAATAAATATATTACTTTTTATTAGTTATATTTAATTAAATATTTAAATAAAATAACAAATTATATGAGATTTTATACGTGAGACTTCAAATATTAAATTCATCATAGAAAATAAGTCAATAATTGCATTTTTTTTGTTTTTGTTTTGATAGGAACAATTGCATGATTCTTAATTTAGTAGTTTGCTACTTGTTGGCTATTTTGTCAGTGTTTTTAACATTTTTTATTATTGTGTTTGCTATTTTTTCTTTTTGGCATTTCGGTTTATATTCTTACCACTGAAGAGTCAAAAAATCATTGAAGTCATTTAGATAGTCAATTCAATTACGCCAAACGAATCAACTTTTTGCAAACTAAAAATCCCAGATATTTTATATATTCTTACCTGTTCATTGGCTTAGATCTGTAATCGTTGCTTTTATTTTATAAATGAATCATAAACAATTTTAATAATGACCAAAAATTGTTGATAAAAATATACGAAATGTTTATTTTTTATGGTTTATACTAATAAATTTGTTTCCCTTTTGTGAAAGTGATCTGATAGTTTTACTTTCGTATACTAATAAATTTACTTCAGAAGGTGGACCAATATAATCCGTTTTGGTCAACGGAGGAACCCCTTATTTATATTTCTATCATATAATTGACCCCTTGAATTTATTACTTCAAAAAAATTGATAATATAATTCTTTTTCGTTTATACTTAGAATATTCTCATATTATTTTTATACTAAATAACTCAATCTTAAATCTGGTAAATATTACTATAATTTTTTATTATTATATCATATTATACTTTTTATTGTAAAAATTATATTTATTCAAGATTAAAAAATAAAAAAAAATCTTTTAAAAAAATCAATAACGTAAGAATTAAAATTATATTCTAATAAAAAATTACAAATTTATAATTTTTTAAAATTGACCAAATTTATTTGTTGCGATTTGATAAACTAAATCGACATACATCCCTCTTTCACTTTTTCTAATTCACCCTTTTTTATTAAATTGGATTGATTTGCCCTCCCATAATCTTTGTTGACTCTCCTATATTTTAATTTATTTCTTCTTAAACTTTTCATCCATTCTTTCAAAAAAATAAAAATATAAAAATGCTCATATTGGTTAATAAGGGTATTTATGAAATGACTCAAATCGAAATAAACGGGAGTTTGAATTATTTATAAATCTATCAAAATTGTTGGAGTTAAGTTAGTTTTATTAATTAAAAAAAATTTCAAATCATTTTAAATTAATTATTTATATATATCATAAATTTTTATTTTTAAACCGTTTTTAAACTAAATTAAAATTAACTTTAAACCACAAAAATAAAAATTATAAATTTTACTTATGAAGTAAACCAAATTACCATAAATCTTAAATTAATAAGAAAATTTTGATATATATATTTTTTTTAAATGGTGGATGTGATTTGGGTGCGAATCCAAACCCACGCATGCCCTACTGGTTAATGCGCACATAGGATGCATCAAAAGGTCGTGTATCAAGACAACCCAAAATTGTGGATTATTGGAACCCACTAACCTTAAAAAGTATATTAAAATGAAAATTCAAGAATGGAGCTATTCTATGGAACATTATTAACGCACGGAATAAATTCCACATAATGCTATCTACTGTGGATGGTAGCGACTTTGTTCCTCCGCTAGGGAAAACGTGGGGAACTCCATAACGCGTACTAATGGATACACTCAAAATGAGCGTGGAGTATTTGGCCGCCTCCACATAACTTCCAATAAAAAAATAACACGTAACATACTGCATCAATAATAAGATTTTAAGACATCAATAAACATTTAGCAAAAAGACAAAATATATAGATTTATTTATTTTTCGTTAAGGACAAAATGCCGAGTCCAGTCCTTATTAGGAAATAACACTTTTTGCTCTTTATAAACAATTTATATATTATATTTAATATTAATTAATTTAGTTTGAATTAAAAAAATTAAAAAAATATTACAATTTTTAATAAAAGTTTATTTTACTAAGAGATGAGCCTCATTTAATATAATCTTGTATAAAATAAATAAAAGGGTATAAGCAATAATTTTATTTATTTTTGATGATTTTTTTTAATGAGAAAGATTATTTTTTGATTAAAAGTCATACATAACATGAAATAACTTATGAAATATAATTTTTAAAAATTTCTGTGAATATATATAATGTATGTCATGTAACTTCTTTGTTAAGCATATATAATTCAACTCGTTTAAACAGTTATAAATTCAAATTTTGATTTTAAGAAAAAAAATTAAATATCCATGCATTTTAAAAATGAAGTGTGCATTGGGTAAAGTTTGATTAAGTCATGATAAAATTTAAATAATTTTATAAAATTTTTTGTAATTTTTATATATAGATGTACTAATTACAAAATGAATATATGTATAAAGTAAGAATAACTTTAAAATTTTATGTGTAAAATTTAAATAATTTAAATAGTAATATCAGTTTTAAGATTTTATGTAAATAAAATTATAAAAAATTAAAAAAAAAATAGTTAAATTTCTTCATTGTAACTTTCTTCTTTATTTTAATTTTAGTTTATTTAACATACATGTTAAAAAATAAACATGTAAGAAATTATAATATACTATTAATTCTAATACATCATGTTAATCGTTAACAATATTTTTTTAAAAAATATATTATAATATTAAATAATTTTATAATATTTAACTATGTAAAAAATAACAAATTAATATTTTATAATATATTTTAAATATTTAAAAAGAAAATATAAGAATATTTCAAAAGCAAAAGTGATAGTTATTACTGTATAGAGCAACTAAGAATATTATAAATCATACATTTATGTTGATGTTAATTTATTATTATTTATATTAATATTGAATAATTTATAAAGAAAATAAAATAAAAAGAAAGAATTAAATGTGTTTAAAAATAAATGAAATTTTTTTGTTAATGTGAGCCTAACATATGTCAAGTAAAGAAAAAATATATTTTTTAATTGTCAAGTTCATATTAAAAAAATAAAAATAAATATTTTAACAAAATTCAACCCACATTAAATAGTCATATTTTTTAAAAAATAATTAGATTAAACAGAAATAATTTTTTTTCTGTGGTCTCTGTTCGTGACAGCAACCTTGTTGAGTTGTATATGATATAGTGCTTATCTATCGCGGGAGGTGTCGGATCTTAGACGGAGGCCCCTGTTTAATAATAGTCGCCGGAAGACTTTGACGATGATGGGTGCTGTGCTGTGGTGGCCCATGTGATGCAACCTGATGCTAACGACGTTAGTTGTTAGCAAACAGTAACGTCGTTAGCAAACAGTTTTTTACACGTCATCAGTTATATTACAATCAATGATAAGTACAAATCAAAACCCGATTCAAATGGACTCACTCTGCTTGCACCTTCCTTTTGTTGGTGAGTTTTTTTTATTATTATTAAAAAAAAAAGAAAATCAGTTAAGTGGTCACATTACGAAAGAACTTCAATTATAATCAATTCGGCATGGGAATTTTCAAATAACAATAAAAAATAATTCTTAAAAATATCATAAAGTGTCAGATAAAAAAAATACCATAAAGCGGTATTACTAGTAAAACAAAGATATTTTTTTTTTATTATGTAGTTATTCTTTGTATATATATATAGAAGTCATGTCTTGCTTACTTTCTCTTATAATTTATTGTAAAGTGTGAATTTAATAGATTTAATTGTTAAATTTAGATATCTTATATTATAAATAATATTTTAAAAAATTACAAAATCAATTAATATTCATTATATAACTTTATTTAAATAAATAAAAAAGTTTAAAATTATAAATAAAATATTTCATTTGAGTTAAATATATATAAATTTTAAATTTATGTGAAATTTGATTTTAATAATCTATGTCATGACGTAATATAATTCAACGATCAGATTGATCAAAATTATAATCTAAAAAAAGTTATAAGATAAAGTAAGTATTCAATATTTATTCTCGAAGTATTATTATACTAAAATTTAACCGCACAATACTAATCTCCCCAAAGAGCATAAAGCAAAAAAGAAAAAACCAGAGCATCCAAATCATATACACCTAAACTATAATTTAAATTTATCTAGTCCAATGGGATTAGTACTTATTTACCGAAAAAATATGGGGTTAGTACTTAGTTCTAATGAAAAGAAGTTAATCTTCGACAAAGTAGTAAATTACAATTTAGGTCCACATATTTAATACTTCTATAGTGCTTCAAGCGTCTCTAATAAAAAATATATATGAAAACTAAAAAAAAATATATTGTTTTACTATAAAATACAACAATATAGCAAAAAAAAAAAAAAAAAAAAGAAGTTACTATTTACAAGTTATAATTTTTTTTATAGTTAAACTTTTTAAATTATTTTACTCTAACTGTACAACCATTAGTTTTGGAAAAGATTAATTATAGTGAAAGCTTACATACATTGTCAACTTAGTGTTATGATTTATATCCATCACTAATTTCTTCATATTTTTCATTATTTTATTTTTTAGTTCAATTCATGTTTTTATTTATTTATTGTTAACGAGAAGTGATGGCTACTGTTTGCCTTTCACAAAATAATATGAGAAGATCTAAACCGCAAACAATTCAGAAAGGGAACGGTGTAATTTTTTTTTAGTTATGGTAAAAAAAAATTAATATATTTAAGTATAAGATAAATATATATTTAAAATAAAAACAACAATTAATATATTCTTCTTCAATCAACTTTCTTCCACCGAGTTAACATATGTTGGTGTCTGACATGATTTTTATTTGACTTTTGTTTTTTTTTTCCAAAATTGACAAAAATGATTTTTAGTAGGATTTAATGGCACAAGAGTAGTCTTTAATTTAAATCACCTGATAAAATTAATTTAGCACTAGGAAAGCCCAATAGCAGGGCCATTACTCATGTTGAAAAACCCTCTACAAGCCCAAGTAGTACACACCAAAATCATCCCTTGCGTTGTGTGCCTCGCAACACACAACACTCAGAACTTACAGCAGTAATTTTTTTTTTACACTTTGATACTGGCAAGGAAAATAGCACACACATAAATCGGAGAAATTAGCATGTTCAAGTTCAGAAGAAATAAGAGGAGGTGCCCAAATCAAAGCCTTCAGGGAGCTTATCAGACACTGGTGGCATTGTGCTGAAGAGTGGGCTATGCACGTAGTCTCCCGAATCGAAGCCCAAATATGAATAAGACGACCCGGTCGAGGATTCAAATCCTGTCGAAGTAGTCCCGGACCCGCTGCTCTGCTCCGAATACCCGAACTCATTGCTGTAAAACTCATGGCCCATCTCGTAACCCGTGGAGCTGGTGATATCCGGTGGCAATGGAGGAAGCTCAACACTATTATCATCATAAGGTTGGTGGAAATTAGACACATTGACATCTTGAACATTCAACTCCATGGTGGATGCTTGGTTAAAGATAGCCGGCGAAGTCCAGTTGTTAGTGTCCGTAATCCCCAGGAACCCACCCGCGAAATTGCAATCGGCTAGCTGGGAGGTAGGGTCGGGCTGGTGGGTAACCGAATTCGGGGCAAATAGCGAGGAGTAGTCGTGGTTGTGGCGAGTTTGCTCATCGGGGGAGATAATGGAGGTAACTGAAGAACCTGGAGGGGTATCCGAGTAGACGAAGTTGGTTCGGGCACGTGAGCCGCGCATGGAGCGAGCTGCTCGATCGTAAGCCAAGGCAGCTTCTTCAGCAGTGTCGAAGGTGCCAAGCCAATGCCTTTCCTTGGTGGAAGGGTCTCGAATCTCCGCCGCGTATCTCCCCCACGGCCTTCTCCGAACACCCAGGTACCTCCCTCCCCATGCCGTTTCATGTTGTTGTTCTTGCGTCGTCGTCGCCGTTTGCTTCTTTTTGCACTTGGACGATGATGGGGACGCAAACGAGCTCATCATGTGTTTGATGAAATAGGTGAGAGAAATGAATTGTCGTACGTGAAAGCAGTTATATGTAGGAAACAACCTGGAAGGTTAGTAGAAAATAGAAGAGTTTATGGGCAAACACAAGTAAATGATACAATTGTGAAGAGAATATAGAATAGAGAGGACTGATGCAGAGAATGGCATGCAAAGAGTATTCTCTTTCCCTTTTTTTTCGTTGGTGTTGTTTTGTGGGAGTCAGCATGTGAGACCATGGTTTAAATAAGGGACGTCCACCTCATTGAAACCTTGGAAATACCCTTGACATTTTCATATTTTCCTTATATGCCCTGCTTCTATGAATTAGTGCCAACACGTGCCCACTTTTTTGAGAGTTTATCCACAGATAGCCAAGCCTTTGCTTCAGTTATGCCATAATTGAGCAATCTAATCTATCAGAAAGGAAAGTGTCCCTCATAAAAAATATGAAGGACAGGGCAACAGAATCCACCACTGCCTTCAGAGGGTCCAAGAGAACATACAAAAATCCTCCATAAGAAATGAGTTTCAAATGATGGGGGGAAGTTGAAGATGTGATATAATTAATTTAGCACAAGATATAAAATAAAAATACAAGGGTGGGTGGTATAATTAGAAATCTAAATGGCCCATGGTAAGCATGTTCTCTTAGATACCCCATTTCATGATTATTCTCTAATCAAACTTGTTCTTTGTTTTGAATTAACATGGTGTTATTTTTAATAGTGTCCGGAAATGAATAACCCATATAGTCCAAAGTTGCTGCATGTGACCTTTCTATCAAATCATGGGATTGTACATGAACGAGGAACTAATCATATAGACTTCACACACAATCTAATAAGAAATAGATTTACTTCTTTTTAATTTCTCTGACTTGCTGATTAATTTGATAAGCCAAAGGCAAATAAAAAAGTTCAGATGAACCTGAATTTTGCACATTCTAATGATCCTTACAGGTGGGGAGGTGCTTCATGCTCTTTTTGATGATTATGAGGTCCCATTAAGTGTGCACACAAGGTAAGATCTTTTGCAATTAACTATTTAGATTTTATCATTAGTAATGATGGGTGTGGTGCTATGATCAATCTATTCTTGATTTGGCTGCATGCTTGCATCTCAGATTTTTGTTCACTTGATTTGGTAAACACCTTCGCTTAAAGCCCATCAATTCTTACAATAGATATGTTTCTATTTAGGAATCAAAGTTAAATCCCATGTTATAAATATTTGTCGTTTAAGAAGCTGCACATCGATGTAAGGACTATGATTTTTTAGTTGATGCATGTTTTACGGTTCGGTTATGATGTTTCAGGATATATATTCTAACTGCCCTTTTAACCCGATTATGGTAGAGCTTAAGCCTTAATTATCACTCACATGATGATTTCTCAGTTGGAAAATTGTAACCATTTAATGTAATTACAACGTACGCGAATATCTCATCCATTTGAATGAATTGGTAATTGGTTACTTATAAAAATCAGTTACTCATGTTTCTTTTCTTTATACGGGTAAATAATATATCAGTTACAACTTACAAGTAATTTATTATATCATTAAGTTCTCCAGAAGCATAAGTCTATTGTAGCCAAGAAAATTTAGAAGATGGGCGAAGGGTGTGTGGACTTTAATGGGGACGGTTGTAAGGGGGCACAGTTCAATCTGTGTAATAGATTGTTGTCTCTTATACCAAAAAGTTTACGTGAGTTAGTTTTTGAAAGTTTATTAGGGTCAAAGCAGGTCTCAAATAGTGCTTATAGATATACATATAAATTACCCACTTTGTCCTTATATTATAATAAACTTTGAACTCATATTCTTATCTTCTAATCTTTATCAACTAAATAACTTAGTAAAAGATTATTTTCTAAACCTAACTTATATGACCCCCCCTTTTTCTTTTCTTTTTTTAATAATGGGGTGTTTAAGGAATATGATTACTCACCCATGTGCACCCAAATTGAGCCATAAAATCAATGATAAGTTCCACAGTGTTTCCCTTCTTTTTATCAAACACCCAAGTTTCACTTTTTCAAGTGTTAATATTTTATTGGTATTTTTTCTTTTGGTGATTTTGGAAAGTTTGGAGGTAGCATGCATATCCTTTTTATTCAATTACGTTGGCAAAGGAAAGGGAAGGAAACGAGTTGAAGCCATGTTGGGAAGCATGTGAGAGAGACACATAGGCAGACCTTTTTGAGGAAAACAATGACTAGGCAATTTTTAATTAGCGACAACGAATTGCAAAACCTGGTAGTGCAACTTTGACCAAATGTTCCTATCCCAAACAATTTTGTGCGTGAAGTAGAACGGTTTAGGGGATAAAAAGGGCTTTTGAATTGAATAGTACCATAATTTGAAAATTTTTATCTGTTATTAGCTTCCATTGCCATTACATCTAAGATATCTATGTGATACAGATTGCTCTTCTTCTTCTTTTTGGTATGCTATGTAATACAGATTCAGTTGAGTGTATAAGATAAAAATGTTTACTTTTTGAACATTTAGGCATCTTCGTACATGAGATTAACATTTATTTGTAATGGGAGAACAATGAACAATAATTTTTTTTTTGATAAAAATAACTCTAAAATTTAAAACTTTAAATTTTTGGTCTTAAACATCTTAGAATTCAGTTTGCTCACACTTTGTTGGTATTATAATAACTTTTAAATTTAAATGAATCAAGAGTTAATTAGGGAATTATTCGAAGTTAACTTTCAAATTCAAATGTATCAAGAGTTAATTAGGGAATTGATTAGAAGTTGTGCTAAGAAATTGAGACATGCTTTCTTAGTTTCTTGGAGTGGAGTTCTTTCTTTTTTGAATGAGTGATTAAATTTAAATAGAAATTGATCTGACTGACTGGTATGACACTTTACAAACAGAGAAGCAAAGGTGAATTCCATATGGCTAAGAAATGTGATTTTGTAGGTCAAAGAACCTAGAAAGACTTGAATTAGAGGAGAGATATGATAATTTTTGTTCAACTTTTTGGCCACCCAATTTGATGAAAAAAGGATAAGTGAAAGTTCCATTGGGATTTGGATGGAATTGGGTTAATTGGATACTGTTTATATTATTTTAGGTTTGTGTCTGATAATGGATACTTTTGTCTTCTTCAATGACTTGTTGCTGTGCGTGTCCAAAAGCATCTTAGTCCCACACCCGCAAAATAAGAAAGACTTGGCCCTATTCGGTCAATGAATCTTTATCATATCAACATAAACAGCATTTTTCCACTTCTAATCCCCTCTTTAATATAATAATAGTAATCCAACAAGTTTAATGAAAAACAGCTTATATCTAGGTAAAACTCTTATAGTTGTTTTTGCAGAGAAGAATTTATTGTTCAAAACCAAAAATGTATGTACAAACTAAAAGTCATAAATGAGAAATACTAAAACTGTTTTACAGAAAGTATGAATTATATTTTTCATTGAATAGTTGAACTATTAGTCTGCTCACCTCAAATATACTTTTAATATCTTAAAATTTTAATAGGAAGTTAGAAACCACTGTGCGATTTGTTTTAAATAAATTAAATTGATGTGCTATGGCTTAGTTAATTATTTGTGGCCGAAATGCTGTTTCTCTACTTGTTTGGGTTGTTCTGAAGTTGTGGCAGTGATGATAATAACAACTGATGACTATGATTTATCAAGGAACATATGGATGACATGATGGTGGAGGTACTGCTGTTCTTTATCAAAATTTCCCACAACTTAAATCTCCCTTCTTCCAAAGAATTGATATTGCTCTTCTTGTTTGCCCAAAAACCAAAATAGATTTTAAGTGGCAGCAGAAACTTTCTCTGTTGTAAATCACGAGCAGTTTTAAAGCAGCAATTATGAGGTTTTTTTTTTAAGGTAATCTTGTTTGAAATATTATTAAATAATAAATGTGAGTATTTTTTAAATAAGAATTTAATTCTTTTTTTTAGACAGTGATTCCTTGTCAACATGTTAATGAACATGCTGAATTAATAGCACGCAAGAACATTGACCGTTTTAGATTAGAGATGAGTGTGCCACTCTGCTCAGTGCTAAGCAAGAGGTAATTATATCTATAATATAATTTAATCAGTAAAATCTCAAGATATATTAATCAACATATAGAACAGAACACAGAAGGAAAAAGATGTTCATGGGAAAATGTAAAGAAAGTGATGAATAGCGCCTAACATACCAAAATTTCAAATGCTAGAATCGAGGAGTATATTGTTGCTTAGAAAGTAAGTAAAAAGACAGGTAGATTCACAATACACAGCCCCGTTCATTCTTTTTGTCCTCAAGTGCACACGTAGGACTTATAGGGTATCAATTTGAAAGTAATAACCAATAAAGTGATCCTTTATTAGAAAACAAATCTAGTCATAAAATTTTCAAGTTTAAAATTACAATCGTAGGGATTCACTGTTTATTGTTGTGCGTCTTGTATAAGGCTTTAGTCTCATACGGTGCAATGAAAGTGAGAAGAACATGAAGGTTTGGCGGTGGAGTTGCCTTTTCTTCATGTGCGGCTTTAGTGGTGGTGGGCACCATTCCACGGCTTCCGTGTTGTATGTAAGAAAGAAGCTTATTTCAAAATTGCTGTCTAATCAACAACAGTAAAACCTGATTTGAAGAATATTAAAGTGGCAAACAGTGCAATTTTGATATTCTCAATCTTGAGAGTTATCTTCTCGAGAGATGGGGACCCGCCTAACAAGTGACCAAGCATGGCACTCTCTAGTCACTACTGTCCAGGTGTTAAGAGAAAGTCTGAATCTCTCAATCATTCTGCTATACACTAAATTTTTTTGCAACTTGAGTCTGAAAACAACATCTTGTCCCTCATCGAGTAATCCGAATTTTAATCAAGGTTTTAAAAATGAAATCTCTACTTCTAGGACTGTCTGTTATCTCCCACTGGCCTCAGTTTTCACAAACACAGTGCTATAATCTCTTTTAGCAGATGCATTCTCTCAAGGTAGCGATAAACTTGCCAAGTATGCAATGCAGCTAGTAATTTATTAACCTCGTATCTATATATAAGACAGATTATTTTTCTGTCTCAAATTGTTTCGTTTATATTATAATAATAGGGTAACGTATTTACACATGAAATTTAAGGGCAATTCGTCCTGAAGTAAGTTGTGTTTGGTAAAAGCTTAACTCTTGGCAAATTCATACAATGAATGTTCTTCACCAATATTTAGCGAGAGAGAGAGAGAGAGGTGATTTTCGTAGAAAGCAGCATTGAAATATTTGGAAGGATAAAACATACGATCATATCAGTGAATGTTGTCTGTGACATCAGTCGTGAGTGACCATAATTTGAACATGTAGTTGTTTTACATGGTTGATTGAAGCAACAATCTTTCAAAATCCATCGACATTGGAAGGAGTTACAGAAAATTATTGCACAAGGGTTTTGTAAAAAGGATGTCAACAACCATAGTGAAGGGCTACCTCTTGAGAATTAAACGACAGGAGATTAGGCGTGCCAAGGTGTTGAGTGGCGGAGAGCATTTTGTAGCCGTTGGATGCCATGATTTGGCATTCAGAAACTGAACTTGAAGGAGAATCAACCATACAGTCTTCCTTGTTAACCTCTCTGTCCTCTGCCATAACTCTAAGAAACTCCTCCAGTGCTCTACACATCCACTCGTACCGGCAGAGTCTAAATGCCTCTCTTATGCTCAACTTTAGAGAAAAAAACCATTGCACTTTAACTAAGTTAAACATGTTCTAGCAATTTTGCTCAAAAATAAAATGAACATGTTCGTTCTACCATATTCCACTACGAAATGTATTGTATTGTAGCACATTTGGCAATTTTATGCAATTCTTCTGCCAACTTATTCAGCATACTTACCCATTGGCGATCACGATTTTTCTGCTCTGGCCAGGTCTCTAGTTCTTCAGTCACCTCCAAGGCAAACATGTATCCTCTGCAGCCTCCTACCAGGCTGCATATGTCTTGACTGCTTTTGCTTCTGAACTCCCACTTTCCTAAGGGAATTTCCTAAAATAAAGAAAGTGAGACAGACAGTTAGCTAATCATGAATAATCAAACTTGTCACCATATAGTGAGAAGCTGAGGTCCCAAAACTGTGCTTTTAGTTGTAAAAATAACCAACAAAAGGGAATAACTTGATTGTCCAAAGACAGCAAAGAGTAATGTGGACACTAAAATCCTGCAGATCTTGCCTCATGGCATGACAACAGGTTTTATGGACTAGTAGTTCATAGGTTAAGGGTATCCACATTCTATTAGCAGTTCGAGCCTCAATCAGGTATCCCGTATCAGACTCAAAGACCAAACTTGAATTATAAATATAGATGCCGAGTATCTTTCCTATCAAGTCAACTCAAAGTTTAACACAAAAACACATGGAATTCTAATAGATGTGCATAATTCATTTTGCATGTCAAACCAATTAAAAGAAACTTGCAGTCATTAAAGGTTCTTTTTGCGAATCTATTAATATTTATATCTTTTCATTCTTTGATAGATATCAATTACAATCTCAACTTTAGACAGCCACACAGAAATGATGCTCCGTGTCTTTTGCAGAGGCCAGAGAGGGATTGCCCTGTTTCCCAGGGTCAAAGTATAATATCTGCCTTGGATGATAATCAGAAATAAAGCTATTCTTAAGCATTGGGAATGGTTATAATTATAAATGGGAGCTGAAATAGAAGAGAAATTTCAGACATGTTTCTGCAGAATATTTAAATAGCTATGATTAGTGATTACCATTTCATATACGGAATGATTAATGATTAAAGATGTGAACTTTGGTGAGCTTATGTTGTTTTGTGAACATTTCCTTGGTTCTATCATTTTAATTGGAATGCTTAAACACCACATGATGAGCTATAATCTATAGTTTCAATCATTAAAATAAAAAAAATTGAACCTACTCTTGGTATTCCTTTCACTCCTGCTTCTTCTAATGCTTCACGGCAAGCAGCCTGTATAACAGTTTCATCATTTTCCCATCCACCCTGCAAAGAGAACAAGGTGAAACTTTGCAATATGAAGGCCAATATTTCATGCTAAATGAGACGATTGATGCGGACAATATCAATTACCTTTGGAAATACAAGGTCATCACGATTTGGTGAAGAAACCATAAGAACTTCTATTGTATCCTCGGCGTCTCCCTCTTCATTTCTCAATCTATAAGGAATGCATCTGTTGTATGAAGTAAATAAGTTAAAAACTTGAATGATGTGATAACATTTCTGATATGACAGTCAATGAACACTGAACCTTGGAACTCTAGTAGAAAATCGTAAGTTCTTGGAAGGAATTCAAGGATCTAGATTTAAAATCTATCATGTGCCATGGAAAATTTAGTCGCATTTTAAATATTAACTTCTGTGAGCTCTATCTGAATTTTCAGCGGAAATCAATCATTCACTGAACCTGCATCAGCAAATCTCGATTGACCATTTTGGTGATCTTTTTATGCGCTAGTCTTTCCATTTAATGAGATTTATGGCATTTCCGGGCCAGATAAATTGGGTTGCTGTTTTAACTTGAAAACAAGAAAAAACAAAAGGAAAATGTTAAAATGCTTAAGCAATAATTTAGTTTTCATGGCAAATTCCACCCACCACTTTGTCGTTTCTCTTAATAGATACTTTAATCCAATCAGTCAACTAGTCCCTCTTTCACTTGGGTTGCAACCAGAAATTTCCCAGCAACCAGCAATAGCATGTTATTCAACGTCCAATTACAAACAAAACAATTACAGGACTTGTTATTGACCCCTATACAGTACATCGCCATGTGATACAAATATTTGCATCCACTGTTAAATATTTCACTAGCCGCAAATAATGTCACTGGTTACTTCCAAAATTGTTTTAATTTTATAATAATAATCCTTATAAAAGCCGAAATAGATCACGCAAGCTACAGTGTTTTATCTATATGTTAATTCAATGATCAGACCCACTATTGTGATATAACTGTGTTATGAAACATTCTAGCATCACGCCATGAAGACAATTATTTAAAACAGTTTGAGATGCCCTTCTCTCTCTCTCAAATATAAATGTTGATATTAATTTTCCATTGTATGAAACCAAAGAAACAAAGAAAAATTAGAAGGAAAATAAAAGATATATTGGTATCCAGGACAGATGCATTTGGTATAAAGAACTGGAGCCAATTGAAGATATGATGCAAGGAATGACAACTGACAAGCCAAAAGGGTAAAATGTGGTGATAAAGGACAACAGGGAAAAACAATTATGGAGCAGAGAAACTCTGTGATTATAGGAAGACTTACCCAGAGACAAGGCGCAAATTGTCTTCATAACGCTGTCGATGTCTTCCAATTCGTGCTGGCGTAGATGACATGATAGATTCTAAACGAACAATTCTTCAACAACAGAAAGGAAATAGAGAATAATCAAAACCCAAAACGGTAATTGAGAAAATTAGAAGAGTCAAATAACAACAAACCTAAAAATAGAATGACAAGAAATGAGAAAGATGAAATTTTGGAGGAGCAGGCATTAATGGGTCATACACATACACAAGCTAGTTGTTGTTTTCCTCTGGATTTTGATGATAAAGAGAGAGCAACTTAAAAACATGGAAAAGAGCAAAAAGAAGCTTCTGAAAGGTCTTCCATAAGAAGAAAAGGTGATATCTTGGCCAACGTGAGTCTTTTAAAATATTGGGTTTGAGTTAAATGATTGGCTAAATAAGGGTTCTGTTGTTTAGCTGCTCCAGCTTAATTTCAAATTGCATGAAAATGAAAATCCCATGCTTTGGCTTCAGGTTTCTTCCAAGAAGGAATTCTCCAAAACCAAATAGATGAGTAAAATGCAAATCCTTGTGGTTGTGGAATGGAAATAAGGAAGAGGAAAAAAGTTTTCTTTTGGGCTTTCTGCAGAAACAGAAAGAAAGGGAGAGGGAAAAGCCAAAGGCGAGAGCTTTAAGCATGGCCGTAACAACGGCATCCATTTAAATATAGGAAAATGCTAGTCAACATCTGTTGTACACTCATGTTGTATGTTTAATATATTATAGTTATTTATGATTTATAAAGATCATTTTTTTTTAAAAAAAAAAAGAAGAAGTAGAAGACAGATGCAAGCCAAAAATATCATTTAAACACAGAAGGACTCTGGTAAAATCCCTTTGAATGAGACATAAATCACAATAGTATTTCCCGTCCAAAAAAGAAGGAAAAAGAAACCTCCAATTTTTTAATTATGTCTATTTAGACTTTTTGTTTATTTATTTGATTGTTTATTTGGACATTTTAGCCAATAGTATTATTAGTTGGAAGTTATACTAATAACGGAAATATGTAAAGGAAATGACTGTAAAACCATGGTTAAGGGCAAAATATTTTTTCTCGCGTCTTATTTTATTTCTTATTTCGCTTACTTTTAATTAATATCATAAATAGTAATAATTATTAAAAACATAAATTGGAACAAAAAATATTATCTGGTGGTTGAGGGGTTAAAGATTATGAAATAGAACTATAGAACAAGAGGAAGGAGATCGATCTGATTTTTCCTTTTTGCTGCTGATTTATTATGAATGAGATTTTTGGAAGATTGAGGAAAAAGTCAACTAATTAAATTAAATAATAAATGGGTGTGTGCGGTGGTTGTAGATATCTACTATATCTGATTTTCTTCCTTAATTAATTATTTTGGCCCCCCTCGTCTCTTTTCTAAAAGGCCATTTCATTCTTTCTACAAAAGTCTATTTAAGAAAGTTAAAAAAGTAATAATAAGATAAGATGTTCTAATTATTAGACAACAAAAATAATGATAAAGGAAGCTTCCTACTTCTTTCAATTAATAACGTAAATCTAAATTAATTATATTTTAAATTCTATCTAATTATACATTAATAATTTTAAAGTATTTATTTGCATATTTTAAAATTTGTTTAAAATAAAATGTATGTGACAAAAAAATTAAGGATGTAAATCAAACTTTTTCTATATATAAATACGGTGTTTGAATAATATTTAAAATATTTAGATTTTGATTATCATGTGTAAAAAAAACATAAAGAGAAAAAAGTAATATAGGTTTGGAGTAAACTGTACATTCCTCTTTACTTGCATGTAACCAAAGGGAATAAGGAAGATAAGTAGTATATATTAATTGCTGATAATCTTGTAATGTCTTGAGAAATAAATTGTATAAATAGTATTACTAAGAGTGATGTTGCACATATATATATATATATATATATATATATATATATATATATATATATATATATATAGATATTCTTCTTTTTGACTTATAGTATTCATTCATTCAGTCAGTCTTTCTTTCTTCTTTTCTTTTCTTTTTTTTTAGAATTTGTCTTATTTTTTTCTTTTTTTGCTTTTTCTATTGATACTTCGAACGCAAGGAGCATAAGAATTATTATATGCATACCTAGGGTTTAAAAGATAAGGTGTCACTGTTAACAACATGTAGGAAGTTTTATTTATTTTAAGAAAGTGTCTACTAGGTTTTAATTATAATTCTTTTCATTATATAGGTTAAATCTTATTATTATTATTATTATTATTATTATTATTATTATTATTATTATTATTATTATTATTATTGTGTTATAAATAAGATAAGTCACTTAACTAATATTATCTTCAAGTGGACATGGAGTAAAGTTAGACTAATATGTCTTGTTTTAGTTTAATTAGAGATTTCAAATTTTAGTTTTAAGAATTTAATTATGATAAAATTTAATAATAAAATTTTTATTGTTCTTAAAATTTTATTCGATTTAAATTAAATTAATTAAAAATTATAAAACTTAATAATAAATTTATATTCTATAAATACTAGTGATTAATTTAAAAAATTAATTAAACTTAAACTTTATATATATATATATATATATATATATATATATATATAAAAAAAAAAAAAAACTATAACCTTTGCTTTAAGGTTCATCATTGCAATACATTCACTCCTCACACATTGTACATAATTTAAACTTATTATCTCTTAAAAATTATATATTGTGACGTTATGTATTTTCTTTTCTTTTTAAAAAAAGATGATGATTCTAGTGGCGACCATAACTTTACAAGGCACTAAGCGTAATTTTGCTTTGCTTCCATACATACCTTTTCTGCAAATTTATAAATTAAAGGGGGGAGAGGGAGGGGTGCTTTTGTAAAAGGCAAATGAGGAATCATAGAAATTAGTCTAACGATTAGATAACAAAACTAATGATAAAAGAAAACTTTATATTTCATTCAATTAACAATGACGTGCATATAAATTAATTATATTCCAAACCCTACTTATTCATATAATACTACTTCTGATGTTATACTTTACATAACATTCAAAATTCCTCCTTCTTGAAAAGAAGGACTCAATGGAGTGACACATATCTTAGGGCTAAGTCTGCGGTTTCATTTCTCATTAGTCTCATGTTCATAGAAATTAGGACGTTCTAATGATTAGACAACAAAGATAATGATAAAGGAAGCTTCTTACTTCATTCAATTAACGACAACGAGCATCTAAATTTATTATATTCCAAACCCTACTTATCCATATAATATTATATTTGATGTTAGACCTTACATAATATTCAAAATCGCTCATTATTAAAAAGAGAGACTTAACAAAATAGCATATATCTTAGGACTAAGTACATGGTTTCATTTCTTATTAGTCTCATGTTTAAACTTGGATATATTTTCTTTCAAATATAGATTGAAATCTATATACATCCTTTTATTTATGTTTTAAAAAAAAAAATCCCTCCTTATTTATGGATAGAACCTTTTGCTGCATTATTTATCTCAACTGAATTGTGATAAATAAAAAATTATTCAAGTATAATACTAAATTGTGGAAATAATTTTTTTATTAATCATAGTGAAATAATGAGACAAAGAATAAGATAAAATTTAATATTTTCTCTTATTTATGACCCTTGAATACCTTAAAAAGTTACACTATAGAAATTAACAATTTTCACTTCAATCTCAACTGACAGAGACATATTTTCATAGTCTTATTTTATTAAGATTTAATTAATTAAATTTACGTACATAAGTTATTTATTTATATATATATATTTATGTGAATGTAATTAAATACAATTATATATTGATGCATCCCTTTTTAAGAATTAATTGCCGACATGACTCGGTATTTGTTTGAAGTGTAGACATGGGATCAGGAAGGAAAGTGTGAGAAGGTTAAATAATGGGCCATATATAGAAGGAATAAATAAATTGAAGGACCCCATACATCATTAAACGTGACAATGATATTTATATCGAAAACCCACATGCATGCCGACGTATGTGTATTCCACCATAATATAATTAACTTCCGAAATACATATTCTGAATTTAATTTAATAGATTGAGTTTGGCAAGAGAACCATATTGTTGACTCAATAAATTAAGAAGCTAGGTTTCATATTGGAAGTATGAATTATGGCATGGATCGCTAACCTGATCAATAACTTGATGCCATGACTCAAAACACAGTACGTGTTGACATATATATATAATATAATACTGTGATTTTTCAAAATGAGAATAAGTTGGAGGAAGAAACTTCCAAGTTTTGAGAAACGAATTATCCGCAGTAATTATACAGTGCAGTTGACTGTCCGATCTATTTAAAACTGTGTTGACTGTGCAGCTTTAAATAGATCGAGCGGTCAACAAATCAACTGTATTACATAATAGTCTGTAAGTAATTCGGATCCCAAATTTTGCCCGTTGGCAATGATGATGGTAGTTAGCTGCTCCTTGATTCAAGACACCCATGTGCACTGTGCACCGTGCATGTGCATTTGCCTCTCTTTTTGACATCTTAAAGACTAACTAAAACGTACTAGTGTCAGTTTGCCATTCTTTAATTACTATTACTCCCTTTGGTGTGGATATAAAGACTTCATAACATAGCAACTACTAAACAAGTCCCTACACTTTCATCAATATTAAATATAATAAGTTGCAATATCTACAAATATAAGGGTTCGATTCTCAAATTTTAAACTCATAATTATAATTTAAAACAACATAGACTTAATCTATTTTTCATTAATTTCAACAACTCTCCAATCGTTTTAGATAACCATTATTCTTCTGTTTTTGCATTTTGGAATTAATCAATGTTTGGTGTATATAGTCTGAACAACATGAATAACGGATAGCATAGACAAATATTAAATTGGAACACACATGTACATCTTGTATGAAATGAGTCACAACTATATATATATACATATATTAACCTTACGTGGAACTTGGGTGGCACACGTAACCATATATAGCTCTGAAAAGTAAAATCCAAGGTCACCTACGTGGTCGTGGCCATCTTGCGTTGGAGCCTAGCTTGCTGCACATTCTCTTATATGATGTATGTGCAATTATGCAAATTCTATACGTCAACCAAATTCCAAATCTCAAAACACGTGGATCCTGAATGGGACCTTAACTTTTTATCAACAAACAAAATGACAAATTAAACTAACCGAAAATAGCCCGTTTAGCCTATTATTTTGTAATTTCGATCAGTTCTCAATGGATTAATTAATGCGTGTTATGTTAATTAATGCGATGGCTTAATTGTGGCCGTATAATTAATGTTCAAAAGCCGAACCAAGCGTGTTTTGGATGGTCTATTTTATGTAGGTTTTAATTTTGTGGATGAGAATATGGTACGTAAATTGTAGATAGGTGTCCACGTAGTGAATAATCCTATTCCTATAAATAAAACAATAACCAGAGACTCACTTAGAGTGTACCCGTAAGAGGATTATTTTCATTATTTCTTGTGTTTTATTAAGTATATATTTATGGACCAATAATAAAAAAGACAGCGTACCTAACATAAACTGTTGTTACATTGTAAGACAGGGAAAGGCGTTTACTTGGGGTCAACTAATTTTGGAAGTTATGGGTGAACATGACGTTGTAGAGGGACAGGGAATAGGAGCAATCAAGGATAGGGCAGGGGTAAAGCCTCGTCGCCATATACGTCTTGTTGGCCATTTCAGTGATAGGAACAAAGAAAAGATAGGTGCATCCCAGGGAGTAAAGGGATAACCATTTTTACATGCATAATGATAATGGTCACGTTAAAAATGCCTTAAATTCCATAGCGAAGGAAGCAAAACTGAGTTATGCCAAAACAAAACACTCCTGTCTTTTCAGTCTTATCCGATAATGTCATTTTTAACAAGATTTAATCAGGATCAATTAATTTTTAATTTTGAAATAAAAAATGATCTAACACAGTGGAGTAAGTAAATATAAACTGCTGACTTTGCAAGCAGATTTTGATTTATTTTAGTTGATAAATATAAGCTGTTGCTTTCTAGCTCCTTCTTCATTAATTTATTTTGCGTATGGAGAATGGCGAGATACCGACGTGGAATGATGCTGAGTTATTTTGTACTTGTCGGTTTTCATTAGTGGCCATAACCTCATCCAACGTTTCACACACCAGTCTGTTGTAAGTGTTTGGTAAAATCATTTATGGATTTTTACCTACTTGTTAGGTTAAGTGTTTTGATGAAAAAGGGGTGTTGATATATTATAGCCAAAAGTAATATACGGTTTAATTATAAAAATCAACGAGGACTAAAGGTTCGTTTGAATGAACTTAATTTTTGCCTAGAAGTGCTTATAGAATATGAGCATACGCAATGACTTAACAAAATCAATTTTAGAAATAAGTTCTTGTAGGCCATTCCAATTGAATTGGATTGTATCCAACGGTTTAAGAATTGCCATTCTAAATTTACCTAAGCACCTGGGCGGGGAGGGGTACTCAAAGTAATTATCCAAGATCGTCTTACTAGTGGATTCAAATATCCAAAACTTGTTTTTCTAGATGGGCTGGCCCATTATTTTGAGAGTAGATGAAACGTATTAGGGGATTAGTTTTTACACCACCCGAAATTAATATTACAATTCCGGAAGTCAAGGTGATGGTGAGAATACCAAAACAGATGGTTTTGGATGCTGCAGTCGGGGCTCTGCAGTCTCCCTATGCAGTCAGCCCCGACCAACCAAATTGCAACACGTCGGCCTTTTCTAGGTGAGGCTGAGGCAAGCGGGTGTGTGACCGGCACTAGCAGCACGTACACCATCTTCTCTTGAAGCGCCACCAGCAATGTCAAGTGCCCAAATGCTAACGTTTTGGCTAGTCGGAGCTGACTCTCAAGAGCATCCAAATCCAAAACAGATGGCTGAAAAATTAACTCCCATCATTATATCATAGCCATAGGTAATGGGCTAAATTTTTTTTCCGCGGCCTCATAATACACCTAACCTCATAGGGTGATTGTGAACCTACTTGGGAGTTCAGATGTAGATATAAGGTGTAAGATCTGAATTTAACAGTTATTAGATTAAAAGCACGAAAAGCTACTATGATGAAGACGATTGTCACTGCCATTGCATATTCACTTTCTACTACAAAAGGTCTGATTGTGATCCGATGCCCGCTTCGTACCCACAATAAAATAAAATGCATATGTTACTAGGATCCATATATACAACAACTAACTCCCCTTGTTGAAACTCAATAGTCAGTACCATTTACAAATGCCAAACAATTGCATCGAAACTGATTAACCTACTAACTAATCCATGTATAGATATCGTATGTCAAACATGCTAAATTAATATCTGACAAAAACAGCCTATTCCCAGCAGACATGGCTGATAGGAACAGAGAGACTATTACCCAGCTAAATCCATCTGCCAAAGGCAACCTTACTAATGGAACTATATTACCATCCATTTTCTCTGATTACTAAGCATAAAATACAGCTAAAATATTGTGAAGAAATTCGAAAATGTAGGCATCAACATCATCATGGCATAAAGACACTAATCACTCGGCTGACTTGAACTAATCAAAATAGATAGACAAAACATGCACTCAAATAAGGAAATATGTAAGACTACGTGATATAATTAACATTGTCTCGAATGAAGTGGTGATATAAAAGAAACAAAATTCACATATAAAAAAACAAGAGATAAAAATCTTGGATCTAACTGGCGAAGCTCCCAAATGAAAGCAAAATAAAAATTTCAGGTGCCATCCTGTCTCCTTAGTCTCCCTTCTTCCTAAAGGAGCAACCCTCGGTCAACCTTGCCCGTCCACCTGTTGGCTGGCACAAGACGGTCTGGCAATTGCCACATACCACAACTGTCTGAGAGTGGCTGAAGACGGTTGTTCTGCAACAAAGGTTAAAATCACACTTGAACAAAGGGAACAAATAAAGGGAAGAGAAGATGAGCGGTTAAGATTGAGTAAGAATCAACGAAAAACATCCTACTTACATGTTGAAACAGCCTTGGCATTTAACATCCTTCAGGAAAAAAAAATAAGAAAATTAGTTAGGTAGGTAATCCAAACTCGAGAGTAAAATCACCACGGGGATGGAGGGATCATAGTTAATACCATGAAGAAAGAGTTTGGTGACTGAACAAGACGCTTGAGCTTGTGCTTCCTCTTTTCCAGCTCTGCTGGAGGGTTCAGCAAATCAATATCATTCTGAAGAACCTACTCATCCACAACACTATTATCAGGAAACTACATCCACAAAAAGAAATCAGAGCCTAACAAAACAAGGAAAGAGAAACACCCTCCCGACAAATTCCTAAATCTAGCCTTCCCGCTTAATGAAATCCACAAGTACAAAATAACCACGAAAAAAAAAAAGAAGAAGAAATCTATCTTTATCACCCTACTGTTAGTTTCACCAACGAACTAAGAATCAATACAGGATAAAAAGAAGAGGAAATTAATTTTTTTTTTTAAAAAAAAAAAACACACACACACACACA
Source organism: Bauhinia variegata (assembly GCA_022379115.2). Lineage (NCBI taxonomy): Eukaryota > Viridiplantae > Streptophyta > Magnoliopsida > Fabales > Fabaceae > Bauhinia > Bauhinia variegata. Next base: position 1,288,440 of record CM039428.1, read on the forward strand.
ACAGGAAATTTAGAACAAACAGTTTTCGATCCGAGTTGAGAAAAAAGGTTCAGATGTTACTCACCATTTTGTAAGAAGATTACGAGCGGTTCCGAGTAGATCAGAAAACCCTAGGTTGTGTAGGCGGCGGCAGCAGCAGCGGAGGCAGGGGAGATATACACTCTACTACAACAGAGGGAGAGGTTAAAAGGGTAAGAGCATTTAATGTCTATTAGAGGTTTATCTGGGCCGAGCCCAAAAGGCGGTGCTGGATCAAGATGGTCCAGATCATTCTATCTTTGTCACCGACTCACCAAGATAACCAAAAATCAAAATAAAAAAATATTTATTCACACCCCTTTTCTCCTCCCCTGTTTTTGGATCAAAATATATTATTTACAAGTTCGATTTTCATGAAGGAGAACTTAGAAATATTAGTTTTCAATTTGCTTTATATCGCCAAAATAAATAATTAGATGAATCATTAGGTAAAAAATTAAAACTAAATGTTCGCAATTTTTAATGAATTAAGTTTGATTAAATATGAAAATCATGTTCAAACTTGAGATTAGAAGCCCAATTAAAACCAAATGTTATTATAGTCAGCATATGAACAAAGAAAGCAATCAAACAAGAAGCTAAGCTAAGATATTGAAGGATCAATTCTAAGAGTAATCAATGTGCATGTGAACCACGATTCTAGCTCTGCTTTTGTATGTTTCCCTATCATACAACAAATTCTGCTTAATGTAGGGCAAACCAATTTCGCCCTCCCAAGAATTTTGAAGAAAGAAATATTATGTATAATGAGTTGAACAATTTTAATTCACTCAATTTGTTGACTTTATTCCTGCCTTCAATCCTCCACATTTGCCAATGGTCAGCCTTGTCAATCACACTAATCATAAAAATGATCATTCTCAGTCCAAATCCAAACCCTTTTTCATGCGCTCATAAACTACGTACGTGATACTTGCAGAGGGAACTACTTTGAGCAGGTTAGGAAATATTCCTTTGTAGAATCCCCTAAACCCTTCACGTTCAAAGGTTCTCCTGAATACATCACCCATTCCCATTCCCGTGTAAGAAGCACTAGTACTGGAACGCTGAGCCTGCATTCTGAAAGCAACAGTTGTGTGAACTTTTGACAAGTCATAATGTATTTAAGTCGCCAGTGATTCAAGCAACAATTACAGCTGAGGTTTACCTTGTTCTAACGACCTGAAATGGGTAAACGCATGTTGCTCCAAGAGCTCCTGACAGTGTCCCACAGCCCAGTTGTACAAGAGGACCAGGTTCTACAGAAAATCTAAGAATTTCAGCATATAACTAAAGGTTTATCTGATATAGAACATGACATACAGAGGAGTATGGTACCTCCATCATGTAGAATATACTTCTTGGACATGTCTTTGAATGTTTCGTATGCAGCAAGATCAATTCCAGCATAAGGAATAATCCCAAGAAGAGATGGAATCAAGCCCCTATAAAAAGCTCTTGGTCCTTCTTGAACCCATATATCTTTTGAGAGGGTTACAAGACTAGGAACTCTTCCGCTTTTGCAAGCATAGGTTTGTATTCGTGTTTTAACAAGATCCATAGGATAGATAGCAGTTTGAGCTATAGCACCAGCTATACCACCAGCAAGTAGACGCCCTCTAGTGCCAATATCACCCTTGGCCCCTTCTTCTTTAGCATTCACGATGAAGGTCTTTAGCTTCTCATAGGTATAAAATCTAATAGCACTCTCTGGGGCCACCTTAAGGACATTTAAGCCATTGCCACGAAAAAATCCCAAAATACCGCCTTCTCTCCATATATTTTTCACCGCAGGCATAATACGAGCCCGTGTTGTTTGGACTTGCAATACCACCTTTAAACGATCAAGGGGTGCAGTTGTTGTTCGTGATGCTGCTCCCGCTACTCCTCCTGCAATCAGATACCTGCTTGCATGGATGTGCTTACTGATGCCTGCTGGGATAACAGTCTGTTCCCCTATATCAACCAGACATATTCTCTCCAAGTAATGATAAATGTTCTCGATAGTTGCCTCATGAGGGTAAAGAAGCAGAAAATCCCTCCATTCTTCAAACGTTATAACCCCATTGTTGTCCTTATCAACACGTTCAACAAAACGGGCGAGTTCCTCATCATCAATATGAATACCTGCAATAGAGAGACTGGTGTGGCTTATTGAATGAAACAACCATCAAAATAAATGATAAAATCAACTCTCTCTTTTTTTTTAAAAAAAAAGAAGTAAAATAAACTAAAATGCAAAGTCAATTAGACATGTTACAGAGCTCCAACATCTGGAGTCAAATAGTGAAAGCGATTATTTTGTGTATTTGTCTGACACTAGGGGAAGAGGAAACCAGAAGTAGTGATGCGATATTAGGTTTAGTCCGCACATACTAAGTTGTGATGCAATAGGTCGGTCATAAGATCATACTGAGTCTCCCAGTGAGCAGAATACATGGATATAGAAAGTTAGGAAAGATTTAAACAAAGATTCAGGAGGCTTTCACTCTCGCTTTCCTGTTAGCTTTCCACAATGCAACTGAAGGTTTTATAGGAAAGGAAATTCACGTAAAAAAAATGTGTTGAACAAGAAGAATTGTGCCCAAATATGCATCCCTAAAACATTATTCGCATCACTGTATCCACATATGCGATTATGGCGTCATTGAATTTCAGACGAACATCTAAAAGAACATGTAGACCACTGTGAAAGTTTTACCTGGCACGGTTACTTAAATCAATTTTCGTAAGATCAAGAAATTTTTTGGGTTGCTGTTGAAGATCGAGAAAGATGCCAAAATGTTCTTGACTATATGTATTATCCTTCTACTTTGAGGTTACATACTGTACGCGCACCAGAATTTGATGTTGTGTACTGTTTTTTTTCTTCCCAAACCAAAATAGGTATTACGAATTAGACTGTAAATAAAAGTAAACAAAGGTCATTTCCCACCAGAAAATTGTAAACCTTACTATGTTAACACCAGGAAACATCTAAATCAACATTTTACTGTCTTAGCATACTGCAGATGATATTGGTTTACCTGCCCTTACAAGTGCCTCCCAGAGCTCCTCTGGCAGAATACATCCATTATGTTCAACATCAATGGCTTGAAATATGCGGTAAAGCTCCAGCTCTTTGTCATCCATGTACCTTTTGAACTCTTGGTAATCAACTCGCCCATCCTTATTGGCATCACAAGCATTTAACAAATCCTTGGCAAACTTATATTCAGATGGTATTTGAAGCGCTGAGAGACCAGCCTCAATCTGGGCAACATCTAAATAGCCAGCATTTGCCTTATCAAAGAAAATAAAAAGACTATGAATCCTGAGTTCCCTATCTTCCTTGGTCTCCTGTGATGCTAGGAGGACATGATCCATTGTCACAGGCCCTGGTTTCTTAACATCATTGCAGCATTTTGATCTCGATTCCTTATCGTCCTTCGCTTTGACCACCATTTCCACGGAAGTTAGCATAACAGAATACCCTTAAAAGACCCGCCTATAAAAGAGCACTCAGTGACCGTTTTCCCGGTATTACAACACTGGAGATGGAAATTAAAGAAATGTTGTCAAGGAACAAGCGCAATAAAGCTCTTTTCAATCCACAATTAGGGCGATACTATACATGCTAAGCAGAACACCAACGAGAATCAATCCAATTCCCTTTTCAAGCAAACTAAAGTAAATGTGATTCACGTGCAGAACCAAACAAGCTCAGGTATTAATTGCAGCAATTACACTTTGATAGCCACAACGAAAGATCATCACGGATCAGATAAGAGCAGCATATTCCACAATTTTGAAGAGATCTTCGTCAAACGAAACCAGAATTGAACAAAACGCAGAAAGGACTAGAAATGCACCGCGAACTGAAGACCGTAGAAGTTGGGGGAACGTAAAAGGCGGGAATCAAATTACTGAGCCTTACCGTGAAAAAGAAGTAAGGTTACATGGACGGTTGCCCCACCGTGCGCGGCAATATAAGGGACGGGACGTCAGATTATGGGCAGCGATGAGGGGGATCGCCGGTGATACCTGATGATGCAGTGAAAAATGTGCCCATCATCAGAGGGAACTTCTATTTGGCAGAAAAAAATCAAAAAGAATGTGATGGAAATCAATGGGACAGTGAGACAGAGAGATATAATGGAAGGTTATTATTATTTTAATTTAATTTGGTTTGATACGCATATTCTTTGGCGTCCGTTGTAGCGTGACTTCTGCGGCCAAACATCTTTCATCAAAGATTCGATCATGTGTACGAGTTGACTCGGAATCTTTCGTAAGGGCCTCTCTCTTACTGGACCCGGACCAGGTCAGTACGCCAATTTCCAAGCCCATTTTCATTGCATTTGGGTAATAAACCATAAAAAAGCTGGAGCAATGCTAGGAATTGAAGAATATAAGACTGCCAAACACGACACGCGGAAAACCTAGTAAAACATGAATAAACAGGACATTGACCGATTGACGGTACGGAGGAGAAAGAAAAGAGGATCCAAGGCTAATGCCACTTGTCTTTGCTTTTCTAACCTTGGACATCAGCTTTCTTTCACTGTCTGGTCTTGAAACCTTGTTGGAGGAACGACCTATTAGCTTTCCATCAATTCCAACAACAGATATATTTCCAGGAACCAAAATCTAACATGCTTGTGGAGCAATTAGCTTGTTTTGTAGCACAATTATCAATATATTCCAAAAATTAAACATGGGGTTAAGTATTAACATCCATGAAGTACATGGATGATGGAACCGACAAGGATATTAATCTATTTTTAAGCTGTCATCTCAAGTATCAAGTATTAAACATACTATAGTACAATCATCATTAAAAACTAAAGTAACAGATATTACACTTGATCAAGTTACACATAAATTAACGCTTAGATACTAGGTCATTTTGAGGCCACTGGATTAGATTTTGGGGACAAGCAGCACCTGAAGTTCAAATGATAGGAAATGGGTTACATGATATTAAATAAAATCAAAACAATAGCGTCTCATATATGAAATATACTTACTTGTTGAATTGCAGCATTTAAAAACGTCATCCAGAGGAAATGTTGGGAAGATGAGTTTGCAATAAGGTGACAAGACGAGGCACTAATCCTGGTGAACATTCGATTTTAATCTCGAGCTTACAAACTTGTTCTAGTGAAGTTGTCCCCTCGTTTATGCCTTCCTTTAGTTGTTCCTAAATTAATATAAACAATCATAAAGACAGATAATAAACTCTGACACATTATAACAAACAGATATGAGTTTAGACAGTAATCCAAACTCAGCAATTAGTTAAACAATATAGCTATAATGTTTCATTACCAGTTTGTCTGATTCAGCACAAGAAGGACCAGCAAGTATGTTCCCTGTCGTAGGAATAAAGCTTTGATCATAAGACACACCCTCGAAAACATTATCAAACTCTCCTTCAAGACATCGTATTGCTGAAACTTTTCTTCGACCAGATTCTAGGAGTGCATTCTTCTCAATGGTATCCCAAGGTGCTGAATTAAGTATCTCTAGATCCTGAGGGTCATCAGGGAATTCTGGAAAACCAGCAGAGTTTGCAGTAATTGGACACACTGCTATTTCATCATGATCCCCTTTCTCCATTAGAGCCATACTTGGGCAACATTGAGCATTATCCATGAATTTCCCCACTTTGGAATGCCTGTTATGTAAATCAGCTCTATCACCCAATTCACTGTCATTTGGCCCATTAGCTTGGTAGGTCTCACCAATGCTGCTTGCGTGCAAAAGGCTAATGCTTAAGCAATTCTGCAGAAAATCTTCTTCCCACAAGTGGTAGCCACAGGCTCCATGCCCCTGTATGTAACTCATTATTCATGAATAAGCAACATGTTGAGCTAGTGGATACAAAATATACTCGTTAGTAACATTTATAGAAGGCTTCAGCAATCAGCATCAGCAAGTACAATATAAATTGCAAGTTGCAAGAGTACATATTCACTCATTCACAGCAATTTGCACAAAAATACTCAACATTAAACCGTATCAAATCATATAGACTCTCCTTGATCATGTCGTGGCTTAAATTTAACGAGGATTTTCATGATATCTTGGAGAATAATGTGCAATCAGATTCAAGATCCTCCTCCGGTTTGGAAGCAAAAACTGACAACAACAGAGCTCTCATGCCAACCCCACTCTCTTCCAAAGGAGAATAAACCATTCCCTCCTCCCTATAATCTTATCTAGTTTCTACAGTTGACATCAGAGGCTTAATAATCAATTTGCCTCTTTTAACTTGGTTCATACCTTCTCCAAAGGACAAGCAAAGTAAAATCGACCCGCATTTGGCCCCTTCTTCTCTATTTCTTTTCTGCAGATTCCCTCACGACACTGTGGATATTTATACGGCGGAGGAGGGCGATCAAGTCTGTCTTGTGTCACTTCATCACACCAGTCAAAGCTACATTTTTTCCCCTACGCAAAAATATCACTTCAAGTATGAAAATTACTGACCGAGAAGAGCAAAGAGAGAAAATATTGGTACTTGTTAAATTAATTTACCCTTTGGATGGGGCAGAGATAGTAGTATCTCCCGCTTTTAGACTTCTTCGGTTCGCAAAGGCCATAGCCGCATTTGCAATGAATGTTGGGGTAAGGACAATCATTGGCGTTGGGGTGGGTGGAAGTAGAGAGCAGCTTGTTCGAAGGGCAATCACGAACCCAATGACCCAATTGATTGCATCGGTAGCAGCTTCCTTTCTGAAATCGGGTTACTTTGGGTTGAGGCTTAGGTGGAGTAGCAGGCATAGAGATGTCAACTTCACACGTCATTTTTCTCTTGCCATTTGCAGAATCAGAGCCTTGAACCAGCTGCTCTTGACCTGAACTCGAAGACTGCCAATAATTTAAAACAGTCATTGCGATTATACGGAGTGGCACGCAACGACGATGATCAATGTTGTCTTTGTCCGGCGCCGGTGCATAGATGAACCAAGACCAGGGTTGAGGTTTTGATCTATGTTTGTTTTTTAATATATGGATAACATAAATAAAAGAAAACGACAACGTCTGTCTGCTCGGATGTGACATATAGCATTTGCATCAATTGCTGACGTACACATCATAATTTGCGGGGAATTGTGTATCAGAGAAGCTTCGTAGCAAGCAAGCCTGGTTGTTACGCTTTTGAGACAATATTTTTTTATTTTTTATTTTTTATTTTTTTATCTTTTTTGGGATTAAACTTTCAATAATACCAATTTGTATGTGTATTTCATTTGAACAACATGATTCATAGAATGATTTATATAAATAACGAAAAGATAATGAATTCGAGTGAAAAATTCTATTATTATATTTGATATATAAATAATGAAAGGATGAATGAATTCGAAGGAAAGGTGTGTGTGGTAAGAAAACGTAGATTGTGCCCGAAGAATTCACCTTCATTTTATTGATAGACCCAAATTCTATAGGATAGGCCGATCAGGACGATTCTTCCCATATGAAAAGCCCATTGTTTATGGCCTCCATTTTGGAAAAGCCCAATAAAGTGTCTTTCTAAATAGGGGGTGTGGGGTGTTAAGTAGATAAATTATATTTTTTTTATTTTAATTATTAATATAAAATTTTTTAACTTACAATTAATATAATTCTAATTAACAGCGCTATATTTTTAAAACTTAAATTTGAAATTTCATGTTAAATTAAAACAACTCGTATCAATTAATTTATACATTTAGTGATTTAAATTTTATTTTAAAATATTAAGAATTTTAATTTAATATTTTTTATTTTCATGTGTTGGCATGAATTTTTAAAAAAATATAATCTCAGAAAATATTTTTTAAAATTCTTAAAAAAAATAACTCTACAAAAAAGTGAGAATTTCTTACCTTTCTAAAAATATTTTTACAAAAGCTTTTCATTAATGTTAATGTATTTTCTTAAAAAAATTTCCTCACCTCATTAATGTTTAAAGATAATCAAATTCATAAATTTTATAATTCATGTTTCCCATAATTATAACTCTTGAAATTCAAAAATAAATCTATTAATCAAGCGCTCTTTAAAAAATTGAAGTTAATTAAATTTTAAAAGTTAATCAAAATAAGAAGAAATCAAGAGTCAAAAAAATGCTTGTAAAAGTATTTATATATTTCTTTTCTCGCATCTTCAAATATGTAAATTTATTTATGATACAAGAAGCATTTGGAGGAGGCCTCTGAATTCTCTCAGGTGTAAGTGTTACTTCATCACACAGCTGAAACACATTTTACCCTAGGAGAAATTTAAATTTTATTAAGTTCATTAAACTAGCGTTGATCAAGCATTTGAAGTCGCAACCAATCCCATCACTGTACGTAAACAAAAACAGAACTGCAAAAGATTGAAACTTTACCCTTTTGATGGGGCAGACATAGTAGTCTCTATCGAAGCTGTTGACGTTTTAACTTGGCAGAGGCCATACCCACAATCAAGTTGAATCTGGGGATACCGTGCCTTCTGCATTTTGGTGCAGAGGCTTGAAATTTCAGGGGAAGGATGAGCGTGAGTTTGGGGTATGTGCTATAGTTGTCGAGGTGGAGTATCCAAATGGAGCTAGGTGCTGGCAGAGCCTTCTTCTGTACCCTGCTAACTTAGTATTTCAAATTCAAATTTTCTCAGGTGGGCTTCGTCAAAGTTTGTTATTGGGCCAATTTCAAATGCGGATAGTCCATTTTTTCTCTCAAACTCGGAGCCATTCCATGTCTCAGTTACTTACCTTTGTTGGGTTGAAGTTGCATTTGGCTATTTGCTGTGCTTTACGACTCCAATGCAATGTTTGGAAGAGTTTTAGGTTACGATTGTGTGTTAGAATGGCTGTTTCATATGTTCAAATGCATCGATTTGTGAAAGTCTATGACAAGGGAAATCTATTCACTTCGAGGTATGATCGCGGCAGATACAATTATAAGAGGAGAAGCGACCATTTGGTTGTTGCTTCAATTCTGAGAACAGAGACAGAAATTGACCCCAAGGTAAAACAACAAGTTTTTTGCACATTATTATTATTTTGTTGTCAAAGGATCAACAATTATTATTTGTAGATAGAAATCTTTTAGGGGTTTTGTTGAACATACGAGAGTGGTATAATGATTTATACATGACAAGTATTATGATGTTAATAGTATTACTGAAATTATCTCCAAGCTTTGGAATTGGAATCCCATGCTAGATCGGTGGCAGAGCAGGCTTAGAAAATGGTGGAACCTCGACCTTGGCGCAGCGACCCATGCACGATGCGTTACTTTGCAGACACTTCAAGGAGCATGACAAGAAATTTGACACGTCCAGGAAGCACAAGATCAAACAGAAGAAAATATCTTCCCCACATCCGCCAAGGCAAGCCCCTTCGACGGCGTCTCCAGCGTCTTTCTGGATATTTGCATGGCCCAGTCCGAACAAAATCAAAAAGAGAACCGCCAAAAATGGCATAACTTGCTTCCCCTTTGGATTCATTGGGCCAATTTGGATACACTGTTTACTGATCTTGAGGTGTTCGTGAAAATGTCAGAGAGAAGCTGCGTATATATATATATGCTTATTCGGAAGAAGGTGGATGTTATCTTTACGGCGGAAACACCTGTCATACACCTTGCATTTCAACATTTGATTGATTGGTTCATGCACGGCACCGTTGCAGAGATACTGTAGCATCAAATGCATGATTAAATCATTTCCTAAAATAGACAAAATTAATATCACACTAATATTAATGGTTTATTATCAGAATTATATATTGTGATTGATGGATCTATTTTAAGAAATTATTAATCAGGGATCTGAGAGCTGCAGAATCCGCCGACTACGTTGATTCATGCAAATTTACTAAGATCATGTATTAAAGTGAAGATCAACTAGAAGCTGGTCCAACAATATATCGATTTCTAGCTAAGGGTGAAGCATGAATCATGGCCAAATAACTCCACCAACATAGGAAGCAAATTATTATGCTGGCTTGTGGATAGTGTGGGAGACTGACAAGTAGAATTTTCCCGCCGTTTTTAGTCAGTCGCGCATTAAATAGCACAACATTTATTAAGTTATTCTATTCAATGCTGTGCCAGAAAGTCAGCATCCCCTTTTAAATTTAATGGTCTAAATAAAATAAACTTATTAATCTACCAAAAAACTATATCATATAATCGAAAAATACATAGTAATATTTAAATTATTAAATTTAAAATGAATATTCTAAATTCATTTAATATAATTTTCTATAATAATAGAGGATTCAAAACCTTGTTGTGCAAGGATGACTTAGGTTTTATTTTATTTTTTGCTTAAAACTATCTTCAATCAAATTTTATTGTTGTTACATTTTCAGAGGTTGAATATCAGAAGTCTGATTAAGTTAAGAATAATTGCTACCAACTTATCTAGTGAAAGGTGTGAACATTGGATCTGGATCGTTTGCGGTCGTGCACCGTGCAATCGACTTGCAGATTGTTCGATCTGTTAAAGCTGAACAGTTAACATAAATCGAATGGGTGCAATCGACTGCAGGTAATCCGTTTCCATAAACATCACGTAAGCATCATTTTGCTTCTGCCTTGCAGCTGACGTCGGGTATCACAACACATAACACTGCCTTGTATCGTGGCAAACAAGTGGAAACATGAAAGCAGTGTGGCAATTTCTCTATGGTTAAAGGTTTACAAGACAAGATGCTATTTTGGAGTGGGCTGGTAAGAAAATGTGATATAAATCAATTCATTTAAGCGACCACCATCTTTGATTTTTGGTTCGGGCCACTGGATTAACTTGCAACATGCAATCCATTGGTTTTGTAAGTAAATGAGTCTTCCTTTTATAAAATATTATTTTTTATGATCATGATACATAAAACTCCAATATGTTCATATCATGAAGTTGCGCCAAATGTGATGTCAAAGCATCAAACTATTATCATGGTGTTTTTAACTAGTCATTTTGTTTTTAAACCATTCTTTTTTTTGGCTTTTTAATAATATCTTATAAATGGTTTTAAATTGAATTTATTTCGGTAAATAATTTTATATTGGAACCCATTATAATCAAAAGTCTCGTGTTAGTCTTATCAAATGATTTTCATAAAACGTATAAATGTAAAGAATTAAATTTAAAATATACCAAAAACGTTTCTCATAAAAAAAAAAAGGAAAAAGAAAAAGAAATTACCATTTCTTTTCAACTCGATCACGAGTAGGCATAATTCCAATTTTGAGCAGATGTAATTTATGATTCTGCGAACTGTCCTACTTGTCCCTACTATATTCTTGACATTCCACGTTTGTCTAATAAAAGTTTTTTTTTAATAAGTATTTACAGTTATATTCGAAATGCAAGTATTAAATGTGAGTGTTTTTTTTTAATAAAATTTAAATTTATCAAATTATGAGAAACTACCTTTTTCTATAAAACTCAACTAATTAAAGTCTTTGAATGGAATGTTCCACTACTCTTCCTTACATAAAATTGAACCACCAAGTCGGGTAGCTAGACACAACCTTTGAGACTTTGGTCTTGTTTATTTTCTTATTACCAACCCATTTTAAATTTGCGTCGTAGAATGGAAGATGAGTGACGTATCAACTAGTCTTACATCGTGATAGTCTAGTCAGATACTTAATGCCACCTAACACAGATAAAGATTCATTTCCCCGTCGTTTAATAAAAAAAACAAACGCGAACTCACATGATATAAACAATTTGATGAATCAGTATAAATTCATCTAATAATTTACTTTGCACTCTAAAAGATGAATACGACAATGACATAACTAGAAAGTGGCTTGTTAAGCATTTTCTACCGTTCGTTGACTTGTACCAACTCAAATCCCACGCTTGACTTGTCAAAAACTGTTTTGACGGGAAGGGACAAGATACAAGAATGTTAAGTTTTGATTTTAAGATATGTTATGCATATATTCATATTTTTATACTTCTTTTTTTTAATTCGTTTCTCACATGAAATGAAATGAGTTAATTTATTTATCAAATACTTTATAATGTTTTTATTTATCTTTCACATAAAATAAGTTAATACAAAAACAATAAGATGTACGATACTTTTTCCCATTAATAGGAATTTAGAATTTAAAAAATGATATACACTTATGATAACTTAAATAAAATACATATGACATAATTTAAGTGCCAAAAACAAATTAGAAGAAAATTAGCAATATAGTTATAGCAGTGTGGCAGCACATCTACCACGATCCAAGCTGGTAGCCCACGTGGCCATTAGCTGCCCGTCCCTCAAACCTACCCGCTCCTCCCATATATATACACCCACTCCGCTGCCCAATCACTTCACTCTTGGCCTCGGCTATTTACTTTTTCCCATTTCCTCACCAATTCCCTTCTCTATCTGCATATATTAGGATCATACACTAAATTAAGCAGCTAGCTAGCTCCTGAGTCTGAGAGAAGAAAATGGTTAGCGTGGAGGAGATTCGCAACGCCCAGCGTTCCCATGGCCCCGCCACCATTTTGGCTTTTGGCACAGCCACACCCTCCAACTGTGTTATTCAAGCCGACTACCCTGACTACTACTTCCGCATCACCAACAGCGACCACATGACCGATCTCAAAGAAAAGTTTAAGCGCATGTGTACGTAAATATAGACATATTCTTCCATCTTGAATCAACATATTGCATTCTTTCTCTAAATTAATTTTGCATGGTTCAGGTGAAAAATCTATGATCAAGAAGCGTTATATGCACCTCACGGAGGAGATTCTGAAGGAGAATCCCAACATGTGTGCTTACATGGCTCCTTCTCTTGATGTTCGTCAAGATATAGTGGTCGTGGAAGTGCCCAAGCTTGGAAAAGAAGCAGCCCAGAAGGCTATTAAGGAATGGGGACAACCTAAATCCAAGATTACCCACCTTGTTTTCTGCACCACCTCCGGTGTCGACATGCCCGGTGCTGATTATCAGCTCACTAAGCTTCTCGGCCTCAGACCCTCTGTCAAGCGTCTCATGATGTACCAACAAGGTTGCTTCGCTGGAGGCACTGTTCTTCGTCTTGCTAAGGATTTGGCCGAAAACAACAAGGGCGCACGCGTTCTCGTCGTTTGCTCCGAGATCACCGCCGTCACTTTCCGAGGGCCATCCGACACCCACCTCGATTCCTTGGTGGGCCAGGCATTATTCGGCGATGGAGCCGCCGCCATGATCATCGGCGCAGATCCCGACACCTCCGTGGAGCGCCCCATTTTCCAGCTCGTGTCGGCTGCGCAGACCATCTTACCAGAATCCCACGGCGCAATCGATGGGCATTTGCGCGAGGTGGGGCTCACTTTCCACTTGCTCAAGGACGTGCCCGGGATTATTTCTAAGAACATCGAGAAGAGCTTAGTGGAAGCCTTCACGCCCATTGGTATCAACGATTGGAACTCCATTTTCTGGATTGCCCATCCGGGTGGCCCGGCTATTCTGGATCAGGTCGAGGCCAAGCTCGGGTTGAAGGAGGAGAAGCTCCGATCGACCCGACACGTGTTGAGCGAGTACGGTAACATGTCAAGCGCGTGTGTTATTTTCATTCTAGACGAGATGAGGAAGTGGTCGTTGGAGGAAGGGAAGAGCACCAGCGGCGAAGGTTTAGACTGGGGCGTGCTATTCGGGTTTGGGCCGGGTCTGAGTGTGGAGACAATAGTCTTGCACAGTGTTCCCTTGGAGGGTCAGTAATCATTGGGTTAGAGTGTGCGCCGTTTACTATTTTGGTTTGATTACAGGAAGGATCTCCTTGGGACTTATAAAAGGGTAATAGGGACGGTGTCGTATTAATGTTATTTTGCTTTGTTACCATTCACAGGCTGTGATCCTTGTTATGAGGTGAAGGTGTATCCCACGTCATATTTAATTTGCAATGCAGCATAAATATTAATGTAACAATCGCGTTGAAATGAATGGATTGTAATCTTAATAAATATCACGAGAACTATGGTATTTTGCATGAGAAAACATGGGAGACAATGACATTTTTTCAGTATCGCTTTCTTAACGTTAATATTTTATTTATTTATTACTTTAAACTACATTTATTTTTAGATATATCAAATTTAATAATATAAAGAGCGATGAAAACTTTTAGTGTAAGGAATTATAATACTATTTAGAGTAAAAGAATTTTTATTTTTTTTTTAAAAAAATAAAAGATTTTAGAAAACCTTTTGCTAGTTGGCGTCTTGTGTTCAAGGTCATTCAACCTGCACTGGATTACTTGGTAGGAATATCATTAAATCGTTCTGACAAAAAAGCTAGTGTCCCAACTCCGACTCCAGAAAGTGATGTGGACCAAAAAGTTGTTATACGAGACCATCCATCAATGCCTGTTAAATAATCTCCAAAGGTCACGCCAATCAAAAAATCCCAAAGATTTTTTTTTTATCAGAAGTATGAATGTATTATTACTCATTATATTTTATATATCTGTGTTCTTATTTTTTTTTTAATCTTCGTATGTCTGGTAAATGTAGAAAATACTTATTGATTTAATTATATGATACAAGTTAATTTGTCTTCGTTTTTTGTAGGATGATTCACCAAAAACGAAGATAAATTAACTTATTGAGTGAGAATTTTTAGTTTTATACTATCTTACACCTTATTTTATATATTAATAATTAGTTAATTTGTAATAAATTTATCTCATCTCATATATGCTTAAATCTAGTTCTTAAATAATATTATCTAAAGCAATATAATAATAATAATATTATTATTATTTTATGTTTGGGCTGGGCTGGGCTTAGACCATAAACTCAACGAAGTTTCTTTGTGAGCAAAGTGCAAGGGCATTTTTTTGGTACATCCGAAGTTCAACTTTTGGAAAGTTGAATTTTTTAAAATATGTGAAATATGCAAAGAGAAATTGGGAAGTGCATTCGAGTGTAGAATCGGATCGGACAGTCCTACGAGGCCCCATTTGCGATCCGATCCAGCACCTGCACACAACCTGTTCGATTAAACCTCTAAAGTAGAGAGCCAACGATACACACATTTACCTTCAAATCTCACTTACTTAGCCTTTTTATAAGTCAGAAAATAATCAAAATTTTCTTTTGGGTATTAATTTTTTAAATTTCGAATAATATCGTACTGAGGATAATGATGTTTTTTGTTTTATTTGTTATTGTATTAGTGCCGCTGGCTTAATGCAATGAATTTAAGTTCAGAAATTGTTTAATAAATCTATAATTTTGTAATGTCCAACAACATGTTACGACACAAATTTTTGACTTTGAAAGATTCGAGTCCATTCCCACCAATTATCGTAAAGGCGTAAATGAAGGGAATAATCAATAATGTTTGGTTGCAGTAGTGAGGTCTCATCTGAGATTCTAATCACTCATATATTGGCACTTAAAAGTAATGCTCACAGTTCCAAAGCCAATAAAAAATACATTACAACTGTTGATTAGCAGTTAGCATCCAAACACAGTTTTAAAATTATATCATTAATTACTCTTTGGTTTTGTTTGCATTCGGTGTGGAACAGGTTTTCCTTATCACCCACAAACAGCTTAGCTTGCAAGAACAGTAGACACATATTACTTGTGTCGTCAGAAACTTAGAAAATGTGCAAAAGGAAAGGTCCAAAAGTAAAATAGTGTCCAATTCCTTCTTTCTTTTGGTTTCTAACTTAGGTATAATTACTTAATATGGAATTCTGTAAATAAAACACTCGATTTTTTCGTATAAAAAAAAATCTAGCATATTTATATGAAACATTTTAATATCCAACTCAGATTCTTCTATATGCCACCAATTTCCAGGAAATATCATTTCTTCAAATTTGACACAAAATGTAAGTGTGTATTGGAATCTGAAATTAACCCAAAAAACAAAAGAGAAAGATGAGATCTTTTTGGTGGGCTTGTACCGATTATAGTGTCTGAAAAGGCTGATGAAGATAATGTCCATGAGTTTCCATTCCTCTGTTTGGTGAGCTGTGTGAAAACAGAATGGCAAAAGGACAGTGCTGCACTGGTTCTCTATCAGAAACGGGTTATCAGTGACTGCATAGTACAATCGATTGTTTGCAGTCTAATTTATTTAAAGTTGTGCTGATTGTGCAGCTTCAAATGGATGGAACGGCTAATAAATCGACTACGCAGTACAGTCGTCGACTACAGGTAATCCAAATCCTTCTCTATTAGGCATGACTTGTTAAAATAAATACACACACTTTGACAAAGACCAAATCACAAAAAAGAAAATTCATAATGTGCTTCGATGGACAGAAAGGATACCAAATCATTGAGCCACAATAATGTTCGACATTGACAGACGTTAAGTAATTAAACACGGTGGTTAATACAATATTATCCTTGTGTTTATTATTAATTAACCTTCTGATGTCTTGCTTTCATCAATCAAGAATCCTTCAAATCAAAACCAATCCTATCATTATCATGCTTCCTTCACATATCTGCCAATATAAAACTCACAAGTTCACCCTTTAAATTTTGTCAAATTTAAATTTGTTGTAATTAAAAAATTCTTGCAATCACTTCCTCCAACAATTTATATTTAGTCTACATTGATTGATTACAATAGTTATGCAAATTTTTTTACTGTAACAAGTCACCCTCTTCTCAAAATAACAAGTAAAAGCGATTGCAAGGAAAGGATAGAGACATTAAGTTAAATAGTTCTATTGGTGAAACCCTCAACTGCTACAATTTTGGGCAATTCTTAATATTGACTTGTTGGCAATCATGGTAATCATCATTACCAGCATCATCATTATCATAAAACATGAATACAGTGACCAAGCGTGTAAAAAAATGGCAAGAATCCCAAGTTTGACGTAGGAATAAACAAAAGCTAAAAAGAGCAAAGCCGTAGAGAGAGTTTGCCGTTGCATTACATATTCTTTTTGCCTTTGTACTAGTTGTTTATTCATTGATTTATCTACTTTTTAATATAATCAACACTTAAATTTAAAGAAAAAAAAAATACTGAGTAGGAGCAACGTCAACATAGCTGGCTGGTGGGGCACAACAACCCCACAAGGAGCAAGCCACAGCTATGGATCTCTCTTACTCTCCATCTCCCCGTCCTGCTCTTACCCTGTGATATTCTTTCTTCAGTTTACATAAAAAAACAATCTTTACGACTTTATGTAAATACGTAGCCATCTCTCTGCAATTTTACACTTTTGCGGGACTGCTCTCCTTGCCTTCTCTTTCCCCCTGCTTCCTCTTTCTGTCTGTGTTGTTGTTGTTGTACCACTGTAAATCTGTTACAGCCAAGAATAAGATGCCCTGTAAACGACAGAAGAAATAAACCCAATTCAACTTGCGGTAGCAGACAACAAATATGCCACTTTACAGCCCACAAAAATTTCAAATTCAATAAAAATAAATTAATTCCTTTTTCTCTCTGTCGCTCGGTCTCTATTTCTTTCTTTCTTTTCTGTGTTTGTTTACTGCATATACTCGTCTTCTATTGATTATGGTTATGCTTCTTCAATTCAACTCCGCTTGAATTGAATTTCAGTCAGGAAAAGGGTCCCTTTATTTTTTATTTTTACTTTATTTTGTGGGTTTAGATATATTTATATGGGGATGGTTTTGAATTGAGTGATTTGGTAGAGATAGTAATCGTAATAAACCTGATTGTGTGTTGTCGGTGCAAGGTCACTTTCTGTCGGCATTGTCTGTATCCAACGATGATGATGCATTAAGATAGTGCATTCTAATTAATTTAATAAAAGTACAACGGAGCTAGAGAGGCGCTTCTGTTCTGGGTTTTCAGTATTTACAGAGTGTCACCACCTTTGAAGAAGCATATTGATTCGGCACAATCGATTCAGGCCTTGTCTTGGCACTAACTGGGATTTCAACTGTTGCTTCTGATCTGGAGAGCTTTTGGTTGCTTTTCATGTCCAAACATTCACTTTTTCTATATACTTCTTTTGTCGGATTGTTGAATATCTTGATTTTGCTCCTAGGTTTATGTCAAGGACAGACACTTGGTTGAAATGGGGGGAATGTGGGTGAATCTTGATTTCGCTGATAGTGGCATTGGAGGCTCATTCAAAGTGTCATTGATAAATGCAGCTCAGATTTTCTGAGATCTGGTCTCATTATTTGTCTGCTGATAAAGGTCTGCAGATTTGACAAAAAGTATATCTCTTTATTATATTTGTATTTTTCCTCTTTGCTTATCTTTTTAATTTCAACTATATGCAGATGTAATGTCATTTGGCAAGATCCAATTAGTGGTCTGCATGACATTTATAATAAACATATATGCATTTTGCTGAGAAAACTTAATTGATCTAAAATTTGCTCATGTTATAACTAGAAGCTAATCCTAAATTCTGTTGTCAGTAGCAAAATGTACTCTACTTTTTTCTCCACTATAATCATTCTATCAAATTTTGTGTAGTTCTTTTATGTGCATCTCTGTAATTGGTCTCATATTCGATTTAAGTTTGACGTCTAAGTCACTTTTAGTTCTGATGAAGTTACGCTATTGTCTTGAAGCTCTCCCAGAGTAAAGTTTTTTTCAATGCATGTAAATGGCTCTTCAGTCTATTTATCCAGATGAAGGAATCCATCTTCCTTGCTTTTGATGCACATTACATTCTGCATAGATTATGACTTTCTGCTGTCCTTTGGTTTCCAGGTTCGATGTATAATACTTGGTATAAAATTGCTTAGCAAAAGTGAAGTGATTCCCATACCAGATGTCAAGGACTCTTGCAGCAATATTAGGAGGAGCTGCAGGAGCCGTGGCATTGGTAGGGATAGTCATAGTATTTTTATGGTTCTGCTTGTCTCACCAGAGGAGTGTTTCAAGGACTTCGGAGACAGGCTCCTCTGATCCTTCCCAAGGTAATCTTACATGTGCATGTTAGAAACACGTTATTTCTTAAAGGCTTTCTAGTGAAACAGATTAACAATTCTTACGTTAAATGCAGCAGGAAGACAAGGTATTGAGTTAACATTACGAGATACAAGGCGTTTTGAGATTGGAGAACTATCTCTAGCCACAAAAAATTTCAGTGACAAAAATTTGATTGGAGAAGGGAAATTTGGCGAGGTTTACAAGGGTTTACTTCATGATGGAATGCTTGTAGCCATCAAAAAGCGACGTGGAATCCCGAGTCAGGAATTTATTGATGAGGTAATAATCAAGTTCTGGCTCCAACACTTAAATTTACGATATGCTGTGAAATACATGATTGAGGTGGACTAACTGGAATGGCCTATACTGGGGAAAAAGGGAACAATTGCTGGATGCTTGCCAATTTTAGGAATCTTCTGTACTTCTATTCCTTGTCCTCCTTCTGCTCCAGTTATCTTAGCTATTGATTGTTTAACTTAAGAATGATTACTTTATTTGCCCATGAACTTCTTAACATAAAGCCCATCTTATCTGTTGGCAATTTTGAAACTCTCGAAACCAGTTCTGAAGATTAGTTATGATATACTACTATATCAGAGCTTCATTTTTCCTTTACCAACCCTTCTGCTTATACTTCTGATTGATAGGCAATTTGCCTATACACTTAGTTTCAAAATTAAAATACATGGTATCTCTTATTGCTTGTTCTCTTGCTTTGATCTAACAGGACTGAGTTTTACTTCAGGTACGCTACCTCTCATCTATTAATCACCGGAACCTTGTAACTCTATTGGGCTACTGCCAGGACAGCAATTTTCAGTTTCTTATATACGAATATGTACCTAATGGGAGCGTCTCCAGTCACTTGTATGGTAAATTTCCATTCAATCACCATATATCTTTTAAATAATTATTTGTGCTTCTGATTAATAGTTTATCACCTCGATCTTCATGCAAAACAATAAATTGCATGATACTATATTTCATAAAAAATTCTTTCTTTTTTATTGCTGAATGCATCCTTTCTTCTCAAAGCTGATGCATATTTCTGTGATTCTTCTCTGCAGGAGCCAGTCAACAATCGCGTGAGAAGCTAGAATTCAAGCATAGACTCTCAATAGCTCTAGGTGCAGCTAAAGGTGATCCTCTGCAAAATCAGTGAGCATTTGTGGCTTTCCCGGTATCAGTTTTCTTCTTTTTAGATAAAAATACCCAACTATCTGAATGCATCCCTGAAATTCTTTTTGTAAGCCATCCCAAAGCTTTCTCTTTCAGATTCAATAATTTGGTAACTCCTTCTCAATTCATAGAAAGGACTGTGGCACTTGTCTCTGATTTACAAGAGCTCACTGATCTTCTCTATACACAGGCTTGGCCCATCTTCACTCTTTGAGCCCCCGTTTGGTGCATAAAAATTTCAAAACAGCCAACGTTCTTGTGGATGAAAACTTCATTGCTAAGGTTGCAGATGCAGGACTTCGCAATTTCCTGGGAAGAATCGATATTGCAGGCCCATCTTCTCAAGTGATAGCAGATGAGATATTCCTTGCTCCTGAGTAATAACTCTAAGGCTCATATATGATTTTTGGCAATTGTGAGTTTATACGTTCTCTTCTTCATTTGTTTTCTATTTTGTGATGCAGAGTGAAAGAATTTATTCGATTTTCTGAAAAGAGCGATGTGTACAGTTTTGGGGTATTTCTGCTGGAGCTGTTAAGTGGAAAGGAAGCAAAAGAACCACGTTCTTCTGACTCTAATCAAAATCTGGTTGAATGGGTATGTGACCATTTTTGTTATAAGATACTATAATGCTTAGCCATATTCGGTCAATCAATATGCTCACAGCCTGGATTTCGAGCACATGAATTTGATGTATATTTCAGATATACTCACATGTCATGTTATGCTGTGGAAAAATCCTATTAGGCATACCCATGTGCTGCTGTGTGTATATCGCAATGGAATCTTACCTAATTTGTCCTTGGATTTTGGTCATTAAATGCAGCATTGCTATGTAAAAACAGCACCAAATAATTCCTAGGAACTTGTATCATTATAAATTTATCAGGAAACCAAAATGAGTCTGATGTTTGATTTGTGTTTTTATCCCCCCTTGAAATAAAGGTGCAAATTGATCGAGATCATCACAATATTTCTAGCATCATTGATCAGATACTGGGGAGTAGTTTCACAGCCGAAGGCATGGAAGAATTCATTCTGCTGATAATTAGATGTATAGATTTTTCAAGTGAGAGGCGACCTTCCATGAGCTATGTAGTAATGGAACTCGATCGAATATACGAGAAAGAAATGAACTTGACAACTATGATGGGTGAAGGAACCCCGACCGTGACCCTTGGAAGTCAGTTGTTCAAAGCAACAAGGTGAAAAGATATTATTGCTGTTGCTTAAACTGTTATTGTGAATTACTTTCTTGCTTTCTCAATTTTTCCCAATGAATAGCAGAGATTCAGCTGCTTGATAAGTGTATAAAGAGCAGCTGTAGTTTCCCCCATTCTTTTGTTGAGCCAATGAACTGTTGTATTCTCTCTCTTCCCCCCCATTCTTTTTTCCTCCATAAATATATGAGAAATCTTGTAAACTATTATTTGTTAATATGAGAGTGAAGATTGAATTTGTGTGATATGTCTCCCATTTCCTCTGTGCTTCGAGTAGCAGCAGCAATGACCAAAAGGTCTACAACTAGTTTGCTACTATTTATGTGATAGTCCTCTGGAATGAAGCAATGATCAGATTAAAAATTATCACTGTTTTTTGTGAGGGGAAAAGTGGGGCTTGGCTGGTTTCTTTTGGAAAGATCAAGGATTAGCAGACAAAGCAACTTCAGAAGCCAAGGACTAATGTAAAGCAGCAATACTTGGATTACTAAACACTAAATCTGAATCACCATTTTATTGTTTTAAGAAAAAATGAATCCAAACAAAGGGTTTTTACTTGAGACTGTTATAGTAAAGTTCTAGAATTTAGGAGAAAAAGAAAATAAAGAAGTTCAGACATTTTATAAATGACTGAAATATACTTGACATTATCTGATTATTTTATGCATATAGTTATATCTACATGATAAAATAATTTAAAAAAAATCGTGGGAAGAGAGTGCTTATTTTAGTCAGTCGTTTTTATAACTCTCTGTTAGGATACTTTTGATACAAACAAAAAATAATTATTTAATACGAAAAATATTTTAATCATTTCACATATTTTCTCCCAAATTATAAAATAAAACTTATGAATAATTTCACATTAAGGAAAAGGAAAAAAAAAAAAAAACACTCATGAATAATTTGAGAAAATCAACACTGCGGACTGCGGGCTGCGGGAAATGTTTTTTAGCCATTTCTGGGTCCACTCCACTGGCACTACCCAGAATCAGGAATAGGGGCATGGTATATAAAGTAACAAAATGAGCCGCCTCATGTCTTTCTGCTCTCGGTTGGAGTCTGGACTTAAGAGCCCCGCTTTGTGTCCGTAATACTGTAACGTGTACGAGTAGAGTGGTTTTGTTGAGATCGAGAGGAGTTGGTGCCGGTGGCACTGCTTCAAGAGGCTTAGCAAGGCAAGGCACCCAGCAGAGAGGAAATTGGATGAAACATAGAATGCTGGAATGCCTCTCTTTCAAATCACTGACATCATCCTCAGGCTCTTCTTATCCTCCTCTTCCTCCTTCCCATGGTAAATTCAAATATGGTTTCTTTTCAGAGGACAATTTTGATATAGAAATGTCTGTCTTCAAAGCTCTAACTTTTCGCATGTGAGGTGTTTGTATAAATGTCTGACCGAATCTTGGATTGCCAGGGAATACGACGGAGATCACCCCCGTTACCAGCACTCAGTCCTCACCTTCTCCAAGCGTCAGTCGCGAATACAAAAACGCAGTAGAGGGCAACTCCTACAACGAGATTCTATCTAAGATTGAAGATCATGTGCATCTCGTTGATGGGTATACCGATGAGGATTCGCATCAGCAACTTATTGAGCAGGTGCTTTATCCTGATCGGAAATGCGTGCAAGAGGCACTTGGGCACGCGAAAGCCACTACTCTTACCCGTCTTGTTTCTACCTACTTTGACCAAAGCGAGACCACCTCCAATCTGTGCCTTCTACTTCACAGAAGTGTCCACAGTGCGCGAACCATGTATGCTCCGCTCATTGACCTCCTCGCGGTTCTTCCCGCTGATTCAAACCTCATCACTCAATCCCAGTGTGACCGGGCCTTCGACGTCTTCCTCAAACTCGATAGCCAAGATAACCCTTTCAGGCCTTCCCCTGACTCCCAGAATTTCAGCGACATGTGTAGCTGCTTTTCCGAGCTAAAGCAACAGATTGATCGCCGTCTTGGGAAGTCTCGGTCCAGGATACGCCTCCTTCGTCGTGTTACTGCTGGCTCTGCTCTTTGCTTCATTATCACCGCTGTTGGAGTAGTCGTTTCGGCCGTGGTTATCACCACGCATGCCATTGTTGCCTTAGCTGCTGGACCAGGTTGCACTGCACATATTCCTCATCCTAATACCATGAAGAAAAGGGAACTTGCCCGAATAGCGCAGCTTGACGCTGCTGCTAAGGGGACTTATGGACTGAAGCATCATCTTGATACAATTAACCGCCTTGTAGATCTTCTCCACACTGCAGTTGAGGGTGACAAGCTTCTCATTCGCTTTTGTTTACAGAGGGGAAAGGATAGGCATCCAATCAGGGAGGTGCTCAAGCAGCTCCGTAATAACCATCAAAGGCTTCTCTTCCATCTCGAGGATCTTGAGGAACATATATGCCTCTGCTGTAACACCGTTAACAGAGGCAGATCAAAGCTCCTCAATGAGATATGCCTTCATCAAACTTTGTAGTTCCCAAGTCCTAACCAATTGTTTTACGATTGTAGTCACTGCTAATTCATAACATGTACACAACCTATTTAAACGTGCTTATTGACCTGAAATGAAAGACATATGCTTTTAACCATTTATTGGGCATCTGCCTTCATGACACTTTGTATACTCAACTTTCTAATTCCATAAGGACCTTGTATATATTCATAATACAATTCATCCAAGTGAGTATGTACCTGCCATCTATTTGTTTGCCATCAAAATTATGTATAGTTAATGAAGGCTGTTTTGTCAGTTGCCAAGTTTGAGAAAGAAATTAGTATTAATATGGTTGCTAATTGTTAGTTATGGTGGAATAATGTACTTACACGTGGATGTAATTCTGCATTTTCGTCATTCTCTGGCTCTGTTCATGATGATCATGTGGACTTCCTTTCTACTATCATTAAATCTGTTGCCTAGCTTTTATACCTGTGATTATTGTTTGATTACAATAAGTACCTGATGTGTTGTCATCAGCAGCATTCAGTCTGTTCTATAAATCCTTTTGGTACAGATTCTATTGGAACTGTTTCTGCATAATTGTCTGTTCTATTTTTGACTTGGTCGAAACGAAATCGCTGGTATTTGGTTACCTCTTGGAGCTTCAATTCTGGTTCCAGGGGACATTCTTGCATGCAGTGAACATGTGATCTTCCGTTCAGTTTGATTATCCGAATTGCATCCTCGGTTGTCAAGAGAGCAGAGGTTGACAATATTTACAGAAATGGAATCTCTCTCTCCCAATGAGTAAGGTTAGAGATACTGTCCATTTTCCTGATTGTTGTCCTATTGTGGCTGTAATAGCTGCTACCTGGGTTGACGAGCCAACGAGGGAGGACAATCAATTGTAATGTCCATCTCTTCAACCCCAATTCATCGACTCAAAAAGAACTAGTTGTGATCCAACATGTGTGGATATCTGCTGCCAATGCCGTTGAGCTTATATCTTTTGACTCAGAAAGTGTTTCTATTTCGATCCTTCTGCTTATATTCGCCAACCAACTACATTCATCTTTTTGAGCTCTTTAGCATCTGAATTCGTGGTGTTGGTATTTGAGCTCAGAGAAAGAAGAGCAAAACTAAAGGAAATGAGCTCCGCAATTGTGCAGCAATAAAGCTTGTTCTCATTCTACTTCGTTCGCACAAGTTTACATATTTATACACCAAAAAATTCTAATACACAGTAGATTGAGTGGTGTCTAGTCATTCCAAACCTAACAACTTCTACTCAAAAGGTGATTATATCAGATGTGATAGAAACTAAAACAAACTAGCTCAGCTCTAAAGCAACTAGAAAAATCTGAGAGCCTAGCACGGGGGACCAGCTGGTTGCTGGATTTTTCTTCAGGAGTTTAGGCCTTAAACTAATAAAATGAAGAAAAAGACGAGGCCCATCTGTGAACCAGGCTATCCAATCCAAACTACATTTTAGCCCTGAGATGATTTAGTATGTGGTCACATGGGTCAACACTATTTTTCCCCCTTTACCTAAATTTGAATTACTTGCTCAACCTCTCAAAAGAAACTCGTATATTATGCAAGTGTGAAAATACAGAAAAGTTGCAAATATGCGGTCCTTGTAAAAGTGAGATAGAAGGATTAGACAGACAGGCCTCCTTATTAAAAGATGGCACGGCACAAAAAAACCTTCGCTGCATATGTTCCATTTCCGTGCTTCTACTCATTTCTCATTCTCAAGTACTTCCTCTCATCATCTGAAGCGAAAACAATATGAATGAGACTGCTCGTTACGCGTAATCTTTGGGTCATTGCTACCTTAAACCAACTTCAGACATAATTTATGATTAGGTTAAATTCAATGATCTGCTCAAAAGAAAAAGGTGAAGATTAGGTTTATGATTTTCACTTTTAAATTAGCCTTTTCAGAAGAAACTACCCATCCATCATCCGCTAAAGAAGGTAATTATTATAAGAAATAACGAATGTCAAATGTTCAAACCCATTGATCTATTACTTTATACTTTTATGTTGTGTTTAGACAAATATATTAGGTTGCCTGAATGGACCAATTTTCCGGATTCAATATTTCAAATATACATAAATGCCGGCGCAAGACCCTTTTGAGTCGCCTTTGACCCTTATTGGAAATTGGGAGTGGAGTAGAGTGTCATTTCCTTTTGTTTGACTAGCATTGGCATTGGCATTGGCATTGGCATGGCTTCAACAAGAGTCGTGGATCTGTATTCTCTTCTTTGGTTCTAGTATAAACGACAAAATCCCATCGCATCGGATGGCGTAGATCCGATCCGAAGATGCTTGAAGCTTCTTCATACAACACTATCATACTTAAATGCTGCTTGCTTTCTCATCAAACCTCAACCCTTGTTCACTTTTTTCGTGATATTAGGTTTGATACGATCCATTCAATTATTGGTGAGTGAATCTTAGACGCGATTTTAATTAATATTGTACGAAAAAAAAGATAAGGGTTTATTGCTGAATGTTGAATTGAAAGCGGACCTTAGATCTATATATAGCCTAGAAAGCTCTTTAATTGTTCCGCTAACACTTGAACTTGATCATATTCGCTAATCAAGAAAGAAATATTGTTAATGGGTAGTTTCTTTCATCACCAAAAATTGGAGACAATGGGAGTGATGTGCTAATTCCAAAACTAGACTTGAATCTACATCTACACGGTCTGACAAACCCAACATAATATATTCAAACTAGTAATTTCACGGTAAATACAGCCAAAATAATAAGGGGAAAACCTGACCTGAGCAGACAGACATGCAAATGCAAATGCTCGGCTTCCTATGACTATGAGCCTAACTTTATTATTATCCACTCAGAAGAAGAATATTTTAGGCCTTTTCGTCCTAAGAATATGAATGTACCTTTCTGACGTGACATCACTGATGGTTTTCGTGTGTGTATATATTCACTCACGGGCACTATAGTTGATAAGAGCCTGCTTCTCCCTGCCATGCACGTCACACCAAGGGTCCTTATATTAAGACAAACTTCCTCTCGCAAAGATTCGATCATTCTTCCTACAATAATTTCATTCAATAAGTTCACGCTCCTCGCTCCTTATCCTTTGCATAAAAGGAATAAGCTGCAGGTTTTAGCAAATAAATAATAAAGAAGAATACAACTTAAAACTTTCTTCACTAATAATAACTTTAAAAATAAATCCCATAAATTATCTCACTGTTCTCTCCTAGTTAGCAACCTTAATTTCTCTTTTTCTTAAAATAAATACTAATTACTTAACAAAATAACTGGTCTTTTAACACCTCTTGCCCTTCTCTGAAATATGATATTCTACGAATAGAGTTGCTTCTTTAAAAACTCTTCGTTTAACTATTATATTATAAGCAGAGCAGGCAACCAGATTACGAACTAGCGAGCGTTACCTCCAAGAAAGACTACCCACCGTTTGCAATTTTTTATTATTTTGCGTTTAGAATTTTTTAAAAGATTGATTTAGCAATTTTTTATGTTTTGGAAAAGGAAAAGTCTAAGTTATTTTATTCTAAACAAGTCATTAAAATTATAAAGATGTATAATAATAAAATTTATGTATTTGATTAACTTATTAACATTTATGCTTAATATATTTTTTATAGTAATGTTTTTATTTATTATAAATTAGTTTTCTTTTCTTTTAAAGTTTTAATTTTTATCCTCCTTTATTTTTTTTTTTATAATAAATTTATCATATCTTCTCCATTTGTTCATTACTTAAGATAAATTTTAATTTATTATTTAATAAATTTTGTTATGTTAATATAATTTTTTTGAAGAAAATAAAAAAGAGTTTTACATCCTTAAATTGACACTTATAATAGATAAAAAAATATTATTTAACTAAAATAAAATCAATTAATATAATACTTATTGAGATGCTTAACTTCTAAAAAATAATTTATAAATGATTAAATTAATATCACTCTTAATATATGTTCTTAATAATAATAAGTGTCATACTTATTAATTTGATAGCTTAATTAAATTTAGTTATATTAAATATAAAGAAATATTTTGAAATTTATTAATAAAATTTTTTTAAGTAAAATCTCAAAGTTTACACTAAATTCTTATAGAAAATTTTATACCTTTATATTCTAATCTAATAACAATATAACTTAAATAATACAAAATTTAGTAAGATTCTTATTTTATCTTATAAAAATAAATTTTTTATGTGATATAAATATAATTTTAAATTTTTTTTAGAAATGGCAATAGGATATTTTTTGAGTTAGGTACATAGGATTATTAAGTCATATAAAATAATACTTTAATCTTATTTATTATTTGAAATCAGTTAACTTTTTTATTAAAAAAGCAAAACATTAATTTAATATAAAATAATTACAGATATCAAGACAGAGAAGAAAAAATAAAAAACGAAAAAAAGAGGGGGACAAATCTTACCATTTTTCGCTCCAAATGAGAGCGTTGGCTTTTCAACTTTTGATTTTTAGCCACTGGCACCTCTGCGCCTTTGCTTTCTCTCTCTTCTCTCTCACTCACTCTGAGACGAAGACACGCACTTGTCAGTTAGTGACAGTCATCGGCGTAAAGTCTGGCCGATGAATGCACTTTTTGGCCGCCGGTGAGATCTGGGCGCCGGCGAATTTTCAGTATCATGCTTCACCTACAGAGTTATCGGTTCTGAGAAAAGCTGAATCTTTTGTCTGTTCTCTCTGCTTTTCCTGTACGAACTACATTGTTATTGCTCGTTAAAGATGACTCCTTTTCCGTGGCCGCTTGTTTTGCCCTTGCTTTTTTTCTTCCCTGAAGCTCTGACTAGTTCGATTCCAAGCGATGCATTACCGCTTCTCAGCTTCAAGGACTCTGTCTCTTCCGACCCTTCTAACCTGCTTTCTGGTTGGACCAACCAATCTTCTAGCAATCACTGCCGGTGGTACGGTGTCACCTGCGACAACCGCATCTCCGGCGAAGGCAGAGTCATTGCCTTGAACTTAACCGGTCTTGTTGGCGGTAAACTAACACCTTCAATTGGAGACATATCTGAGCTTCGGGTTTTGTCCATTCCCCACAATTTGTTCTCCGCTGAGATCCCAGTGAGCATAGGGAAGCTTCGGCTTTTGCAGGTTCTTGAGCTTCAAGGAAACAACTTCTCCGGGAGCATCCCCAACCAGATAAGCTATCTTCAATTTCTTCGCCTTCTTAATCTTTCTAATAATGCTCTTACTGGTCCATTACCCAGTAAATTGATTGGCTCCGGAAGTATAAGATTCCTTGATTTGTCGAATAATCAGCTTTCAGGTTCAATTCTAGTGAATTCTTCGAGTGGGTGTGATTCCTTGAACCATTTGAAAGTTTCCCACAATTTTCTCTCCGGTGAAATCCCACCGGAAATCGGGAAATGTTGGAACTTGAGAACTCTTTTACTCAATGGGAATTCCTTAGAAGGTCGAATTCCTCCCGAGATTGGGAATATCTTGGAGCTTAGAGTTCTAGATGTTTCTAAGAATAGCCTCACCGAAAGCATCCCAAAAGAGCTAGCTAATTGCCGAAAATTGTCTATACTTGTGTTGACTGATTTATTCGAAGATAACTCTCCTTCTGATGTAAGTTTGGTGGATAGCTTTCGAGGAGAATTCAATGCCTTTGTGGGAAATATTCCTCCTCAGGTGCTTTTGCTTTCAAGTTTGCAGATTTTGTGGGCACCAAGAGCCAATCTCGGTGGAAGATTGCCCAGTGGCTGGACAGACACATGCTCGCTGAGAGTACTCAACTTGGCACAGAACTACTTTACTGGGGTGATACCAGAAAGTTTGGGGTTGTGTCGAAATCTAACTTACTTGGACTTGAGTTCCAATAATTTAGTGGCGTATCTCTCTTCCAGGGAGCTTCGGGTTCCATGTATGATGTACTTCAATGTCAGCCGGAATAATATATCTGGGACCCTCCTAGAACTTGGTAAAAAAAGCTGTGTTATGAGCCGCATCCCTGCTGCAGAAGACCTTAAGTTACTAGGAATAGAAGATTTTAGCGATGCATACTTTAGAATTCCTGTTTGGGAACATAAGATAAATGCTCTGGTTAGGCCAGGTTTAGAAGAGACTATTGTCATTAAGCATGATTTTAGTTGGAATAACTTCATGGGATCTTTACCCTCATTCTCTCTTGGAGATAATCATTTTGCTACTAAGAGTAAGGTCTCCTATCAGCTGTTACTAAATAATAACAAGTTCAATGGAACTCTACCATCTGGGCTAGTTTTGAACTGTAATGATCTCACGATGTTGTCAGTTAACTTGAGTGCGAACCAATTATCTGGTGGGAATTCGCAAAAATTGCTTCTGGACTGTCTGAAATTGACAGAGTTTGAGGCTGCGTGCAACCAGATTGGTGGGTCAATTGGACCTGGCATAGGTGACTGGATGATGCTTCAACGTCTTGATTTGAGTGGGAACAAATTATCTGGATCGCTGCCTGTTCAGTTGGGAAACCTTATAAACATGAAATGGATGCTTCTAGGAGGTAACAATCTAACAGGGGAAATCCCTTCTCTACTTGGTCAGTTGACTTCCCTAACTGTTCTGAATCTATCCCATAATGCTCTAATGGGAACCATTCCCACAAATTTGACAAATGCCATAAATCTTGAAATTCTGTTGCTAGATCACAACAAACTTTCTGGTGAAATACCTTCCTCTTTGTCTACTCTTTCTGCTCTAACAAAACTGGATGTTTCTTTCAACAAATTTTCTGGTCATATACCCCATCTTCAACACCCAAGCGATTGTGATTCCTATCGAGGGAATGAACTCCTGCATTCTTGCCCTGATCCATACTCAGACTCACCTGCTTATCTTCCTGTCCCTCTTGAAGTACAAAATAGGCATAGAGAAAGAAAATTGAAGACATTGATAATTGCTGTGGTGACTTCTGCTTCTGTATCGCTCTGCATACTTCTGGGAATAGTATTGGTGATCACAATGGGAAGGAGCAAGTTTAGTCGGCTTGGCAGTATTAGAAGGAGACAAGTAGTGACATTTCAAGATGTTCCAATTGAATTGAGTTATGACAATGTGGCCATAGCTACTGGCAACTTCAGCATCAGGAATCTAATTGGCACAGGTGGGTTTGGATCAACTTACAAGGCAGAATTGTGCCCAGGTTTTCTTGTTGCCATAAAGAGGTTGTCCATAGGTAGGTTTCAAGGCATTCAACAGTTTGAAACAGAAATAAGGACATTAGGGAGTATTCGACACAAGAACCTTGTAACTCTTATTGGTTATTATGTGGGAAAGTATGAAATGTTCTTGATTTACAACTACCTTTCTGGTGGGAACCTTGAAGCTTTCATACACGACAGGTTAGGAGAAAAAATGCAGTGGCCAATTATACTCAAGATAGCAATAGACATAGCAGAGGCTCTTGCTTACCTTCATTACACTTGTGTTCCTCGCATAGTTCACCGGGATATCAAGCCAAGTAATATCTTATTGGATGAGGACTTAAATGCCTACCTTTCAGATTTTGGCTTGGCAAGACTTCTAGAGGTATCTGAGACCCATGCCACCACTGATGTGGCCGGCACATTTGGCTATGTTGCACCTGAATATGCCACCACTTGTAGGGTTTCTAATAAGGCAGATGTTTACAGCTTTGGTGTTGTGTTGTTGGAATTAATGTCAGGAAGAAAGTCACTGGATCCTTCATTTTCTGAATATGGGAATGGATTCAATATTGTACCATGGGCAAAGTTGCTGATGGCGGAAGGTCGTTCTTCTGGGCTATTCTCTCCTGCTCTGTGGGAAGCAGGGCCCAGGGGGAAGTTGTTGGGGCTTCTAAGGCTTGCGTTAACCTGCACAGCAGAAACTCTTTCTATTCGGCCATCAATGAAGCAGGTTCTTGAGAAATTGAAGCAATTGAAAAGTTGATAACTTTCAACATACTGAACACCAATAGATGTAGTTCGTGTAAGCTTGAGGATACTATTGATTCAGGTAAGTCATCCTCAACTATCATTCTGATACTATGTTTTGACACAGCTACATAAAATTCTTGTATGATACTCTAGAAGTGGAGCTATTATGAATAATTCTCTTGATCATAATGGTAGAAACTCTGCAGTGGCCATGGTTTATGTTAATTGTGGCCATTGTATACTGTATTAACTGCCTAATTATGTGGAAACTTATAGCATTTTTTGTTTTGCGCAGATTATTTTGAGACAGTTGCAGATCCAGCTGTTTTCAAGCTTCTGAAACTTTGACCATTCAATTCTGGTCTTGGTCAGTAAACCAGAATCTAGTGTTACTTCCCCTTCTGTAGTACAGCAACCGGTGGATGGAGGAGTAAAACTCTCAAGGTCTAAAATGTTTTTGTGATTACCATCTCAAGAGAATCGTACGAGACTATTTGGTTTTAGAATGGGCTTAAGATGATTAATGATTGGGATTTTTTGCAATGACTTGTGGACAGATTTTGTTGAGATGGTAATCAAAACTGGGATTTGCATGAACAGATAGATTAAACTAACATGGTGTACAAAGGCATTCAAACTCTGAAAGATC
The DNA here is from genome assembly GCA_022379115.2 of Bauhinia variegata. Taxonomy (NCBI): domain Eukaryota; kingdom Viridiplantae; phylum Streptophyta; class Magnoliopsida; order Fabales; family Fabaceae; genus Bauhinia; species Bauhinia variegata. The sequence goes on from CM039428.1 coordinate 1,320,728, forward strand.
TACAATTTTTTCACGAGGTAGTGAAAATGCAATTGTCACCACGCTTCAAATTCTCGGTCTTTTTCTAATTGCTTGTGGTCGGATTACTAAATATGTATATATGATCAAATTCGTGATTTGCCAACAGCGGCCAATGCCTATAATGGGAGAAGCATAGTTGCTTTAGTTCACGGTTGAATGGTAGAAAAACCCTTTAGCTGTCGCTGCACGGTTGTGTTTATTATTGACTATGCACTAACTGAAGATTAGAACAAAGGAAAAAAAAATGAAATATTTTATAACAAAAAAGGTCAGGGTTTCAACTGCCATATACCTGCGATTAGTATGTCAGAAAAGTTGTTTATGGATATTGATTCTTCCGTGTAAAGATTTTGTTGCTCCGATTTCTCAGCCCCGTGGATTAGTTGCTGCAGAAATAAGGTAAACTGTATGTGGTGAAGAACAAGGTAAGCAAACAGATCAAATCTATAAAAGGTAGACGTATACCTAAAAATCAAATTTATAACAATCTCTTTACCCCACAGAAAAAAATTACTGGATTTTGCTTCTGCTACTTTTACGGAAAACATGAAGAACGAAGTCTTTGAAAGAGAGTTAGCGATCATGAAGCAAAAAAAATAAAGTGACGTTTATAGAGACACATTTGCAAGTACGAATGCAGAAACATACACTGAGTTATGCATGACAATTCCATAGACTGCGAAATTCGTGGCGATTAACCGAAAATTAGGGATTCAGACACCCAAGGGATCATATCTTCCTTCCATTTTCCCATTCTTTCGATGTTTCCGAGAAAGAAGCTGAAGAAGGGGAAGGGGAGAGAAAGTATTGAATCACCAAGACTAGAGCTCAGTCCCCTCGGCGGGAAACACTTTCATACGCCGATTAGGTACACGTAGCTCAAGTTCCAGGTCTTCATTAGTCGTCAGCGATTCATGAATACGCTACAGAGATTTGAGTGGTTTTTCTTTTCTTTATTTATTTAGGAGGGATTTGGGTATATTCATTGATTTAAAAACTGGAATTCAACCAGGAATCTGTCAATATTCGCTAGAAAATTGTTAATATCTCTGTAAACGCAACTCGTTTTTCCAAAACATGGAATCACTTTATAACTAAACATTTTCTGACTTAGAAGGAAGTCCGGAAATTGAATTCTAACACCAAACAAGACGTTCAAAGTGATCCGACTGACATATACAACGTCTGGAAAATAATCTTCTTAGCCAAGCATTCTATTTGTAGGAACGATAGAAAAAGACTAAGAAAACAGTAATTTACATAACATTACAACAGCCATAAATACAGAAAGCAACTTCCACGCGGAGATAAAACCTCAGGCAATTTCATGAATCAACCCTTTTATGTAAATGAGAGAAACACCGTCATGGAGTGGCACTTCCTTGTCTTGCCTTAAGGATAAGCTCTTCAGTGGTCGTACCAATGACCTCATTAGCCCGTTTCAGCCCCACGCATTGGTACCGGCCAATGGAATCCTGAATTTCAAGAGGAGCAACCAGTTAACAAATAATACAAAATCTTTTCAGAAACATTTCTTAAGTCTCACAATGATCTAACATAGACTCAGAAGAATTATCTGCAGACAGTTCCATCGTCACCAAACAAGAGGTGACTACATCACAAAAGCTTGCGGCCATTACTTGCTAACCATGTTACCTTCAAACCAGAATCAAAATTCTACAATTTCCTTTCTTCCTTCGCACTTATTCATTATGTGCAAGTATACTGAAATCTATAAAATGAATATATTGAATAGTACAAGTATACTGAAATCTGTAGAATGAACATATTTAATGCATCAAACATTAACCACGCCCGTGATTTAGAAAAAAAAAAAAAAAAAAAGGGCCCATAAAACTACTTACTTTTTCACAAACTCCTTTCAAGTGATGCAATATTGGATACTTCAGTACATATATAATTACTTCAGACCAAAGAGAAAAATCTCACCCGAGTGACAATTCCCAACTTCTCTAATTTTTGAACTGCATCATCCACTTCAAAATTACAGCTCACCCCAAACTCTTCTTTCAATAGTTCCTCGCACCATTGATCAAGATCCTGATTCACAATGCCAAATAGCAGATATCAGTAGTGTTAAAAGAACAGTTGTTTCCCTGAATAAATAGAAACAAAAAAAAAAAAAAAGATTTACCAAATAAAGATTTTTTTTTTTTTTTTTTGTGGGGGGGAGAGGAAAGAAACAAAAGAAAAATTTTGTCACTAAAAAAGTTCCATTGATACTTTTACCTGTTTTGTAGCTTTACCCTGCTCCATCAGAATATAGAATGAAATTATTACCTCTTTGACCTGCAAGTTCAAGAATTTAAGAAATTATTATGCCTAGGGTGTTTGACTAGCGGACAGCTAGATCTAGCAAAATTGCATGCAGACCCAGTACTCAGAATTAAGGGCTAGTAGTTGATATAACCAAGAGTCTAAACTTGCACCTTGATCCGTAACAACTGATATATATATATTTACCAGTACACTAGCTTCTTGATATAAAGTAACACTCATAGATCCAGATCCGTAACAACCGATAAAACTGAATTTAGTATTTCAGATACATGGGGCACAGGGCATGCATTAGGAAGCCAACTGGGCCCCATAGCTCGTTAGCTTTATTTATTTATTTTCAAATGGCCAATGGATATGAGCATCTACTAGTTTTGGCCTATCCTGTTCATTATGGTTGCCCAGACTGATCAAGTTCCCAGAAGCGCTAGTAGAATGGGGACTGACCAGTCTAGCCCTATTTGCAAAACTGGTCAATAATTAACAAAAACCATAACTAGATACTTATTGGAAATGAAAAACACATGTAATGACGCAAAGGCAAAGCACATCAAAATAGTACTTACTTCCTGTTGAATGACATCATCGCACAAGTGGAGAAGTGTACCCTTTCCACTATCCAGTTGCTTGTCATACATTGATTGAGTAATCAAGTTTTGGTATGCAGCCAAGTTTTGTTGGAAGCTATGGAAAGTTTAAAATTAGTAACCATGTTGATTAATAGATTTAAAAAATGCATTTACATTGCAAACACTGCAAATTTGGGAATGCTGCAATTGACAAGGCATACAAGATTTAATGAGAAACATGGACATTAAAACTCCAACCCAAGAATCATATGCATGTGCGGTTCTCCCATCAATTAGTTTATAATATACAATTCCAGAGAAAGGAAACTGAATGCTTACGTGAAGTATGTTTTTGCGCAATAACCAATTACTGTGGAGATAACAGCAATTATCACCCATAAATCAGCTTTAGGCATTTCAAGTGAACTAACAACAGCAACCTGTGAAGATAAACATATCAACTACATTCAAACAAGATGGGTCGAAACAAGAACACCATAGTAGGGGGAAGTTGATTGTTAACTAACCAGCCCAACTACAGCAGAGCCAAGAAACTTGACCCAGTCCATTGGAGTCAATCCAGGGTTTTTCTTCTCTGGCTGTCAAGTAGAACGTTCCTGAGCAGGTCATCATTTGTGTATACACAGAGAGAAAAGGGAGGGGAGAGGAAGAGGAAGAGACCAGAAAAACCAGATGTGGTAACTCACAAGAACTATTTCCATATCAGCCATTGGTATGTTCTTGAAATGCTTCACATATATTCCTCGTTCTGCTTTTGAATTGGTACTGGCTCGCCTGAAGAGTCATTTGCCTTATACTTTTTAGGTTTCAATAGATTACTAATTTACCTATTCCAGTTTTTTTTTTTTTTTTTTTTTTTTTTTTTTTCTGGTCATGCTCTTAATTCCAAGCATTACTTAGATAACCCAACCCCTTTGAAGGTAATTCAATTTTCTCTCTTTCTTAGAAGAACCCAATATGTTCAACATAATGATTATAGAAATTATCACATGAGCATTGAGGTGAAAATGTTGTAAATCAAATCGCAAGAGATTAGTCAGAATATTCTTTAGAGATGTGAAGGAGAGCAACCTGTAGAGAACAATTATCCTATCAAAAGTAGGTTCTTGGATCAAGGTCTTGCTTAGCAAATTGCGGAAACTGTCAGTAGCAGCAAACAATCTCATGAGTCATGAGTGTCCAGATAATCAAATATTAAATATTTATGCATATTAAATGCATGAACTTAGTAGTATTTGCAAGCATGAAACATACTGTGCTGCCCAGACAAATTGACAGACCTAAATAAACATTTAACATTTCAGCTTTTGATTTGAATTCTGAATCATTCAGCATATCTAAATATCAAAATTTCAAGATATCAAACTTTCAACACCCCATTGATGTTTCAGATTTTTCAACACCGGTACTTTAGCAGAAGAAAGGTCTCAACCTTGGCCCAGGTTGACTATTTGCTTGTAAATTGCTCATCCATAACTTTTGCTGACAACATTTTTGCTTTTCGTGTCAGGTAAAGCTATTTATGTGATGAATACGATCTAAGGGTAATAAACATGTAGTACCAAAAGTAGGCAGCATCATTCAAATTGGCAAGCCACAGTCAAGAAGCTAAGTAGATATGCATGTATTAGAAGTAGAATGTTAAAATAAATGCATTATGAAGAATCCTGGGCCAGAAATAAGATAACAGGCAAAGATAATAACAACATCAACACAAAAAACAAACAGACACAGAAAAAGACAGAGACCTTAGTTCCATATTTTCAAGACGTATCCGTTCAACATAATGGTCATCTAGATCTGCATCACAGTTAATTTCATCGTACTCCTTTGGATCTTTATCTTTCTTATGACGTCTTTTTGACCTTCTGGAAAAAAGCTTTTCCAGCCTGCAAAGCACCATAACTTCAATAAGTTTCTAGAAAGAAGCTTAAGAAACTATACTTAGTTGCACTCACATATAAGTAGCCATTCAACATAATCTAGGGCATGGCCCTTTTCCTTCATGGCCCTTTTTCCTTCAGTTTACAGATGAAACTGAAGATATTAAGGGAAAGTCATACAAATAAGAAAATGATTCTGATTGCATGTGCATCATATCATAGTTTGGAAGACTTTTCAGGGGCTTGTCCAAAACAGAAGTTCAAATACTCAACTAAACTATGACACGACATTAAAGTTTCTCCATGAGCAACAACGAAAATTTAAAGGTTACATCCAAAAGTTCACTTACCTAGTTAATCTTAAGAGATATGCCCACAAGCGTGCAATAAGCATGTCCACTTTCTCCATAATAAAGTAGTCAGATGTTTTATCCATTCCAATACCACGCCGAAAGATAACATACTAAAGAAAACAAAATACATTAGCTTGCATAACAGAACAAAAATAAGGAATGAAGAGAGTAAGAGAAAGAACAAAGATGGAGCTAATGAAAACAGGGGAGGTCAATTGTCAGTTCAGCATCAAACAGATGTTTACAAACACTGAGCTTTGGCAAAGAAAGAAAGTAAGAAACTTCCAAACCCAGATAATAAGTTACTCTCGAGAAGAAATCCCTAGTTCCTTACACTAAATTGAAACCCATACCTTGTCAGAGAAATCTGGAAGGTCATCATAATGATGCTCCGCAAAATATTTCTTCAAAAGATTTTTGTCAAGCTGCATTATGTAAAATCAGTGAGGAGCAAAGGTTAGAAACACATTCAAACACCCCAATGAACAATTAGAGACACATTTATTATTCTTTTAGATATGCATACAGCAATAGAAAATGCAATATCAAGACATGTACATGAACAAACCTTCGATTCATCAACAGTGATGGGAAGATTTAGAAGATATTGCCCCGATAGTGCAACATCAATCTCATCATCAGTCACTATCTTGAAATTGCTCTTTTCCATCACCTGTACATAGAATCAAAGAATCCCAAGATACCATAAGATGTTTGGCAGAGATGTGTAATTATTTGTTTCACATGTTCCCCAATATTTGGTCATGTAAATCTTATTTGCAACTTATTTACCAAATACCTTTTCCTTGTTTTGCAATAATATGTTCTAAAAAAATATAGACGTACTAAAATTATCACTTAACCACTTGGCCTTAATTTCTTGCTAAGACTTACCCTCTTGGTGACCATACACTGCTTTCTCAATGCACAAACATAACTTCAAACTTCAAAAATCTATGATAAACAAAGATGGCTATCATTTCACTTTTTGACAACAGAAGGAAATTCAATCCTGTCACAATCACAATCTCTATACTGTCTTAATCTCGATCAATTTTTGGACAAAGCTAAATTTTGTGGAATTTAGTCAAGGTACACTATATGCCTTGTCTCACATTGAGTTTTCCGTTGCATCTTAATCTTCATTGTAAATCCTTACTTGAATTGAAGGGGAAGGTGGGCATAAATATCTTTGCAATAATTAGATCAAAAGACATTTTTGACGGGTTACAACTAATGGCCATTGCATAATGCAGAGCATTTTGAGGAGCAAATCTACTGATACGTTATTGATATTTGAGTAAGACTGATAATTACATTGTGAGTTACTTTTCAATTATTGCTGTCATCGCAAAGGGTGGGTCAAGTCTATATTGTATTAATGCCTTGTTCAAGGGCAAGTTGTAGACATAAGAAATTCATAAAGTAGCACTAGCAATATTACCTGAAACAAGTATGTCAAGAAATTCTGTTCAAGCACATCAACTTCTTCAGAACCTAATTTCTGCTGTTCTAACTTCTGTGCCCCAGTTATAGGGTCAAAGAGCGAGTAAAGTTGCTGCAGGCACAAAAGAATAAAGCTCCACAATGCATCTATAGCTATTATGTGTCGAAAAGGTGAAGGAAAGAATAATACCATCAAGTCCTCAAATTGTAGAAGGTACCAAGCTCGAATTGTGTATTCTACTCTCTTGCAGAGCTTCAGAAACTCAGCTCGGTCAGAACTATGCTCTGCAGAATAGAAAAGTGGTTTTGGAGGGAGAATATTGTACTTACACCGTTTGACCAAAATGAAAACTGCAAAACTGAATTAGAAATAGGGGAAACTACATCATGAAAGTTCAACCCCATTTAGTTTTTTGAGGGAAACTAGCAAAGCCCACTTCCCACTGATAAACTGAAAGAAAAAGGGCAATTGAATTTCATCCAAGATATCCAATTTTCACATCATAGTTCATTGACAGCCCAAAATAGCCCTTTTTTTTAATAATAAAGACAACAGCAAAATCAACAACGCAGAATCGAATTTATAGATGTGGAGGAGAAGTAGGTCTGAACTCACCAATAAGGTTGGCCAATGTCATGATGAGCCTGGGCTTCAAAATTGGGATGACTGATTCGCGCTCTAAGCGAATGACTTCTTTCTTATTGTCATCGGTTCCTTGCGGGTGTGCCATTTCTATCACAAAACCAAAAAACTCCCCAGCTGCTATTCGCCTATGCAACTCCCTCCAACGTCCTACAACTCAGAAATCAGAAGCAGAGAAAGCTAAAAAGGAACTGTTTTTAAATGGGTATATCTAAAGGGTTGCCAGAAACAGAGACTCTTTACAACCCATCAAGGGATTAGATTCGTGCTTTTCAGACAAGGCACCAGCACTGGAGTAACCGTATAACAAAGGTTAAAACAGTTTTATCGATTTCAAGTTTACGTTTCTGCTCCCGCACCACTCACCGTCAAGTAGAGTAGCCTCTCCCGCTTCCCCTTTCAAGTAAACCGTAATTTCGGTTTCGTCTGAATTGGTCAATTTTTATTGGACTTGGATGGGGAAGGAAGCGATCGTTCGGCTTTCAAAGGTCAGTTAATAGTTAAATCAGATTATTAGAAGACAATCTTAACTTGCGTATTAAATTGACAGTACAAAACGAAGGTCGAGTAATGAATGTATGTCTCCGCTCTTTCTTTGATTCGGTTTGCACGTAGGTTTCGGACAAGGGATTGGATATCTTAGAAAAGTAATTACTATTTATTATTCAAATGAAAAACTATATATAGATATAATTTTGGATATTTCTATAAATTTTATAAAAAGTATAAAAATCTCCTAAAATTTGTGAAATGTGCATTTTTCTTTAAATTTTAAAATTATTTATTTATTTTTAAAAAACTTTTAAAGTATACCAATTACTTTTAAATTTAACTTCTATAAAAGTAATTTATTCTATTTGTTTATTATAAGAAAATAGTTAATAAAAAAATAAAATACAAATAATTTTTTTGTTACATTTTTAACATAAATTAAAGTAGCATGTTTTAAAAACTTAAAAACATCTAGTGCACTAAATTATACACATCACAAAGTTTAGACTAATTTCTCTAGGAAATGTTCCAAGTTCAAATTTGAATATTTGATTGTCAAAAAACAATGAACTACGATCACAGCAATTCATGCTAATCGAGTGGTCTTCCTCACTTGTTCTATGACTTTACAGGCTTGTGTTGTGGTTGAGAATAGGCCAAGTGTCCAACGATTACTAACATTTACTAACATTGTTTCAACTCAGGAAGGGACAAACAAAGATGATGCTTTTAAAATAGAAATATGCTGGTTACACATTCATTGGTACACGTTTTTTTTTTTTTATACAAATTTTTTTAATTATATTATAAAAGTAAAATTATAAAAAAAAAAAACGAAAAAAAGAGTAAAAAACATAAATGTAGAAGAAGAGGTGTAAATATAGCAACTCGAGCTAAGAAATTATTACTTTGCAATTATGGTGACCCTTCCCCACTTCGGCATGCAGACATGGCGTTACAGGTAAACAATCCCAGTTAGACATTCGAAACGGCAAATTCTACTAGCCCAAAAGCCACCCGCGAATTTTCTCCGCCGGGACAGGAAGTGGCTAACTCCAAGTACCAGGGCTTTTCTGGTTGCTATTATAAGGGCGGTCCAATACAAACTTACGACCAAGAAATAAAAATTATAAGGAACCAAATAAATATCAACCAAAAAAAGCACTTGCCTCCAGCATTTCAAAATTATTTAGAGAATGTCTCTCTGAGAAACAAAGGGAAAAATTCAAAACTAGGAATGTAATATGTAACTTGCCTAACAATCTCAAGTTCTTGAAGCTTATCTCACCCTCTTGGCTTCCTCACTGCCTGCTGCTCATCTAACATCTAAGATATGTACATGGTGTTGAGTTTGACCTTGGTATAGGTATGTACACAAACCTATCTCATCTCAGGGTATGTATACCCCACTTCTGGGAATCTTGCTAAAATCACACATGAAAGTAGTGTATCCGGCCGGCATTTCTTGTCATCTCCTTTGTATTCAAGGCCTGAAGCCTGACCACACTCGCCAACGTTGGGTACAACATTAGTTACCGGTTCCACGACCTCAGATATGGCTTTCCCATTTGATCATGTAGAGCAGAATTCTGATGCGGCAAGCCCATCCATCCCATATCATCAGGCACGAGAGAATTAGGCACCTCACGTCCACTCAAGTAATCCAGTGGATGAGAAACCTGTGGTACAACGGCATTGATCCTTGGAGGACCAGCATCTACTACACCACCATATGTTCTAGATGAAAGAAACTGGTCAGTGTGTCTGGTTGAATCATAAGGGCTATTTGACCGTAATTGGCTACATTGAGATAATACGCTAAATAAGCTATGATCACTATTCACTCCAGTGCCAAGACCCTGACTAGGTAGACCAGCACCATCAGATCCATTCCAGCCACCACGAACTTGATGATCAGCGGGAAACCAATGTTGGCCAATGAATTCTCCAGTGTTTAGGTGTGACTGGGATGGTGCTGGTATGCGAGCAGCGGTGGAAGCCCAATCATTCACATTTACTGCAGTCAATGGGTCTTGCCTAGAGATTAAATATCTATTTCCATCGGAGTAAATATTCTCGGACATGTTTTCCGGCAAGCAAACCTCAGTAGGTCTCCTCTGCCCCTGATCCAATGTCAGAGATGTCTGCAGAGGCTCCTTGAAATGACCAGGAAATTGACCATCCGCCAACATAACATTGTTTGAGCTCTGGAAATCTAAACCAGCTCCCTTTTGGTTATGATGGTAGGATATCACCCCCTCTCCCTTGAAGAGAGATTGAAGCAAGTCACTTCGATTTTGGTTTGAGTAAGAACCAAAGGATCCATTATCTGTTTGCCTGTGTAACAATTCTTTGGTGGACTCTTCTTGACGTAAATCAGACTCTAGATCAATCAAACGGGTCCTTTGCCCTTCATTTATTTGCGGATTCTCGAGTGACAACCCATTGGCCGTGTACCCATGGGTCACGGTAGAATCATAGTAAGAATCTGCCATTTCAACCGCTTGCCAAACATCACCACCAGAGGAAAAAGGAGGTCCTTCACTAATGGCAACATCTTGAGTGTTCATATTCGTTGAATACTCATTTTTATTCCTTGGAGCATCATCTAATTTTGATAAAACGTGATCTTCTGAGCTAGACTGATCGTTTATACCTCCATCCCCCTCCTGATCCTGAACCATAGATCCATCATCCTCCCGATGCTGAAGCATAGGTCCATCATCCTCCTTATCCCGAAGCATAGGCCCATCATCCTCCATATCCTGAAGCATAGGTCCATCATCCTCTGTATCCTGAAGCATAGGCCCATCATCCTCTGTATCCTGAAGCATAGATCCATCATCCTCCGTATCCTGAAGCATAGGTCCATCATCCTCTGTATCCTGAAGCATAGGTCCATCATCCTCCTGACCCTGAAGCATAGGTCCATCATCCTCCTGATCCTGAAGCATACCCTCATCGTCCTCCTGAACCTGAAGCATACCCTCATCGTCCTCCTGAACCTGAAGCATATCTCCATCGGTGTCCTGATCATGAAGTATATCTCCCTCAGAGTCCTGATCCTGAAGCATATCTCCATCTGTATCCTGATCCTGAAGCATACCTCTATCATCCTCCTGATCCTGAAGCTTGTCCCCCAATTTCACATCATCCATTTCCTGAAAAGCCAGTTATAATTGGAAATGTTTTAACAAAATTAAGTAAACTGCTAGCGTTAAGTCAATACCAGCCACAATGAAACCAAATATACCTGCAGATATTCACGAAACAGATACAAGACTAGCAAGCTTCATAGAAAACTATAAACAACCCACAGGAAAGAAAGCAAAATTACAAACCTCTAATCGAGGCTTCCATTTATCTTTCATCTCCACCACCAAAGAATTTAACAGTGCTTGTCTTTCCATCTGTCTCTCACTCCTGTTTATACATGCTGAAGGGAGGTCTTTGTTCACCACTTGCAACCTATACAAATAACAAGACCCTTTCTGATAAGCAATAATGATTAAATATTTTCAACTGTATATCATTAAATGATCACAGGTTGAAGGAGGAAATGTCCTTAACAGGACACTAACCAGTGCTCATGCAACTTCTTCTGTTCCTCTTTGATAAATACTTCATATGGTTGCACATGAATATTATCAAGGTTACCCAAAACACGGTTCAGAGACCTAGACTGGATGCTTTTACCGGACTGCTTCATACTTTTAACAAGTTCATGCTGCTTCTTGCTAATCTGAAATGCATGAAAGAGTAACCAGCAAATGAATAAAAGATGTCAAAAATATAAATATCCAGGATGCAAATTTTGTTTGGTATCCTCATCTTATCATATTAGAAATGAAAATATTTGAAACAGCCACTGTTATATGCATCATCAAATCAATAATATTACATTAGGAAAACTTTCTGAAAACTACATAATGGAAACTGAGGGGACTCTAGAATATTCAACTTAAAGATTACTCCCTAATAAATTACAACCCTCAGAAACACTACTAGCAAGAGAGGAGAGAGGGAAAAAAGAAAGGTTGAAGCACATCCAGAAGCCAAAATACTTGGTTTTTTCATAAGCACGTGACAGATGCTTTATATATATATATAAAAGTAGTAGCAATGACCAGCCCTTTAATGACAAAATTATCCCTCAAAAATTTTAAAAAAAAAAAAGGTGCTTTTTCAATATTATATCTAAATGCAAAATAACTGCTTTTGTCTACCACTTCTGCACCTCAAAAGCACACTTACAGAGAAGCCATTCCAAATGTGCTCTCAGTCAGTTGAAGCAACAATGATTACATTAGTTATAAGAAAATGGAGAATCAATTGCATTTGCCCTTCCAATTACTGACATTACTAACCCACCAGATACCAAGATCTATGTACCAGACAATACTATATCATTCAGGGGAAAAAGTAGGAGGAATGGCCTAACCATGATACATGACATATACTTGTCACCATCACTAGAATGAATATTACGCTTGAGAACTTTGTCTCCTTTCTGGGGTGTTGCTCCCACACTGATCATATCAACTGAAGCAATCATAAAATTTCTAGGTTTACCTTTAACAGAGCCTTTTTCAAGCACCCTGCAATACATATTATTTCATGAACAGACACAAATGAACATTAGAATATAATACGGCTAATTTTTATAAGATATGACATACACCTATTTATCATGGACTCTTTACACATGTAATCACATAAAAAAATTGCCTATAGTTGACAACAAGAATCAAACTCTGCAAGAAAATGGGGAACACATATCTAAAATAATAACAACAACCAAACAAGCAAGCCACAAACAACCAGCATCCATTGAGAAACATCAGCCTAAAAGACTAACAGTAAAATAAGGGGAGAGAGGATAAAAATGTTAACTCCATAACTTTGTAAGCAAAGCAAAGCACAAATGAAGACCAGCACCTAAGAAAATAATAGGCTCATAACTAATCTAACATTTAAAGTGATCCAAAAATAAAGCCACAATCAGAAGCCAACTAAAGAGTTAACACACTGGGAACAAACAGAATCTCAAAATCTACTTTCAGCGTTACAGGATAACTAGCCTCAATGTTTGGTACAGACAAGTACGGACGGTGTTTGGTTTGCATAATCCTGGATGTCCTCTAAGCATCCAATCTTCACAAGTTTCCAAAGGCTAGATTCAGCAATTAGATGCTATGATAAATAAGATTACCATGCTTCACCAACAAGATTCCCAGAATTGTTTCAAGTTTTTCCCTTGCTTAAGAACCACAGTGATGGAATAAACTACCTTTAAGGGGATTTTAAATGGTAATAATATAATAGTAACAGAGGAAACAGCTACAACAGCAAGTATGACAGTGAAGTGAAGTAAGAAACAATAAGGCTATTAAAAACCCAATTAAGACCAATTTTAAACCAATCCAGGCAAATTTAATATAAGTTCGGTATTTCAGCAACCCATGGGTAGAATTTTTATTTTTTTTTATAAAAAAAAGTTCTTTTCAAGTGAATTCACTGGAGGGTTGACAATTCTATAAACCAGTTCTTTGTTTAACATTTTACTATAAATTTGTAGTGCGCGTTTTTTCTCAATTTACTGAGGACCCAGAGTGTAGGATTCTTAGATTCCTAGAAGGCTAGAAAAAGATTCTATACATGCTAGATATTCACATTGCAATTAAAAGACAAGCATTGGTAAGCTAAAAAGTAGACTAGTAAAGCACAGCTGACATACCAAGATATGATAAGATACTATTGCTCATTATGGATTGATTGGTTACCTTTTCTGAAGTTTTTCACCCTTCCTCCCTGAGGAAATTTGGTTGTCACTACTACAAGCTTTCTCCTCTGCAGCCCAGGAAGAAGAATCAGATGTAGCAGTAACATACTCATCATGATCATAAACTCTAGATTCCTTCACATTTGAGAACATTTTTTCCTCTACTTCATTCTTTGACCTGCATAATCCAATAAAATTATGACACAACATTATGACTCCAACAAATCAAGGTGAAGAATCTCACCAAAATCAAATGCAATTATAAACTTTGGGGAATTTTACATGGCATATTTAAGTGCTTATATTAATAGCAAATACTATAGAAAAATATAAACAAACATGGCAATCACTCCATTGACATTTCATCAATAAACTATATCTTGAGAGTCCAAATATCTGAGGAACATTGACAGGTGAAATCTGAATAAGCAGACTGACATCCAGTATTTGATATTGGAAAAGTCAAAAATTAGCTAATTAATTTTCCCTATAATATATTCTCTAAAATTACTTTTATTTCTGACTAGCATTTTAACAAAAACAATGGTATACAAAAATCAACATCTAAAACAAATTAAAATAGAGGTTTAAATTAAATGCCTCTAGAAAATTGATATTAATAAAACTATATTTTAAGAAGAAAATTATCGGATTTTTTATGCACTTGTAAATATAATTGTCAAACAGAAAACATGTGAGGAAATTTCAACTTCATTACATGTCTGTGCAAATGACTTGGCAATTCAAACTATTCGTGTAACAATAAGTAATTATGTGGAGGACATTTAAACATATTCCAGTTTCCTTCTCTCTCCTTCTCACATGATAGTGAGAGCTCTCTTCTAATTGGAGAACTATCAATGCAAGTACAGGGAGCACAGAGTTATAGAAGAACGCATCCTTCTCATAATCATATGATATAACCCTGTCCTTTTTCCTGTGTATGTATGCACATGCAAGTGGTGTGTACAAATTGCAATGTGTAGCGAGTCTTCTCAGTATCAACCTCCACATTTTCTGCACAATTTCCTTTTCTGGGTCCCTGCAGCTTTCCCATCTCTCCTTAACCTTCATTAAATATCCTATCATACTGCAACAAGAAAATTGACAATATTGCGTCAAGTACCAATCTGAAAGACACAAGGGCGGGGTGTACAGTGAAGTAACAATGCATGACTTACTCATTGTGATAGTTATGTAACTCTGCGTAGTATGCTCTTTTCTTAGACTTAAGACGCTGTTCCCAACTAACAATAGTATCAGGATGAAAATCACCAGAACAAAGTGAAGCACCCCTGTAAATATATGATCCAAATATATTTATGATTCTGAAAAGGGAACACTTTAATCAAAGACCAAAAACTACAAAAGCCTGTCTTTGAATTAATAATAATTTTCCAAGACTGGTTAATAAGAAACTACATCAATATCAAAAGAAAGAAAACATGTGAGACAGGAATAGATATGGTAGCTATATAAAGAAAACCATAATGCAAATTTCAAAATCATAAGAACAATAGCAGAAAGGCAGCTCCACTATCCCACCGCACCTCATACTACAAAAACCACGAAATTTTTCTGTGCAGCAAAGAGGAGATTTTACAAAACCCTTCAATGCCCACTAAGATTACTAAGATATGATGACACCCAGGAAGAATTTCACAAATTTAACTAAAAAAATCTATACCCAAAAACTGCTCAAGAAATAAAGTTGGTTAACACAAAATAATATCAAGGAATGATATCCAATCAGTGATTTAAGATATGAAAGCTAAAACTAACATATACAGCTTATACTTCTTTACACACATAGGTGCACCACACTAAGATCAATATTACACAAGGGTATTCACGCCAGACCATGTCTTCAGAGAACAAAGAGTATATTCAGATGCTCTAAGAATATCAAAAAAGAGACCTTACCATATCAAAAAGGGGCTCCCAAAGTGAAAGTTATTCCCAGCAAGTAATTCTTGCACAACTTGATTTGGCTCTAAGCCCCATGGGAGAAAATGCATAAGCATATTTCTCTCATTTTCTGAAAGATGAGTCTTCCAAACCTGTCATAAGTTTTTACAAAAGATAAATCAGACACAATTCTCACACAATAAAATAATTTTCAGTTGAAGATGATTGAAAAATAAACCACAAAAACATGATTACCTCGTATGAAAGCACCTCACTTAGATCATCTAAGTCAAAAATTTCTTGAGGTGCGGAAAACACATCTGCCAACACACTGTGGCCATTAGGGACAAAATTGACAAATGGTTTCATTTGTCTCCAACTGATGCCAACCTGTTCCCGCTTGGCAACAACCCTTTTCTGACTATCATCCCACTCAACAAAAATGTGAGATTTCATGTTTAAATCATTTTGCAGTGCTCCCAAATTTTTTCCTCTGGCCCTGTGTTGATCTCTAGAACCATAACCAACAATGCTTGCACCATTCAATCGTTTTCTCCTCTGATCAGCAGCCATTAGCATGCAGTATGAAAAACTATTTAGCACAACACTATGCCCAATGGAAGCAAGGCATCACCTTCTTTAATTTTAATGAACATCTCTCAACCAAAAGCAACCTGGCAAGCAACAAGAGAAAATAATCTCAATTATAACATAATTATCTCTGTCCAAGCCCCAATGTCCAGACAAATTAAACATTACTTTCTCTCTACACGTGGCACAACCTCATTTAGTTAAAAAAAATGTATTTCCCTAATTAGGTATAAAGGAAGCATCCCGCCTGCTCCACCACAAAACCCATGGTTCAGGGGAAATAACATCATCAGAGCACTCTAATAGTACTTTAAAATTCAAATAACATGCATAGATTATATTAACTGTTGAGTGTGAGAGGGAGAAGATGCATAAAGGCATATTAATTGACTGTACCACGAATTCACACCCTTAAGCATCAAACAGGATAAATGTATAATAAACTGTTTGTTAATTTGGATTGATTTTCCACAACTTGTATTCACAAAACATAACCATTAAAATCTGGAATAGTACCGCCATCGTAAAATCATTGGTAAGAAAGGAAAGAATATTTAAGATGTTCAAAGTTTCCACATCTGTTGCTCCAAGAAATAATTGAACTGAAAGAAATTGTGAACACATATAATAGTGTGTGACTGTGTGTGTGTTCCTTTCACAATAAATTTCCTTAGTATTCCACGAGGAAGTTAACCAAAAGCAAACCACCGTTCCCAGCCACTACCCAGAAATTTTAGCCGAATGACAATGCAGTCAAGAGGTGCAGACCCGTCACACCAGACGTACACATGTATGCCATCCAATTATTTAAAGTGCCAAAAGAAGCAACCAACCGCTCATAATCACAACCCCATCCCGCTTCCCTCCCACCTTCTCAACAGAAAATACTACTGAAACCGCAACAATTTCAATTACGAAATATATATAAAAAAAAAATTAAAGTAAACAATGAATAGTTACCATAAGAAGAAACAGATACAAATATAACCAAAGTTCATGCACTGAAAGGTTTCCTCCTTAGCATCTATGGGAATCGCCGCAACCCGCTTACAAGTAAACTCAGGGAGAAAAAATAACAAATTACCGAAACAGTTCCAAAAACATCAGGGAACCACATTGAAGTTACCTTCTTCCAGATTCGGACCGAAACCCTAAACCCAAGTCTCAAATAAAATTAAAAAAAAAAAATAATAACAACGGAAACTCTTAGAATAAATTACCGGTGATAACCTCAGTGCAGTCCCAGCGAAAGCCAAGTCCAATAATTTGCAGTAAATCGAAGTGAAAGGACTCCTCAAAAGGATTGAAAATTTACTCGTTACCAAAGACTGCGAAAACCTAAGAACAAGCATAAGAGAGAGAAATAGAAGGAAAATGAAAGAGAGTCATAGAAGGTTTCGTATTATCCGATTGGCTTGGAAGAGGGCATTGGAGAAAGACACACGCCCACAATTGGGAGAGAGGATCAGACGAGTGTGGTTTCTCGGAACCGTTATTTTCCGCATTGAATCGTTCCTTCGCGCGCTTGGGCGCGGCTCGGCTCGAGCTGTGGCTAGGGGCTCTGGACTAGGGTTCGCTCTCCGTGCCGCGTGTCAGTCAGTCAGTCAATGATAAAAGAGGATGGGTACAATTGCCTGCAACTGCACCCTTGGAAAGTTGAACAAGCTTATCATTTGTTTGTCCAGTGACAATTTTTTTAGTCTTAAATACAAAAGGGTTAGTTTAATATCCTGGGTCATACTCCCCAATGTAGACTTCTCTTGTGGCTATACATCATTATTTATGCTTTTCCTAACTTTATTTTAATGATCTATTATAATTATAATTAGGAATTACCTTTGATATAATTACCGGCTTGTAAGGTATAAACAAAAAACAAATAATTAAATAAATAGTTAAAACAACTTAACAAAATATTAACTATTAGTAAATGCGCCCGTTAAAAACAAATTTACTAACTGATATAGGAAAAAATAAATAAATGATGATTATTATAATCATAAATTTGTTATGATGATTATTAAGGAATATTTTGATAAGTTAGATTTTTCATAATCATAAACTATTTTAATCATTATATTCAATAATATGTACGATTAAATCTTTATTTAATATTTCAAATCAAACCGTGTCATTTCATATATAAAATGCAACAACAACAAATTTTTAATTTGAGCCAAAAGCATGTAAATCACAACACTGCAATTTTCAATCACAAGAATTAAATTTCAATTCAATATTCCTTGGTCAATTATTTCATATTTTTTATCCGACTTTTCCTTAGAGTAGGTGAGCAAGATTTGTAAATCTACCATGCTTTTGTGAAGCTCAAATTTTGTTTCAGAGTAAATACTTATTTTAGTCTCTCACATTTAAAATATTTATCAATTTAGTTTTTTACACTTTAAATTTATCAATTTAATCTTTTATATTTAAATATTAATCAAATTTGTCCCTTACATTTAAAATCATAATCAATTTCATCTCTTACATTTTAAATTTATCAATTTAGTCCTTCACACTTCAAATTTTTTATTAATTTTGTCCCTTAAATTTATCAATATTTTTGAAGTATGAAGGATTAAATTGACAAGTTTTACAAATTTAAAAGACTAAATTGATTAGGTAAGTTTAATTAAAGTGTGAGGAACCAAATTGATAAACTTAAAGTGTGAGAGACTAAATTGATAAACTTAAAAGTGTGAGAGACCAAATTAATAAGAGTCTTAAGTGTGAGGGAGCAAAATAAGTATTTACTCTTTTGTTTTACCAACAGAACAAATTATAAGAATAATCTATTTTAATACCTATATGTTTATGTTTATTTAAGTCTGTAAATATAATCTTAGAGATATTTTTAGTTAATTATCTTATATTAAACAAAAATTAATCTCTCACAACAATCGTAAACCATAAAAAATTTCTACAGCATAATAAAATAAACATATAACTTTTTATCTGAAGAAAAAAAAAATTCTATGGGTAATCGGTAACTTAATATTAATACTATGAAATTTATATATTTTTAATATATAATTATTTTTATTTTTTTTAGTCTTTGGCTCATTGGCTGGCTGGAGCCTGGAGGCTAGCCGCTGTGCTTGTCCTGACGTCATGTGAAATTCGAACCGCGGCCGTAATATGCTATCTTTTTGGTGAGTCTTCGGATCTTGTGGACTTTGGGGTCTTCCAAGTAAACGTTTTTATTCCAGCGTCCACATTTTTTTGTCAGAAAATTTATTTTCTTTTAACAAATTAAATGTTAATAATTGAAAGTTGCTTTTCTTATCCGACGAATGCGCTGACAGAAAGAATTATTATAATTCTTAAATAATTTTTAATTAATAAACTTTCTATTAAGCTCATGAGTTAAGTAAAAAGTTAGATTTTTTTTTTCATCACATTTATCGTCTCGACATTAATAGATAATTTTTTATGGGATATTAATACATAATCCTTAGAGTTTAATTGTAAATTTTTCATCATCATTAATTAGTTTTTCATAATTATACTACACTAATTTTGAATAAATTAATACTTTCATAGTTTTAATTAAATTTTATTGTCATCTCCAAGACATCTCCTAAATTAGATTATGAGTAAGCAAAATCATAAGGTGTGAGGTAGGGTGTATTTGGAAGAACTTATTAAGAATTTATTTAAGTTTATTTTATTATATAAGTACTCTAATTAAAAATAACAAATATTTTAAAGAATTTATAAAAATAGCTTATAATTCTTCTATAAGCTCATGTGAGCTTATTTAGTTTATAAAAATGAACTTATGCAAAATTTTTGTGACTGATTTTTTGTGTGATAAAAATATTCTTATAATAAATCTTAAAATTAAATTATAAAATTCTAAATATTATAATCTTAATTGTAAACTCTAAAATCCTCAAATTCTAAAATTTTAAACCATACATTTTAGTTATAAGTGCTTTGTACAACGATGCATCAAAACACTATATGATATTATATAAGTCATTTTTGAAGTATACATCTAAATACAAATGAACTTATTAAATTAAAAGCTGTTTATGACTTATAACATAAACTATTTTAATATAAGTATTTAATTAAATTATTTACCCAAACAAAGCCTTAGTAGGAAGAGTTTGAATAATATTTAATGAGTTCTAACTTTTTTTGTATAAAGAAGTTTATGAGTAAGTGAAATAGTAAACTTTTGAGTTATTTTTTTAACAATTTTAATTTTTTTTATGGATTAAAATTTAAAATCTTTAATAAGAGACAAAATAATGTTACATGTTGTAATAAAACTTTTTTTTATCATTCAATATTTTATAAGACATAATTTAGCACGAAAATTTTGTCTCACTTACTAATTGGTTTGTTAAATTTTTTCAATTAACGAAAATCAAATGATTTCATTTATAAAGCTTATATTCAAATTTCATTATAAATAAATATCATGATATAAATTTTTGTTAAGACTTAAAATATGTATTAGTCTTGATAACATTCTCTCACCTTTACTCCACCAAAAATTAAAAAGGAAAAAAAAATTATGGATTTTAGAATTCTATCTGGATTGAAAAATATATAAGCACCTTTAGCTTTGAGTGGTCTCTTTTCAGCAAACAATTTTCATAAGAAAATATCTACTCTGATTGCCTCTGAATTTCCTAAAACGTGGCAAGGTTTTAGGCTATGATTTCCATTTGGCCCTCTTCAACGGAGATAATCTGAATCTGAAAAACAACGCGAGATCTACACCGCTAAATTGACTGACCATCATGGTCGTAGACCCGGGAGTGCTAAAGTAAAGCAAATGCAGTTCGAAAACCCACCCTATCCGTTCTCTGTTCTCTGCTGCAAGTAGCCAGCAACAATGGCAGCGAAGATGTTATTATCCCCACATCCTCAGCCCCTCTGTTCTCTCTCATTTCCTGCTAAATTCGATACCAGAGTCTTCACCCATCAGCCATGGCTGGGATGGGAGCAGCACCCACCAAGACCAAAGAAGCTCTTGGTTCATTTCTCCATCCACGACCCCGTGAGTGTTTCATCCTCTTTGGCTCTCGTGGATTTCATCGCCCACCAACACCATGAAAACCCCTATTCTCTGGTGTTAATGGCAGAAAGCGCGGGCTATTCCTTGGCCAGTTACTACACTTCTCTGGGTCTATTTGTCATCTCGGTTCCTGGCCTTTGGTCCCTCATCAAACGCTCTGTTAAATCCAAAGTAATTTCTTCATCTTCGGCTCTTATTGTTGTTATTTATAATGTCTGGTGTTGCTCTCTTTTTACATTCTTCTCAGAATTCTGTTTTGGGTGTGAAAATAGATTGTGAAGAAGACATTTATAGATGAAGGCCAACAGAAGGCACCAAATCAAGTTGCAGGGGAGATGCTATCATTCTTCACTCGTAACAACTTTGCAGTCACTGATAGAGGAGAAACAATCACGTAATTCATTTCCACCTTCTCCTTCTAGTCTATCTTTTAGTTAGAGGAGCTTGGTTTATTTGAATCCCCTTTTAGGCAGCAAAACGCACCCAATAATGACATTTGGAAATTAAATTCAGTGTTTATTTTTGTCCCTTCTATCTAAGACGTATATGTATTTATGCTTGTTTCATCAAGGTTTGAAGGGATGATGGTTCCAAGCAGAGGCCAAGCAGCACTTTTAACTTTCTGCACTTGCATCAGCCTGGCAAGTGTGGCCCTTGTGCTTACCATAACCTTTCCGGATATTGGCAACAACTGGTTCTGGATCACCATCTTAAGTCCTTCAGCGTAAGTTCAGGCATTATTCAAATGTAATTAAATTAAAGTATTGGAATTAAGTTACTAATGTTGCTGATCCTTTGTGAATGTAAACAGAGGAGCTTATTATTGGACTCGAGCATCCAGAAAGGAGCAGATTAAGGTGAAAATGACCGTTGAAGATGATGGCAAATTATCAGAGATCATTGTTCAAGGTGATGACCAACAAGTCGAGCAAATGAGAAAGGAGCTCCAGTTGAGTGAAAAAGGCATGGTGTATGTTAAAGGTGTCTTCGAAAGATGACCCAATTTACCGCACGGCAGACTCAAAATGCACAAGAATTTCTACTCACCATCTCAAATGTTGATTCAACTTACCACAGAAGGGCATCTTGATCTAGTGTTCTGAACGAAGTGTCTAACCAGCCATCTGACAATTTTGATGATATGCCTCTCATCTTGCAGACCAATTCAATTAATAAATATAATTATGATTCTGTTTAGTTGATTAAAATTGCTAATGATTCCTCAAGAAGAGAAGTAGAATACCCTTCAATTTGCCCGATATTCGCCAAGCCAAAACAAATATTACCATCCATAGAAGAGGAATGAAAAGCCTGTTCCCAAAATCAACAGCTTGCAAAGATGTATGTGCGAAGCGAATGTCAAAATGTTACACGTGATTCAAAATGCCATATTTAGGAAGTCATCAGATTTTGAAAATTTATATGCTAAACAAAAACCAGGCGATTATTGAGATTAGTCTCGCCGTAACAGTTACAGTTTCTGAGTAACATGCACACTTGCTAAACATGCCCACTAAGGACTCAGGCGAAGATGTCCCACGGCAAATTTCGACATTATCCAATAAATTAAAAAAAATGGTTCAAATAACCTCAAACAGCCTCTGATTTTCAACCAATCATCAACTTGTTCTCCTCCAAGAAGGTGTAAGTTGGCACCTCCAGATTATATGGTGCTGGCCCCTTCCTAATTCTGCCAGAAACATCATAATGTGAACCATGGCACGGGCAAAACCATCCACCGAAGTCACCTGCATTAGGCAAGGGAATGCAACCCAAATGCGTGCAAACCCCAATCACAATCAGCCATTCTGGATTCTTGACTCTCTCAGCATCCTGCTGGGGATCACGAAGAGATCCAACATCAACACTGTTTGCCAGCTTAATGTCATCCTCTGTTCGTCGCCTGATGAACACTGGCTTTCCACGCCACTTAACAGTCACTGTACTGCCTGGCTCAATGCTGGAGAGATCAACCTCAATTGAAGCCAGAGCAAGAACATCCTTACTGGCTGACATACTGAGCACAAACTTAAGAATAAGCAGACGGACAAGAGAGGCATAGACAAATCTACCACCTGTTAGGACAAAATAAGCAAATGCCCTCTTGCTTGGGTCACCTGGAGGAAACCGTTCATGGTTGTATTCATCATAAACTATCTTTGAAGTAGGATTCTTAACAGCTGCAACAGTCGCTGGAATCTCTGGAATAAGGCTGTTTTCTTTTGTATGGATCAGTGACTCAGTAGCAAAACCTGGAAGAAGCTAATCTTAATCAATTACTATAGAAAAGCAAGAATCGAATGCTATTCTAAGAAATCAAAGTTTTTTTTTGGGAGGGGGGATAGTCAGTGCTGAAAATTTGAACCTTCTTATTTAAGACTAGCTGGTACACAGAGGAAATAAAACTTATTTAAAACTTAAGGACGACAGGCCACAAATAATGAACTAATGCTGTGATATTAACCATAGATGCGTTGATACCGAAGAGGGGCATATTCAAGGACCAACAGAAGATGCACCTTCCTCAAAGATATATACACAAATGAAATAAAAAAAAAAAAGAAAGAGAAAAACCTATTTGAATCATGGTATCTGTTAATTGAATTAAGAAAGCAAGAAGACAAACTCAGTTGCAAAGAGTGAGTTTGTTACTCAATTAGTTAGACTTAAATCAACATCTAATTGACACAACTTTCATGAATTCAATGCAAATTAACTTCAACAATAGCAATGGAACTTCACCATAGATAAGGTAATACAAACAGTAAGGCGGTTACTTGGCATGGTAGTTCAAATCCTGGTAAACGAGAGTGTCAAACTAATAAACTTTTATATAAGCACACAATATACACTGCCATCATAATGGATCAAAATCCTATAGACACGGGCAATATTTGACTGAAAACTTAAAGAACATCCAGTAATCACGTAAGCCTCAAACTTCTATCACTCTTTCTAACAAGCGGTATGTAACAAATGTCCTCCATTTGGATATCAAAAGAAAGAAATAAATCCAATTTTGAAAAACTTGAAACTAATGTCCAGAAATCTCGATCAACTAAAGGGGGAAGGGGTTATAAGCCAATTAATACAACAAGCTAAAACTTTGAATCTCAACGGAAAATCCAGGGGGAATGAATGACTTTGGAGTATCGGCAGATAATATATTGACAATATTTATAATCATTCCATCACATATTTCAGTTTCTACCGTCAACAAAAGCCAACCATTTAATATCACAAAATGATTATCAGTTCTGCCCATAATCCGATATGCTGCAAAGAACTAGGCCAATGAATCAAAAACATCAAACGATAAATGCGCAAAGCAACTAAAAAGCAATAAATGAATCAATGGCAGCTTGAATTAACGTCCCAAATCAGTCATAGTCCAAAACTCTATCGTTCAAATTTGCACATCTAAGAGAGTAAATGACGAACAAACTAAAGAAAATAGGAAACCCTCACCTCTGAAGGGAACAAGGAACTCCGGTCTAAGGAAAAAAGAGTCAGAACAACCACTGGATCTGTTTTCACCAGAAGAGGAAAGACCACCGCCTATTACGGGGTTCCGCGAGACGAGCGCCGATGCGGCCTGGTTGGCCCTCCATGAAGACGAAGAGAGAGAAGAAAGCCTCTTAGCTGCAATCCTTAGCATCTTGCTCTGGCGTCTCTCGTCCTTTGTTCCTCTACAAATGAAACCTTGTATCTCTAGTTGCTGTACCTGGAATACGGAGCAGAGATCAGAGACGGATTCTACAGTCTAGCTCCAATAACCACGGGAACGGGCGCAAAAATAAAAAGATGATCAACGTCGGTTTGCCGATGCTGTCTCTGGGTTTGACAAGTCATATCGACTACCGAAACCCCTTTCTATACGGCCCACGTTTATTTTGGGCCTTGAATTAAACAATAAATAAATATGGGCCTCGACATAAAATAAAAAAAAATGCTACTAAAAGAAGCTAATGAATTTGTGAAGTGAAAAAATCACAGTAATATCGGTAGATAGTGATAAGAGTTAAATTTATTTAAGAAGAAGCAATGCATTTATCTTACAACTTCTTTTACCATTATGATGAGTAATTCTTGTTCTAGTTCTCCTAAATCCAAAATTTTTGTGAGGTACCTTTTTTATGTATATGATGACATCAAAATTCAATCTTGCACATACATTTATTCATATAAATTATTCAAACACCTCAATACCAAAACGCACTTGATAAACTTATTTTTGGTAGACACTAAAAATCCAGCCCAAGACGACAGGTTTTACCTAAAAATGTGGAAAGATTAGAGGTTAGGTTACCTACATTGCCATGCTATACTTTTTTTTCTTTTTTCTTTTTTTTAAATGATGGAAATTGCGGAAGGTAACTAGACTATTAAAACGTTGAAAATACTGTATGAAAAGCTACAGTCAAGAGCCGTCTTAGCTCAGCCGGTAGAGCGCATGGCTTTTAACCATGTGGTCGTGGGTTCGATTCCCACAGACGGCGTTTTTTTTTTTTGGATTTTTTTTTTCCATTTAAATTAAATTCGTCACTTGTTACTAGTGTAGCTTATAAGCAAAGATGAGCACAGATCCTGGGGGGCTTCAAGTAAGTGAAAACCCACCGTTTATCTCTTGCTTTAAGCTTTGTGCGGTCAGCCAATTCCAGCTTGCCACTTGTGTGGCAACAAAGTCATATCCCTTCCCTATTCTATATGTAAGACATAAAATATAAAATAATAATAATTGGTCATACCTACAAGGTATGCGTATATGATTCACTTTTCTTTTTTTCTTTTTTTGATGAAAATATGTAATTTAATTTTTAATCTAAGGAAGTACTAGTTCACTAGCTAGTACTCTAAAAAGAATAGATGTAAAATATATATTATATCACATATTCCACTGTTTCATTTCATCTCTGTTGTCTATGCATTA
Organism: Bauhinia variegata; assembly: GCA_022379115.2. Classification (NCBI taxonomy): domain Eukaryota; kingdom Viridiplantae; phylum Streptophyta; class Magnoliopsida; order Fabales; family Fabaceae; genus Bauhinia; species Bauhinia variegata. The sequence continues at coordinate 1,346,703 of CM039428.1, forward strand.
CTGAGTTTTCCTTTTTCCAATTATCCGTTCAATAGTTTGACTATTAGTGTGATTAATTAATTAAGAATAATATTTAGTAATTTTTTTATTTATTATACGAGAGAATATAACTCTAACTCATTACCACTAAATATATTTAAAGGCTTAATAATTAAAAGAGTTATAATTTTTTTTTATTACACCATTCATTTGTTTTAAAGAAACTTTTGGATTTAAATAAAATAGATAAACTAAGATTTGGTAACTTTTCAAATTTTTTTATTTTAAAAATCTGAGTATAATCGTTATCATGATTCCTCATAATCTATTAAGTTAATTGAAAATATAACTCGTATTATTAACAGTTTATATATCTCCCTATGAATTTAGCCAAAAATAAATATAGGAGATAGCATATGATATATGAAAAGAGTAAATAGGAGGTTGGGCGATGGATCTTGAGTAGAGCTGCGGTGCATGAACCTGGAAGGGACAGGGAGAATATTAGCCGCAAATGTTGACATGCGGAGCCGAAAGCATATAATAATGTTCTCTTTTGTTTTTTTTCGGCTTTCAATTATTAATTAGAGATCCTTGAAGTCGCATGTATTCACACGCCATAAAAAAGAAAAAGTCGCATGCCGCACATTGGCATCATATCCAACGCATGCAAATGGCACACTTCAAACTTTTGCTGAGTTGTAAGTTGCGACATACCACGAAGCTTCCATTGCCGCTATCAATTAATCGTGCATTCTTACCTGTATTTTGTACCTATACATACGTGTATACATATATATCCTTATACTTGCATGTATATAATATTTAAATTTAAGTAAAGTTGCAATAATTTAAATTTTGTTCTCTCTAATGGGAAGCATTATGCGTTACATCTTCTTTAAAATAAGATAATTCGGTTATTAATTAGGTGGGTTAAGATAAACGATTGTTTTTGCATCGTATATATATATTTATCAAATTTCAGACTTTTCGTAAGGCAAAATTTTAAAGTGAAGAAATAATTTCATATTTAAGATAATAAAAAGTCTTTTGATTAAAAAAAATACTTACAAATAATTTATATTTATTTTATCTTATAACGATAAATAAATGCTCAAACTTATAACTTATTAAATATGAAACTTTGTGTTTATTTCACTCTATCAACCTCGGAGTTTCCATCCCTTTTATTTTTATTGGGTACACTCAACTTTTTATGATACGATGAAAATTAGCAACTATGTATATCAAGATATACATAGCTTTTTTTCTTTGCAATCTATTGTTCTATCCATGATCGTATTAAACACATTAATTTATCATCTCTTTCAAATCCAAGGTAACCCTCAATATATATACTAATAATCAACTTTGTCCATTTCCACCTGCAGCATGTTTTCATTATCGTTCTCCCAAACAGAAAGTTGGCGGAGAGTTTCTCACGATGCATCTATTATAGTTTATAGTCAATATGGTATCTTTTCGTTTATATTGAAACGGTACGTAAACCAAACATGTTGTCACACGTATTAAAAAATGTTATGTGTGTAATTGTTGATAAACATCTATTAATATACTCCATGTTTTGTAGTTATTTATAAGATAAAATTATAAAAAAAAGGTTAAAAAATAAAAATACACAAATAGATGTATATAGCATGTTTCAAAGTTATTTTGCGTATACATTTAACCATATATGTTAATATCACTGCATTATATCTTCACTCAACACGCAAGTCAATTTACATGATACATTTAGGGTTTTAAAGTTTTTGAGTTCAGAGTTGGTGCTGTTGTTGAATTAAAAGTTGAGAATTGGACAAAGGCGTGTATCTACAAGAGACTGTGTGTGTAACTTTGGATAGCATCATGTTCAAATGTTTTCACTCTTACCAAATACACACAACATATATCATCTGACGGTAACGAAAATGGAACAAGAGAAAAGTGAAATGTGGGTTATATATCAATAATCGTAGAATCATATGATAAATGGCACATGGATATCATTGGACAATTGCATCTGAGAAATGAAAGAATAAATCATATGTATGTTTACCAAGAACGGAAAAATGGCAGAAAATTTTCTCCCATTCCATTGGGACAGTGATGATCATACAGTCAACAGAAAAATCAAAGCTCCAACATTAAATGAATACTTACCAGCTCCACTAGCTGTATGCCCTCGTACGTGTTATTCATTTCTATCAAAATTCCCTTGGTCAAAAAAATAACCATGCTCTCCCTTCTGTGTATCTTCAACCTGATCATGTTGCTCATACTCAGCCTGAGAACCTGTCGAAGTCGAGAAGAATGGAAATTGAGCTGCTGGCTCGTTGGAACCATAAAGACCAAAAGCAGCACGTTGGAAATCATAATCATCGTGGCTACGAAGCAGCTGCGCATACTGCATAAGGTTAGGGAATCCCATGTCCGGCAAAGGAGGTGGTAAAGCTGGAGAAACCGGCGGAACTGCCTCACCAGACGGTGGAGAAGGAGCTACTGGCCGGCTGGCAAATTGCACATTAACATTATTGGGTGGCGATGGAGTGTAGGTTGAAGCTGAGTCTTGTCTTAGAGCAATGCGTTCGGGAAAATTTAGCTTGGCTTTGGTTCCTTTGAACCTGAGTGCTGCAGCATCATAAGCAGCTGCAGCAGCCTCTGCCGTGTCAAACGTACCAAGCCAGACTCTTGCGGCCTTTTTTGGGTCTCGGATTTCGGCTGCCCATTTGCCCCACGGTCTCTGCCTAACTCCCCTATAATGTCTTTTTCTTACATTACCTTCAAATTAAAGATCCATATCGGATAAGCACGTTTAATTTCCTATGGATGGATGTGTAATCACATGTAAGAAATATAAGATGAAACCATTGGAAATTACACACGGACAAATAACAAACCACGCTTACTAATACAGTCAACATCACTGATCCCTACTGACTACCAGATGGACCCAATCGCTTGAGATAGTACACAAGAACAAATTTTGAAGATAGAGAAAAAGGGAATGTCATTTCATGACCTAAAATTTGGCAGATCGAGATGTATTAAAGCACATGTTTTTCGTTTGCATTGGATCTGTGGCTTATGGATAAATATTAAAAAATTTAAAGAGAATTTGAAATTTTAGATGCTTTTTTTCAGGAGAAGATATGTATCTTGGCTGATTGCACTAGGTTTATTGGTCAAAATATCTTATTAAAAAAAAAAAGTAGCGTCGGATCCTTACTCATAATATAGCGCATTTAAACTCGAGTAAATTAAGGGAAAAATTCAAAAAGAAAGGGCATGGATATGTTTATATAATCAATTGATTACCTTGATGAACAGGAAGAGATGGGGCCTGCTGTTTCTCGATCAAGCTAGAAGAGTTGCTTAGTTGTCCATGTGGGACTGGGATTTGGAAGGTGCTAGAATCACTGGTACGGATAAGATATGAAGAGGGAGAGGGAGTTTGTTTCTCTTGGGCCTCAGATGGTGATGGATAAACAGGGTATATGAAATTTTCCATTTTTTCCTCTGACGCATGATCAGAAGAAAGAGGCCTCTTTCCATGCCTTCGATCCACCTTGTTCTGCACTCTTCAACTGCTTCTTCTCCTTCTTATATACTCTGACTAAGTTTACTGATGAGATATTGGATTTCAGCTATAGAGCTATACAGCTTGATAAGCAGATCGAAGATTGCTTAGAAAAAATTAAAGAATCTGAGATCGAAAGAGACGATGGTATTTGCATCTCATCTTAAATAAGAAACAGAACTGATTTTTTCTTTTTTTTGAAAAAAAAAAGAGAGTACAGAAGATGAGGAAGGAAAGAAACAGGATAACATGGGTTTACTTGTTGGGTTTTCATTGCTGCACGTAAAGTCAGGTTTTATTTGTCTCTTGGATATTTGGGAGTTCAAAAAAAAAAACAGTAAAATATTTTTTTGGTTTTTTATTTAATTTTTAGAAAAAGAGAGTAATAATATCAATTCACTAGACAAAGGCGCAGTTTAGAAAAGTTGGTTGTCAGGAAAGAGACTTACACGTGGCAGTTGATGAGGCTGAGAGGGTGGCTTCCTTGGTATTCTACGATTCTATCTCGCCAGGATCTTGTCTGTATTCTTTTTTGAGCCGTTGGAGCATGTAGTTTGACGGGAATACATTGAATCGATACCAAGATGACTGATTTCTCTTCTGGACTGTTCTGCCTTTGGCGTCAACACTGTTTGTTATGATTTGCATATTGAGATATATAAAATAAAATAACAATAAGATATTACGTATAAGTTATTATTATTTTTTAGTAAACATACCAATTACATTGAATTGAATCCATTATACTATTGTTATTTGAAATGCTCAATCATGACTTTCAAATAATGGTGTTTTAAATAATTTACTAAATAAAATATTTTTTAACTATTCATTATTTGATACTAATAAATATTAATTAATTTAATTTTGAGTGTAATAAAATTAAAGAATTTCAATTTTTTTTTAATAAAATTTGCTTGAAGTTGAGACAAATTATTGGCTTACTATAAATACAATCAGATTTGCATATTCAATCTATCATTGTATGGTAATATATATTCTTATTTCCTTAATATTCATCCAATCAAAATAAAAAACCTAACTATTTATTTATTAAATAAAAGCAGTCAAATTTTGAAAACCTATGTATAATTAATATGATTATCAATTTGAGATAGAAAATTAAAGAGTACAAACCCGATTCTAGTTCTGCTCCAATAATGAAGCAGGGTTTTGGTCCAACTAGCTAGTTCATTTTTAGGAAATTTTCTTCTAAACCAATAATAGGATTAGATCTTATTCTTTTAAGTTGATCAGATTTCTTTTGTTTTTTTTTTGAGATTCTATAGTTGGGTGCATAAGAAGTACTGACCAAAAAAAAAAAAAAAACAGAGAGAAAAATAGTGCGTACGTAATGAGACGATTGCCGCTGGAAGAAAATGCTCCGCTTTGGAATATTGAAGGAAAACGAATCTTGGGCCTGGGGCCCGTTTGAGGATGGCTTTGGTCAATCGGAATCGGTCAACGGGAACATATAGCTCGATGACGCAGGACCTTACGTAGGAGGAAATCAAAATTGATAATACTTGCAGGTTTTTCGTTTTACCTTTGACTCTTGCTGGGTTTTCTCGTCTCTATTCTGATTCTGAAAATAAATAAATATATATCCATAAAAAAAAAATTAAATAAAAAAAGGTAGGAATATCGAATTTTAAAACAATTCTGCGAATGATTAATTAATTTATTCTGAAGTTACGATTAATAATTAAGTAGTCGTAATCCTCGTATCTTGCACACAATGAAAACCTTTTTTTTTTTGTCTTTTTAGCCACAAATTATTAGAAAAAACAATTTTTTACCTGATTAGAACAACAATTTTTGTCCAATTAATTAACTTTATAAAAAGCATACAATGAATTCGTTTAATACATTGCACATGTATTTTGGGAAAAGAGAAAATCTGGGGTGTGTGAGAAGATAAATGGGGTACGAGAAAAGAAATATCCTCATGAACTGGACGAAAAGCCCATGATTTTATTTGGTAGCCTAAAGCCCAGTTATTCTGCAAAATGACACATGCGCTGCTTCTTGTGTCCACATCGCATAATAAACACACACTGATTGGATCCGCCATTTGAAGTTACCTTTGTCTTAGAGGTAGCGTGCGCGTACGGCGAAGCAAGAAACCAGCGGCAGGAGTAGGCCAATGGAGACTAGCGCGATACAAGAGGGAGAAATTGAGAAGGTTGAATTTGAGTCTTCGGAGATTGAGTACGTGAGTTATGGCGGCGAATATCATCTACCCCTTATCATGAACCTTGTAGACCAAGAGCTAAGCGAGCCTTACTCTATCTTCACGTACCGTTACTTCGTCTATCTCTGGCCTCAGCTTTCTTTCCTGGTTCCAAATCTTAAGCTTTGCTTCTATCCGTTTTTTTTCTTTCCAAAAAAAGTGGCTATTTTTCCAATTTCGTGCTCTGTAATTAAGATGGGCATTTTTTTTTTTTTTTTTTTGTGATGGGTTTTAGGCATTTCACAAAGGTAAATGCCTGGGTACGGTGGTCTGTAAGATGGGTGAGCATCGCAATACCTTCAGAGGTTACATTGCCATGCTGGTTGTGATCAAGCCCTATAGAGGAAAAGGCATTGGTAATTTTTTTTTTTTAAAAAAAAAATCATTTTGTTGCTTTCTCTCTTGCCTATGACGTGCCTATTATTTGAAGCTCTAGGAAAAGAAGGGAAAGAAATTGAGTGATACGCTGAGTTTTGGCATTTTCTTAATTTTGCAGCTACAGAACTTGTCACTAGATCTATCAAAGTGATGATGGAATCAGGTTGTGAAGAGGTACGTATACTGAGACTTTAAAATATAAAGGGGAGAAGAGAAGAGTGAGAGAAATAGAGAAGCTTTTAGTTTTCATGTTGATTGGTTGAAAAACTGGAAATGTGAGTCATAATTTCACTTCCTTTGCTTATTACGAGTGAAATCAGAGACTCAGAGGACTTTGTTGTGCTGTTGTTTTAATAATTGTCATCGCATCCTCATATGACAATCTAGTAAAGTGTAGTTTCACTTTATTTTTAAATGAACCAAGTTTCCCCGTAATGGGACGAAAATGGTAAAATCAGCCCACTATGGTTCATCCTTATTCTTTCTTTTATCCATCGTGCATAAAGTTAGCTACCCTTCATTTTGTTTTGATTCCTTTGTTCATATCCTTTCTATTTGTTTGATTTCAATTTTACCAAGACAACCTTAGACTCTATGTTAGTTTTATATCATGACTAGTTATCACACTCTTGAAACTGCTGATGGAAAATGTAGAATAATATAAAAGAAAGATGATGGTGAAATTCGGAGCCTTTGTATGATTATTGTAGAATTTTTTTTCTAACTCGGAAATGTGACATACTGTTTGTGAAATACCATGGTGAAAAGCTGTTGCGAGTTATATAATCTGGACCAGCATTTTCGGGTAGTTATGCATTTATGATATAATGTCTTTTGTTATTTGCCTATTATAGCATGAACTGTTTTGATGATGATGTCTGATCATTTAACTCTAGTTTGATTAGTATTTGCAATCTTTGAAGGGCATATTTCTCATTCTTGTTTTTACTATGCTTCTCTTTCTTCAATTTTACCACCGTAATCGTACTTATTACCTTTATACCTTGGGCATGTCTAGGAATTAGTGAGTGATTAAAACTTCCGAGTTAAGGGGTTTATAGAGGGTTGTAAAGCTCGATCTGTTCCCCCCTCCCCACTTCCTCTCTTTGATATAAAAGGGGTGGTTACATCTGTTGTATGTTGTGTTAATAATCCTTGTGCTTTGATCGGAGGAAAAGAAGATATCACTTGTTATCAAAACAGTGGCCTTCTTTATGCCACATGAATTGCTATTTACACCATGTAGAACTTTTACATATTCTTCCTCGTTGAATGGCGAGAACTAGCTTGGGGATTGTTCTGTTTTCTAGCACTCAATCACATGTTGTGTCCCATAGGCAAGGACCATTATGTGTGCCATTGCTTTTGATTGGTTAATATAACCAATTAATTGGGTTATTGACTAATTATAAATAGTGGTACACGTACTGATGTATACCAGTGGAACAAAATATGTGGTCTCATGTCTCATGTCTTGAATGATGAAACCAGGTGTGTGTAGTGTTTCCTTGATGGAGCAAAATCTGTTGTTCCATGATGTGTCTCATAACTTGTTTTAAGATTTCCTTTGGTCAAGAAAAGAATAGAATAATGCACCTTGACTAATAGAGTGCCTTGAAACAGGTTATGGGACACAGTTTAAATAACTTATTTTGTCCATTTCTGGATAGCATACTCTTATCTTCATGTACTTAGCGTAAGGCACTGCTGCAAGTAATTTTAAATCTGTAATTACAATAACCTTTCAATTTGGACTCTAGGGTCAACTGGCCAAGCTTATGTGCATACTACTATGTATAGGTTACGCTGGAAGCGGAAGTGACAAATAAAGGAGCACTGGCACTATATGGGCGCCTTGGCTTTATCAGGGCTAAGCGGCTTTTCCATTACTACTTGAATGGAGTTGATGCTTTCCGTCTAAAACTCCTATTTCCCCGCCTTGACTTGCACCCGTCTCTGCCTATGATGGCAGAAAGAGAAGACAGCCATCACCATGAGCCTAAAGACAATGGACCAACTCAAGAATGAATGGTGAAAAAAAAATGTCAGATGGTTTGCTTTTCTGTTGACCAATTTTCTTCTGTAATTTGCCATAAAGGTTGTATAGAAAGCTCATCTTTTGAACCATTCAGAATTTTACTATCTCACGATATGAATACAAGTTATATATATACTAAAAAATATTGAAGATTAATTGGTAAAAAAATTATTTTAACTTAATTAAAAATTTTAAATTTGAGTTTTGAGTGTAATTATATTAAAATATGATAGTGGTGTAGTCTTACTGAGTGTAGTGTAGTTACGTTAAAACATGATAATAAAAGTGTTATCACTTTTATAATTTTAATTAATTAATGTACAATTTTATGTTGAATATCTATTGACTTTCATGGTATATATAATACTTCAAGATATGTATCACCTTAAAAACCTTCCCTAGTATTGAGTCAGTAATACAATAAATGACATTCACAAGGAACGCTTACAATCACAATACAAGTTATTTTTATTTACATTTATTTGTAGATCTACTCACCCCACTTGAACACTTGCAATCACAATACCCCCTTATTTGTTATTGGAACTTCCATTCCTATAAAACAAAATCATTGAATGGACAATTATTAATTTATTATTTTTCATATTTCAAAGACTATGTGAACTTTCCAATAGTCAATATTAATTTTGAAAAAATCATAGCAATTTATTATTTATTAGAATCATCAATTTAAATATTTTGAAGTTTATTTGTTTTTTCTAACAAATAAAAACATTTCAAGCTTTATTAAGAAAAATATATTAGTTATTGCTCTCTTTCTCAACAAAAACTAATGTAAGGTGTAAACTAAAACAAATATATAATATTTGAAATAAGTGATTAAGTAAATAATATAAAATGCTCAAAATAGAAATAAAATACATATATGCTAATAATCAAGCATAAAATAAGTTAAAACTTAAAAGGAAAAAACAAACATAAGAGTGGAAATATGTGGCGATAAGAGATGGTTAGAAGATTTAATTATACAATTATATATGAATTTTAGAGAGATGGTTGGAATATATAATTAAATTATATAAACTATTTACAAATACATATGTTAAAAAAAAAAATCTTACCAACCCCATAAAAAAAAGAAAAAAATGTACTAATTCCGATGTTCGTTGATGAGTGCTGGTAGATGCACATTCTTTGTGCGTATTCATTTTCTACATTATTTATTTATTTATTTCTTACAATTTCATCTTCATAGCTACAAAATTAAATGTGCAAGAGAATGCGCTGCCATTTTCCACACCGAGTAGCGTTGGGGCTCCAAATAGTCATCCATCCGCGCGATCTCATGGCGCCAGTGTACTTTTTGTGCCTGCGATGCGACGGAGATCAAAATGCAAAGCGGGAATCAGACCCAAGAAAGTAGGTAGTAAGAAGAAAAGGAAAAATGAAAATCCAAAATACTCGGGGTTAGTGTCCGTACACTCTCTGAGAGTGAAACTCCCCATTTGTCTCTGCCGTTTCTGCGTCGTCTCTTCCGATTCCGATTGGTTGCTTTACACCAGAAAACCCTAAGTTTCGTCTTCATGCTCGGAAGATCTTTCCATACTCCTTTTCTCTTAAGGTGTTTTTGTTGTGAAATTTCCAGACAGTTAGTGCTATTTTCGTGGTTACTTATGCGTTTCCGTCTGGTTCATTTTTTGCTTCCATCGTCTCTCCTGCAGGTTTAGGAGGCAACATGGTTGTGCAATCGCTTAAGTGTGTGAGTCCGATTCAGAGTTCTATTGCTAACGGAGAGCTCGAAGCTGGTGATTCTCAGCATTTGATGAGTTCAAGCGATTGCAAGACTAAGAAATGTCCCAAGATTGTTTTGAAGTACAGAAGAAAAGGAGCAAAGATGGAACAAGAAAAACCAAAGGAGTCCGAGGAGCCGTCAATGCAGAGAAGAACTAGTGCTCGAATCCAAGCCAAGCAAAAAGTAGATAAGGAGCTTCTGGTGCGTCGTAGGGTAGAGCTGCTAGATGAGCAAGATGACGGTGGAATTGAAAAGAAGAGTCGCTCCAAAAGAAGTCGTAGCATCGAAAATGTGGTTAAGGTAGAAGCGGTTGAGGAAGGAAAGGGAGGCAACACGGTACCCAAGTCGAAGTCGGATGAGTTGACCAAGCTTGAGGGCAATGCAACAGTTAAGGGTTCGGTAGAAGAAAAAGTCGATTCAGAGAGTGGGGCAGCGAATTTGGTTGAGAAAAGTGACACTCTTAAGGTGAAAGAGACACTGAGGTTGTTTAACAAGCACTATCTTCATTTCGTTCAGGTTTGTTACCTCATTCTTTGATGATCATTTTGTGGTTGGACACAATGCTTTTCCGTAGAATGTCTTTGACCAGCTCAATGTTGTATTTTGTCGCTGGTTCACATTTATCTGCGGAAGTTGTTTTCGGATTTGAATAAGATGGTTTTGATTCTATGTTCTAACATCTTGACGCATATAGGAGGAGGAGAAGAGGTGTAGGAAAGTGGAAGCAGATCGGAAAGCCTCTAAAAAAGGTTCAAAATCTAAGGTTGGTTCCAGATTCACGATATTCGTTAATAATATTATAGTGTTTGCCGCTTTCCTTCTTACCTGTCCGGGAGAAATAAAAAAAAAAAAAAATGTGCATCTACTGTGCTTTGTCTTTGACTTTAAAATGTTCATACTCGGTGTTGGCCTATTATGAAGTAGCAACAACCGTATGTGTTTTGCATTGGACATTGTTTTTTCCTTTGATTTGTAGATAAACCATTCATAAATTGCTATGCTGTTATATATTTAGCTAATAGCATTCCTTTTTTATTGTTATTCGTTTTTTTTTTTTTTTCGGTCTGTATTAGAGGGGCGCACAGTATTCTAGGGGGGAGCCAGGTCACCTAGGCTTGAACCCTGGAATACGAGGTGACTAAGTCTGAAGGCTGGGAGGTGGTGCCACTGCACCAAAGCCTCTTCCTTGTTATTTTTCTTGTCATGATAATAGCTATTGGATGTTGGCAATTTCTAGCTTCAAGTTTTATATATGTTATATTTAATCTAGTTCTGACAGAGAATTGTATAACACGAGATTCTATGTAGTTGTTATGTTAAATGGGGTTATTTCTTTCTTATATCAATTTGGCTCGACAAGTCAAATCAACATTCTAACCCTTTTAGTGTTTTAAAAGCTGAAGTTCTTAATTTCATATCTGTCCTATCTTAAGATGCCTAGGACTCTATTAGCATGAAAGTTTGCCATACAAGTTTACATGCTATATGTTTGTGTAATCGAAGGTGGTCCTACTTATCTTTGAATTCGAGCTGTTAGTTAATGCTTAAAAGTTTATTTCCTATATTACATTTTTGGTTAAGCCCTTACCATGAATGTATTTGGAGTAAATGTGTTTGTTATCAATAATGTGTTTCAAGGTCAACTGCTTCACTATGATACTCTATGTCGTACTTAGTCTGCTTAATTTTTCTTTATGCTTCATGTATTAATCTCTGTAGAAAAAGGCAACTCATGAAGATACAAAGAACACTGCTAAGCGACCTGATTTAAAGGCTGTATCCAAGGCAAGTGAATTTTTGACAGGGATATGCTTGTTAGATTAAATTCTATTTTCTACTTGATGCTTTAGCATATAAAGGTGATGTTGTCCTTATTTTGGTCAATCATATTGCAGTGTGATTACGTTGTCCAATTATTTTCTCTTATTATTTTATTTTCTTTGTACTTATTAGTGCCTTATGAAATTTTTATGTTCATTGTTTAGTTAATAGATAACCTAATATGTTAACCTAATGTTGACAGATTATATTTATAACACAATTAGTTCATAAATCTTTGAATTAAATTTAAAATGATTATTGGGAGATGGATATTGCTCTTACATTGTTGATATTTATGCATATGGATATTCTCTCCAAGATGATATTCTTTTAGTTCTTCTAGAAAAATATTTTCAAATTTAATACTTTTGGCAGATGATGGAAAATAATGAGATACTGTGCCCTGAGAAAAGAATTGGCAACATTCCAGGTCGGTTTTTTGCTTATTCTAATTGGGTTAAATTGTCTAGTAGGTGTTATGTATCCACTCTCCCATGGCCCAGTGAAAGTGATGTTATTTTACATAATTAAACCTTGCTTGCTTTAGCTGTTCTGTTTTCATTCCCTGTAAAAATGAAAATGAGGCCAGACAACATGTTTGGTTCAGTAAATTGAAAATGTTTCCATGGAAAACATTTCCTAAAATAAGCTGAAAATTGAAAACAGAAAAAAGAAGAAGTTGTTTTCAATGTTATTGATAATGGCCAATGGTAATGTTAATTTTTGTACTTTTATTTTCTTTTTGACAAGAAATGACTAGTAGTTCAATAAAATTTATTAAAGATTATTTTTGGGTATTGAATAAATATGAAAACAAGTGAAATTGAAAACAAATAAACATGTTTTCGAAAATAAAAATGTGAAAATGAAAACACATTTCAGGAAATAATAGGAAATAGAAACATTAAAACATTTTCTAAACCAAACAGCCCTTAGCTTTTCAAAGTCTGATAGACTGTGGTTGTATTTAATGTAATTTATCTTTGTTTAACTTTTATTCTTATTGACAGGTATTAAGGTTGGACATCAGTTTTATTCACGTGCTGAAATGGTTGCTGTTGGTTTTCATAGCCACTGGTTGAATGGCATTGACTATATGGGCCAATCCTACTGCAAAGGGGTAATGCATTTTATCGTTGCAATGGTTTATTGACTTCAATTATGATTTGAAATATTAAGAATCATGATTAGATATGTGTTTATCAAATGATGGGCTTTTGAATTAAAAATCTGCATCTGAAGATTCATCATTTTCTTTTGTCTTTTGGAAGTAGGAGCAGAGTCACTATACGTTCCCCCTTGCTGTGGCCATTGTTTTGTCGGGCATGTATGAGGATGATCTTGATAATGCCGAGGATGTAGTGTATACCGGTCAAGGTGGTCATAATTTGAATGGTGATAAGCGTCAAATTCGAGATCAGGTGTTGGAGCGAGGTAATTTGGCACTCAAGGTTTGTATCATACACTATTTATTCACTCCTGTACTGTGCTTTTGTCTTTTCTTGCTGGTTTAGCAGTTAAATTAATTGCTTGATTGCTTTAATGCAGAACATTGAAATTGTTGTTCATGATAATCTCTATAATGGTATGGTTCAATAGTAGGATCATAACTTAAATTGAAGATTAGTATTACTGTGGTACTTTATCATGCATTGGTTTTCAGAGGTCTCATTTCACCATATGCCTGGACATGAATGGCTAGCCATTTATCCCGGTTGCTTTGGCTCTGCAAAACTGTTATTTGCAAAATTATAAACATTGTTGAGATTTTAAAAGTACATTTATTCATTCTGAGGATAAGTAGTATTTCTTGTATTTTGGTTTTAACTCAGTGTTGGGCCTATTAACAAGTGTAAACTCTCTGAATGTTTGTGCTTCTGCCTAAAACAAACTGATGTTTATAGTCACGTTGGAGTCTGGGATTAATGTTATAATTGTATTTCTTGAATACTCTTGAAGCAATTTCTGAAAATGTGTATATCATATGGTGCACAAATTGTGAAAAGTTGTAAACGGCTGTTCAATGGGTATGACCTTAGAATTTGAGGCATTTTTTGTCTATTAGTGTCAAGAATTTTTCTAGGAGCAAGGAGGGTAGGATCTAGTGGAGTTTTGCTGTTTTAGCATCTGTTTAAGTCGGACCATGTCTTTGCCATTACTGTTGGATAGAATTGTTTCTCTGGTGTTCATCCCGTCAGCATTTTCAAGGGATTTTTTTTTTTTTTTGTGTAAGGCATTATTGGAGATAGGATGGCTTGTCATCTTGATGTATTCCTGTTGCTTTATTAATGGCATACTATGTTGAACCTAACCTGATTTGAAGTCAATTGCAGAACTGTGTCGAGCAATGTGTACCTGTTAGAGTGGTTCGCGGTCATGAATGTAGAAACAGTTACTGTGGTAAAGTTTACACATATGATGGCTTGTACAAGGTAATTCCTCCAAATGTACTCTGGAATCAGTTTCTTAACAGTCACGGGATCTACAATTTTTTTGTGAATGTTTGTGTAGAGAGCTTAAAATGTGGGTTCTCAATATCTAAAATAGGGTTCCCCTGTTTATAATATTCTAAAGAAATCTGTGCTATCTTATGCCACTTTATTTCCTGCTTTCTATAGTTAACACATATTTTCTCGTTATTTTTAGTTCAAGGAGTTTAGAAGTTTGTTTAATAAATGTTGAGCGTCAAATTTTATACTTGGTAGATATGATCTTAAATATACAAGATTAATGGTTGATTTGGTTTTGGAAATTTTATGTTCAATACGTGTAGGTTTATGCATTTCTATGCCACTTAAAATATTCATCACTATTTAGTTCGATGTTTTTTTTTTTGCTGATGTTACTGTAGGTCATCTCTTTGTAATAATCTTAATTGTGGAGCTTTAATATTGCTCATTTTCAATCTTTGGAAATTTCATATTGCTTATCGTTAAGGATGATTATTTGAATATTTTGTCCTCTTTTTCTACAGGTTGTCAATTATTGGGCAGAAAAGGGAATTTCTGGATTTACAGTCTATAAGTTTCGCCTTAGGAGGCTTGAAGGACAGCCAACATTAACTACTAATCAGGTTGATATATGCTTCTATTTTCTCCGTGGAAGGATTTTCTGATTCACTTAAATATCCGCTGATTGTGGTTTTGGCTCAACTTTTATAATGAAGATATTACCATAGGGTCTGAGTGTTCATTGTGTATTCTAAAGTTGTGAGCTGATAGAAAGAGCTATATGTGAATATACTCTTAGTATTGTACTGATGTTTTGATTGGACGCATCATCGTTACATAAACAAGTATACGCATCAATAGATGGTGTTCAAAGACCCTTCCAATGTTCTGAGCCATTAGTCAGTTTTTTATTAGTGTGAATTTGCTCAAGAACCTAACGAGGTTTTCTAAACTGTGACCTGGACCTAGTCATCATGAATACATGGAAATTAACAAATACAGATGAAATTTCATCAGAAGACATAATGCATATAAAGAGAAAAGAAGAAACTTAGCCAAATTCTTGATGACCATGATACTTGCACCATGCAATGGACTGCAGTTCCATACAATTGTAGATCATTGCCTTGAGATATTTAATGAAGTTTGTCATGTTTAGAAAAGTGGCATAGCTTACATGATAGCCTTGCCTCTAAAATCTCCGTTTGTTGGAAGTGGGATCGCGTGTTAGTTGTTTAACTTAGAAACCCTAAGCTGTCGGGTTAAAGCTCAAGAAAAAATGGATTTTATCACTATGCATCCTCACATCACACATGTACAATCTCTTTGGGCATGGAGTTTGGGGAAGCACTAGCTCAATGTTTTATGTTAAAATTTAAATATAAGGAATGTGTCAGTAATAATTGAATTCTCTGACCAATTTGTTGTGTTCCTCTTGTACTTGCCAGTATAAGTTGATGATTTATAAAGATGTAATGATCTTTTTTTGTTGTAATTATCTTTCTTGTGAGTCCTCCTGTCTCCTATTTTTTTTTTATATATATTATAATTCTAGGTAATGATTCAATGAATGATATCTGTTCATTTGACTCTTGTTTTGATGACAGGTTTATTTTAATAATGGACGTGTACCTCAGTCTGTTGCAGAGATACGAGGGTAACTGAAGAATAATCATTTTGATGAATTGAATATTCTTGTACCATATCCTGATTCTAGCGTTGGTTGACATTGTTAGGTTGGTATGCGAGGATATCACCGAAGGTCAAGAGGATTTGCCAATTCCTGCAACTAATTTGGTTGATAACCCCCCTGTTGCACCCACAGGCAAGTTGTATTAGGGTTATCATTTTCTGATAATGATTTTAAATTGTCCAACTTATGGAATGCACTTAGCTGTAAAGATTTTCTGATTTCTTGCATGCATATATCTTGTGTCAATGTCAAGATGCCTGAGTAGTATATATATTCTCGTGGCTTTCAATAATTATTGGTTTACATCTCTGCATCTTGTAATTTGCTTGTTTTTGGTGTACATGTAACTTATTTGAGGTAAATGATTCTTGTTATGTTATGATTCATTTTCCAACGGCGTGAATTGGTTGGGCTGCTTTCATTTCACGGTTGTTTGTTACTGTATAAAACTGGCTATTGGTTCTCATTTAGAATTAGTTGTTTGAAATTTTCTTTTTGGGATTATTCCAAGTGATGATGAGGCTTTAGTTTCTCCAATTTAGAATCTTTCATTCGTGGGGCCTCATAACAACTACAGAAATTATACAAATGAAGTAGATTTGAACATGAAACAGTTTCCTCTTTACTTGTATAAATTTGAATTTTTTCTCATTTTCTCTTTGATAGAGAAGGAAAGAATTATATTGGAAGAGGGAACAATAAATACAAGTAAAAGGAGGATATTGGATCCTCCTAGCAGTCCCTTTACATATCTAAAAGGAAATTTCCCTTGAAAAAAACCTTGGGTACAGTACCAAAGAGAATATGTTATTTCTCTTTGTCACTTGAGCGGGTCTTGCTTTCCTATTAATTTTGTAGGTAGACTCTTTCAAAATACTAGCTAATGGGGAAAGGTAATCTGAGGAAATTTTTCAAAACATTCTTGAATGAGTTAATCCATCTTTTCTTTTTTCTAACCCGTTGTAGTTACTCAGTTGTTTCCTTTTGTATATGTTCGGTTGATATAATTTTACTGTCTTTTTCTTAGTATGTCTTGTTTTCATTATCGAATTATTATTATAATTATTAGCTATATAATGTTTGTCTTGGTTAAAATTAGACTTTATCTTATGAATTTCAAACCCTAAATTATGCTTTGTGCATACCCGCTGTGCAAAAATCAACTTATTTTGGTGTGTGATACTTGCATATAGGTTTTACCTATCGCAAGTCAATTCAGATTTCAAAAAATGTGAAGCTTCCCATGGAAGCTACTGGATGCAAATGCAAAGGCATTTGTGTAGATCCTCGGTCCTGCGCGTGTGTTATGCGTAATGGCTCTGATTTTCCCTATGTATCTCGTGACGGTGGCAGGTTAGAAACAATATGCTGAAATACTTTGATAAAATGCTGTTTTCTAAAATTCTTCGTTGTCGTTTTTGGGTATAAGTGGATGGTAGTCTTAACATTTTACACCTCTAGGCTAATTGAAGCTAAAGATGTTGTATTTGAATGTGGTCCCAACTGTGGCTGTGGTCCTGGTTGTGCCAACCGAACATCTCAGAGAGGGCTGCGATATCGACTTGAGGTTGGCTATTGTTTTTTTCCCCAAACCTTTGCTTTATTATTACTTTTTTTTTGTTCTTTGTGTATTCAATTACTTTTGCTACAAATTTATTTACAGGTTTTTCGTACTGCAAAGAAAGGATGGGCTGTTAGATCTTGGGATTTTATACCTTCTGGAGCTCCCGTTTGTGAGTACACAGGAATACTCATGAGGACGGATGATCTGGACAGACTGGAGTACGTAAACGAGAACAACTATATTTTTGAGATAGATTGCTTGCAGACAATGAAGGGCCTCGGTGGAAGAGAGGTATTCAACTCTTGTATAAAATATTGCTGCGGTTGTTTTTTGGTCAGCTAATTCAGCTTTTTAACAGTCAACTTTTGGCTTGCATGTCTCCTTGTTGGACAGAGGCGTTCACGAGATGCATCACTTCCAGCTATCAATCTGTCGGTCAAATCTGATGATCAAAATTCTGAAAGCGTGCCAGAGTTTTGCATTGATGCAGATTCTACCGGAAATATTGCTAGATTTATAAACCACAGCTGTGAACCCAATCTCTTTGTTCAATGTGTTTTAAGCTCACACCTCGACCTTAAACTCGCTAGGGTGGTGCTGTTTGCTGCAGATAACATACCACCACTGCAGGTCGAGTAGTTGATTTTATACTGTTTGTAATCTGAAGGGATCCGTTAGTTTTTTTATTGTTATTCACTTAAAATTGCTTTACTGTTACTGATGTTCTGTGTCTTGTGCTCGCAGGAACTCACATATGACTACGGCTATGCCTTGGATAGTGTCTATGGTCCCGATGGGAAGGTAAAGCAAATGCCATGCTTTTGTGGAGCAGCTGGTTGCAGGAAGCGGTTATTCTAGAATCGCAGTATATATAACATGTTTTTTGCTAAACTAGTGCCATTCCCCCTAGAATTTTAGGGCGTAAAGTACTGTTGTTTACATGGGGTCAACTTGTAAGAAACCATATGGTGTATGTGTTGACCTAAAGCAGAAAAATGTCATAGCAAATTTTTTGATGTATAAATCAAGGAAAATATTATAGAGCAATTGCATTGTCATGAACTATCCTGCTTTTAAAGGCCCTCAAAGGCTTCAATGCATCACAGGATAAAACATAAAAAACAAAACAGACAAAGATGCAATTGCACTATAGTTAGAATTAAGAATAAGTACAGCTACAGCAAATCTATTGAAGGCCTCAGCAGAGTAGCACATAGCTAAACGCCGTTCGGTATTAAATTTGAACATCTATGCATATGAGCTACTTGGACCCCCTTACCACCATGCAGGTGTAAACAGTGGGAAAAACCTTTTCCATTATAAAAGCACAAGTTTTTAAGTACATTGAGCAGAGCACAAGAACTACGAATAGCTTCGGCATGTGAAAATCCAGACCCATCATAGAATCTTAGAAGTGAGGCTCTGTGCAGAAAGAGAACTAGTCTAATCTCCAAGGTGGGAATTCATTAGGCCAGTTATACGACAGTCTACTCGTCCAACTCTTCCTGGGGTTTCCTCCTGTACTGGCGGTTCAACCTCTGGGAACTTTTTCTTTTATCATCCATTACTTCTGGTTCATCCTCCTCCATTGCACAAACGTCACTATTTTCAGTCTCCCCAACAGCTACACCAACACCTCTTCTCTGCATGAACTCAAAACTTTGACTTGGCACAGCAGCGTTCTCTACCATTGTTACATCATTAGATTTCTTCTTTGATATAAAGGTAACTGATGGAAGATCATCCAAAGTATCATCTGCCTGTAATTCAGCGCCAGTCTTCGACCTCCTCAGCTGTGAAAGAAAGTCCATACATGCTTGTTTATTGGATTCATCATCCACGTCGCTTGAAGAATCAAAAGTATAACGTGTGTATCTTGAAGGATTACGAATATAATCTGGAACGGCGGAGGCAAATTCTTCAGAGCGCTTAGATGATTCAATGGATTCATCTTCCAATGAAGATGTCTTTATGCGTGTATCTTTTGCTCCATCATCACATTCAGAGTCAAATCGAACTCGTTTCCTGGACTTGGATTCTGAAGGATTATCTTTCTTCTTCAAAATTGATTTGGGGTTTAAACCATCCTCCGATGTTTTCCATTGTGCATCATCGTTACCCGGCGCAGGTTTCTGAGAAACATGCAAGGCATCGATTTTTTTAGCTGCTTCAGCATCCTCTTTCAGCCTAAGTTTTGCAGCCAAGTGGTTAGCACGCGGGTCTCTCACAAAATCAGAAACCGAAGTAGGAAGGACATTGCAAGAATCTATATCTACTCCGTCGTCATTTATATCCTTCATATAAACGCGATCCCCTTGGTTCTCTTTCCCAATAGCCTGTTTATCATATTTATCTTCTTCTTCCTGCAAAGTTTTCCAGAGGCCACTGTGTCAACTTCAAAATGCTAAACTTTGATGATGAAAAACTAATAACAAACTACAAAAATATTCACTATAAGTTAAATTTATCGATTTCTCACGCACTTCTATCTTAATTCAAATGTTTTCAATTTTTTTTTTTTAAAAATAAAATTGAAGAACGATTAGTTATCTACGTTTCTTATAATGTACAGCTAGAAATAGATAGGGGGAAAAAATGCCGCTTTGATGAAATTATTTACCAAAAAAAAATATACAAAACGATTAAAGGAATGACAAATTACCTCGTAATCCAAGGTACAATCACGGCCGATAGCGGACTTGATTTGCCAGTGTTCATCATCATAATCGTGAGGCTTCGACCCTCGCATGTCTTCATCATCGTCAAGATATTCCAGGTCCTCCTCTAGTCCATCTTGGAAGCCGCTAGAGCGCTTTCCCAACCCTTTTGCTTGGTTTACAAAAGAAGATGGATACGGGTTCGGCTCGGCTTCGAGCTCGGAGCTGTCCTTGCTTCGATTCCATTCCTTCTTCCCGACCTCGTCGTCGGTGAGAGACCACAGAGAGCTGAAAGACGATGGCCCAGTGGACGAGGACGAATATGAAGCAAGAGAGCCAAAAACTTTATCCACACGAACTCTGAAACTATCTTCCATGATAGAGACGGTGAAGGAAGTTAGGGCAGAGCTACCGAAGATCGAATTTTATGAGGTTTTAGGAATAGGTATTCGATTACTGTGCAATGCGCCAAGCCGCCAATGCATAACCTATATGGGTTGGAATGAACATGCTGGCACAAGGATTTCCTTTATAACCCCTAAAATTTCTATTCTCACCTCACTCTTTTTCTTTCCCTCGATAGACAAAAATCCCATTATCTTCTTCTCACCCTCGCTTTCTCTCTCTCTCCCCCGCTTCTGTCCACTATATATATATTACAGATTATTTATATTTCGTAATTTTATATTGTTAATATTATAAATTTTGTATAATGTATAATTGTTATTAATATATTTTTAAATTATATATAATTTGGTAATATATTTTTTAACAATTTCAGGGTGTTAAAAGAAATCCCCTGCTTGCACCGACTATCGACCCAAATAGTAAGTCCACCACGGGAGAACATTAGCCCATTATCTTTAGGCCCAAATCCTTGAAAACTTCCGCCCAAAAATGTGAGAAGCTGTTTTTACACTCTATTTTTAATTTTTTATTACCGCATCGCATTCTATTTAATATTGAAATGTGATATAGATTAACATTTTTTGAGGGAAATGTATAGATTAAATTATCATAACTTGATATGAAAAGTTTGATTTATTAATTTTTTTTTTAAATATAAAAAGTGTAATATTGGTAATAGTGAATATGAATTGAGTGTTTCTACATGTTTATAATCATTGTGAAGTTTAAAGTTTGAAGGAAATAAATTTTACAAAAGTTTATTTTGAAATAATTAATTCTATATTTGATGATAAAGTTAAGACATATCACAAGTCTTAACAAATACAAATGATATTTGAGTCTAAGAAAATTACTCACAATGAAATTTAAACCTATGTAATTTAATTATTACTAGTTGAACTAATCCATTAACATAATTAATAAAAAAATTCTACATGGTAAAATATAACATGAAAATTCTTCATGAGACTAATAATGTAAAGTGAATACACTAATGTGATATTGCCATTCTTAGACTAAATTATTAGATATTTAATGTGGTGTTAAATATTAATTGGTTAAAAAACGTAAGAGAGTATTTTTTTTATTGAAATTTATTTAATTTTGATTTTCCCACTATTATTCTAAAATATCCCATTAATAGGACAAAAATCAATTTCAAATATGCCAAAGCAATTTGAGAATGTTACGACCGGTAGCAATTCCTGTCCTGATCGTACATTCACCAGAAAAGCTAGACTCCTTTAGGGCGTGTTTGGTTTGTTGGAATGGAAAAGAATAATCCCCGGGAATGACATCATTGTCATGTTTGGTTATTGGAGCCTACGGAATAGAATAGGGAGCACGGTATCATTTTTCCTTGAAGTCTAGTAGAGCACTTTTCCTCCCAATTTGGTGAGACTAGTCCATTCCCACAAAAAATATAGCCCAACTACCAAGACTATCTTGTCCACCAAGTTGGTTGGAAGTTGCCATCACAGAGTGAGTTAGCAACGAAGTTGTTGATTGGAGTGATAGAAGGAGACGGTGAGAGGTGGAGCTTCGTTATTCACTGTTGTTACTCAATCATCGAAGCTTCACCTCCTCAAGCTCTGTTCATGGCGCGGTTATGGTGTTCCTCGAGCTTTGCCTTCGCTTTTTGTTGTCATCGGCGGCTTTAGTGTATTTTTTGGTTTTAAAGAAGTGTTGCCAGGGTAGAGAGAGATGGTCTTTTAAGTTTTATGTTATTTTTTATAGATAATTAAAGTATAGACTCTAGGTATAGACTTAGACTTTATGGGATTGCTTATGCGCTGGTTTTGTTCATAACAAGAAGCAATATTATTTACAGAACAATCCATACGAGAGAATAGATCTTGTTTGGTTTTAAAGAATTGATCTTATTCTAAAAACAAAAACCATTTGACAGTGCTGCAATTTTTTAGTTTAATAACCCCATATGAGATCTTGTTTATGTATTTTTTTTATTTTTTTAATGTTTAATTTTATTAATAAAATAAATTGTGTAAACATTTAATTATGTTATTTATTTTTTATTAAGGGTTTTAGACTTTTTAGTATATTTCTATCATATTCTTGCATAATTTTCCTTAATATACCAACAAAGTCGAAGGATTTATCCATTTTTTTTTTATTCTCACTTCCTTTCCTCTTTCCATTCCCGAATCTAATTCCAACAAACCAAACACGCCCTTGATGTCATTTTTATTTCGCTGCTGAGTATTTTAATTTTCGCGTTTAAACTTAAACTTGAGGATAACTTTAGTAGTAAAATATTTTGGTTTCGTAATAAATTTCCTTTTTTACAAAAAAAAAAAAGGAAACTAGACTGGCCTAACTATTAATATTAATGTTAACATAAATATTAATAATCAATAATAGAGATCAGATAAAAAAATATCAATAACAGATACAAATCAGAAAAATACTACTATAAATATTCCAATGGATGAGGATAAGATGGCTAATGTCATTAATACAACGACTTAATGACTGATATTAACTACTAATTTAGCTGTCAGAAGTCACGTTTCCTTGTGAGTAGAAGCATTGTCTACAGAGCTCGAAGAGTCAGAACCGAAGCAATTCCTATGCCTTCCTTTCTTTTGTCTTTGCTTCCACTCTAAAACTTTGTGAGTTGAGAGAGAAAGATCCTATTGAGAGTGTTAAAAGTGTCCAATGGACAGGAAATTTGGTTAAACACTGTAACTTAGTATCCTCCTAGCCAGTGACATTTGAGCTCCAGAACTAGCAGCCATGGCGATCGCGGCGGTGCTGATTGCAGTTTTAGCGGTGGGCATTTTTGGTGTGGAATCGGAGTATATAGAATACAATACCACGCCGAGGATCGTCCCAGGTAAAATAAATGTCCATCTGGTACCTCATTCTCATGACGATGTTGGCTGGCTCAAAACTGTTGATCAGTACTACGTTGGAGCTAACAACTCCATTAGGGTTAGTGAAAGCTCTTTCCGTTCTAAATAAGAGAGAGAAGAAATTTGGCAAAGCTGACTATTGAAGAAGTAAAACTTATATTTTTCTGCATGTGATTTTGGTTTGGTCGACAGGGTGCTTGTGTACAGAATGTACTGGATTCTGTGATATCTGCGCTATTGGATGATAAGAATCGGAGGTTCATCTATGTTGAAATGGTATAATACATTTGATGCTACCATGATTTTATAATAAAAAAGAGAAGAGAAAATGCTATGAATTTTAAGTGCATGGGAGTGATTGTATATGTAATTGGAATGTTGAATTGTTTCAGGCATTTTTCCAGAGATGGTGGAGACAGCAAAGCAAAGCTATGAAAATTAAAGTCAAGGAGCTTGTCAACTCGAGTCAGCTGGAATTCATGTAATTATCTCGTTTTCCACCTGAGGCTAGTTACTGCTTAAAACAATTATGTCTATATTTGTTTTAGTATTGTAGTAGCTATTTTGGTCTGACATGTTATATACTAGTTGATGCCTTATGGCATATATATAATATAAATTTTTGCTATGGGAGATAATAATAGCAGGCTTCCTTCTAAAGCAGCTTATCCTAATTTTATTTTGTAGAAATGGGGGTATGTGCATGCATGATGAGGCCACCCCACATTACATTGATCTCATTGATCAGACCACTTTGGGTCATCAATTCATCAAAGAGGAATTTGGTAAGGTTCCAAGAGTTGGTTGGCAGGTTGATCCTTTTGGCCATTCTGCAGTTCAGGCTTACTTGCTTGGTGCTGAGGTATCCCTTTGTAACTATGCCATATAGAAAGCTGTTTGTTAATTGCCAATATACTTAAATTTAAATTCCCTAAAATTTATTCCTTGGGGATTATTGTTTATGGAATATTTCGTACAGTCTAAAAGTAGTTGGGGGTATTTATTTACGAGCTTTTCATATTTACTATTGTCATAATGCTGTGTGTGTGCATTTGATGCAATTTTCGAATCCTCTGTAACCGTCTATTTTCTGCAGCTAGGATTTGATTCACTGTTTTTCGCTAGAATTGATTACCAAGATAGAGCCAAGCGATTAAGGGATAAGACTCTTGAGGTTGTTTGGCAGGGGTCCAGTTCCCTTGGTTCTTCTTCACAAGTTAGTTGGCTGATGATCTTCACTCCTCGTAAAAATGAGATTTTGTTTGAGTTCCTTAATCAAGCTTTTGTTTTGTCTGTGCAGTTTAACTTACCCAAATTACTCCTTTCTTGTGGCTGACTTCATTGCAGATATTCACCGGCATATTTCCTAGGCATTATGATCCTCCAGATGGTTTCACATTTGAGATAAATGATGTTTCTCCTCCTATTCAGGTGGAATGATATCACATTTTTTCTTTCTAATTTTGAAAAGGATATGTTAATATTTTCATCTCTTCTAAATTTGTCCTTAACTCAAATTGAAGGACGACATTCTTCTGTTTGACTATAATGTTCAAGAGAGGGTTAATGATTTTGTATCAGCTGCTTTAGCTCAGGTGAGACCTGGATTCGAGTTCCCCTTTTGTTAGATCAAAATCTTTCTTTTGCTTGACAACTCAAATGCATCTATGACGTATGCTAAACTTTAATTAACGTAGCTGAATGATCTGATAATTATTATATTGTTAGGTAGGTTCTATCTTGATATTAGTAACTCTCTAAGACTGGATACCAGTTTATGTGTTATTACGTTGGCTACTTGATTTTATCTTGCTTGAGATGGAATGTTACTATATGTTTGGAATTGCAGTTAACAAGTAAACTGTCTGCCTGTTTCTAGGCTAACGTGACCAGGACAAATCATATTATGTGGCTAATGGGGACAGACTTCCGATATCAGTATGCTAATTCATGGTTCAGGCAGATGGACAAGTTTATTCACTATGTCAATCAAGTACTCTATCTTTACAACCCTTTTTTTTTTTTTCCCTAAAATGCTAATTTATAGTGGGACTTTGATTTAGAGCCATTTTTTCATTTTTGAAAATTGTACTTGCATTTTGTGGTACACTCTCAGGATGGGCGTGTCAATGCGCTATATTCATCGCCATCTATCTACACTGATGCCAAACATGCAGCAAATGAGCAATGGCCTCTCAAAATTGATGATTTCTTCCCGTGAGTTTTGCTTGGATATTTCAGTATCCTACCCAAATTAGATTTAGAAAGCTCCATATTTAATGTATGACACAAAACTTCAGGTATGCAGATCATCCAAATGCGTATTGGACTGGTTATTTTACAAGTAGGCCAGCTTTAAAAGGCTATGTCAGAGTAATGAGCGGTTACTATCAGGTAAAGTCTCAGGCCTTTATTACTTTGTAAGGTAATTTTTGATAGCTCTCATGGTCTATCAGGTAAAGTCTCAAAATTGGTGATTTCTTTCTTTTGCGGGCATTTTCTTTCTTGACTTGCATTTAGGCTGCAAGGCAATTGGAATTCTTTAAAGGCAGGAGTAAACCAGGGCCCAATACTGATGCATTAGCAGATGCTTTGGCAATTGCTCAGCATCATGATGCCGTTAGTGGCACAGAAAGACAGCATGTTGCTGCTGACTATGCATTGCGACTCTCAATAGGCTATACAGAGGTACGTTTAAATAATTTTAGTTTACTTGTTGAGATTAAAAACTTAAATGGTTTACTATTTTTAATCTGCAGGCAGAGAAGGTAGTTGCATCTGCACTCGCTTTCTTGGTCAACCAAAGATTAAGTTCACATGGTGGGAACCCAGTGACAGACATTCAGCAGGCAATACACTTTAGGCATATAAGTATTATTTTTTGCATTAAATTTTGGAATGGAAAATTTAACTGCAAGCTAATTTTATTTTAGGCAATTAAAAAATGCAAAATAACTTGGTTTTCACTTGATAAACCTTCCGTTGCTGATACTCTTTTTCTTGTAGTCCGTAATATATAATATAAGATTGTTTGAGCCTATATGTGATGACTTTTAACTGAGTTTGCTTGTCAGCTGCTTTAACTGTTTTGCTGTATCACTTAGTTTGTTGAAAATTATAATATAGGATTAAGATCTCGTTTAACAAACTGTCTGCTGATTGAGCTCATGACTTGACGCATATTCATCCTTTTTTCCCACTTAAAATCTTTTAATTAAGAGACTTCATTAAAATGTTTCTTGTAACGTTAATATATTCTTGAGATCTTTAACTCTTTTTACTTTGACAACTTGCTGAGCTATCAAATGTCAGACTCCTTTGGTCACCTTTTGAAGCGTCTGCTAAATTCTTTATGTGGCTGTGTTGGCAGTGTCCACTCCTCAATATAAGTTATTGTCCTCCAGCAGAAGCTGCCTTATCTAACGGGAAAAGTTTGGTAAGTATATTATTCTGTAATACGATACTTTCTCTGCTCAAACATTTGAAGAAGTAAAAAAGAAAGTTATATCTCTTGAAGTAATGAGTAGACAACTCTTTCTTCTGAAAATATTTCTTTCAATTTGTGTATTTTGTAGGTGATTATTGTGTATAATCCTCTTGCTGGGAAGAGGGAGGAAGTGATCCGAATTCCTGTAGGTGCTTTTGATGGTATTCTTTTTCAGTTGAGGATGTATGTTCTCTTAGAGAAAAAAATAAAATCACTTTTTTCTACGGACCTTGCAATTATCATTTTGAAAACAGTAAAACTTAGTGCCATGCTCCATTGCACTTGATTATCGTTTTACATTTCTTTTCACATCTGTTCTGAATGAGTTTTGTGGCGTATTTATGCTCAAAAAATATGTTTGTTCACTAACAGCGGCTATCTACAACCTTTAAAATGTTTCTTAATCTCTTGAAGCGCTCCAAGTTTTATTGAGTGTATTTAAAAGTTTCACCATGTTGAGGACTTTAGACCTTTATTTATACTCGTTAAGTGACTGTCTCTAAAACACCCTTGTCACAGGTTTCCACTGGAAAGGTTTTTGTCCAGGATTCTGCTGGGAAAGAAATTCAATCTCAGCTTCTGCCTGTATCAGATGCCACTTTGAGGATAAGAAAACGTTATGTCAAAGCATATCTAGGAAAACAATCTGGTGCAGAACTTAAGTATTGGCTTGCTTTTTCAGTGTCTGTGCCTCCTTTAGGTTTCAGCACTTACACGGTCTCTACACCTAAACAGACTGGTTAGTAACATTACATCCATTCCTAACTATCTATCTGTCTCCTTGTAAAGCTGGACTGGATGATCTATTATATTCAGATTATTGTCTAATACTTTTAAAATTCGTCAGAATACAAAGACCCACATTCAACAATCTCAAAGGTATACAGATCAGAAGGAAGTGTGAATAGAAGCATAGAGGTCGGACAAGGGAATCTAAAGCTGATTTATTCTGCAGATGAAGGAAAACTTACTCATTATGTTAACAACAAAAATTTGGTAAATTTTAACCATCAGTTACGTGGTGTTCATCTAGAGCTCTACCACTTGCTGTATGTATGTGGGGGCATGGGGTCTTATCAAAAATTTTCTTGCAAATTAATGACAATGCTATTTTAATTTCCAGTACCATTTCTGCATGTTTTATGGAAACATTTATGAAGTTTATTCTCTTTATGAATTTGACAACAGAACTCAAGATCAGATATTGAGATTCTGGCCGAATCAGTGTTTTCAACACTTTAGGATTTCACTTTTGCTTTAAGGCATAAAGTTAGTAGTTCTGACATCTATTATTTTTTCTTGTTTATGTGTAAAGATTGCAGCATCCATTGAACAGTCTTACAGTTATTATTCTGGGAATGATGGGACAGATAAAGATCCTCAGGTAATCTTGCGGACACAGACATTATACCATATCTTTTGAAGTATGACTTGCAGTAATCTTCAGTTAACTTTATATGTAAAAGAATTAATCATTTTTATTAACCATTATAATTGTTTATTTCGATTTTGATGTGCATTGTGCAATATGTATGGTCCAGTTAGTATTAGCCGAATGATGTTATTTCTATGCCATAAACTCTTTGGAGTGTGTATTTTCTGGGAAAAAAAAATTCCTTCCCTTCTTGATTCAGGTTCTATGGTGTCCACTGCAGTTCTATTAAGATTGTTGTAATTTATTTTGTCTTTCTCATCAGTTCTTTATCCTCTATACTAACGAGCACCAAAATTGTACCATTTTTTGTAATTTAATCTACACAATTCTTAGATATAACTATTGTTATGAAAAGATTAATTAGAATGGTCTACATCTTGTTTTTATTTGAAGGCTTCTGGGGCGTACGTTTTCCGTCCGAATGGTTCAAATCCAATCAAATCTGATCATCAGGTTACAAAATTTTCTTTTAAGATTTCAACTCTGCTAAACCTTGTTCATCAAAGATCCAGAAAACCAAAATAAAATGTTTATTTTGTGTGTTCAGTATCCTTTAACTGTCCTGCGTGGTCCACTGTTGGATGAAGTACATCAACAGCTTAACCCATGGATATCTCAGGTATTTAATGGCCGAATATGTCTATCAGGGAACCACCATTTTCTTCTCCACAAGTATTTACTATTTAATTTATATCACTTCTGCTTTTTCCCCCCAAATCCAGTAAAATTTTGTTGTCATAATCATCCATTAATATGGAGCTTAAGTATAGAGCGATTACTTTATGTTCTGCTTGCACAGATTACAAGGATATTCAAAGCAAAGGAGCATGCTGAGGTTGAGTTCACGGTAGATTACCTCATTGTGTCAGTTGATTTATTTATGCTGATTTTTTTGCATTTGTATTATATGGTTGTGAATCACTTTGGATTTACATCTGAAAGTTATTCATATATGTCCAGATTGGGCCTATACCTGTGGATGATGGCATAGGGAAAGAAATTATTACTCAAATTACAACTACAATGAATACCAACAAAACATTCTACACGGATTCTAATGGACGTGACTTCATTAAAAGAGTAAGTGGATATTGACTTCATTAGAATTCATCTTTATAAAATGATTGTTTATTGGATTGTGTGGATACTATATTGCTTTTATTTTTAGGGGAGAAAATCTGCTGTCATATCCCTATTCCTCTCATTGTGATTGGTCAAAAAACTATAAAGTAATGCTACACAAGGAGTGGTTTTACTTCTTTGGACCAATCATAATGAATGGGATAGGGAATGGGCAGCACATTTGCTCCCATTTTTCAGAGGTATCCTTTCTTTTTAGGGACTTAGGACTTTTGTTGAGATACGTGGAAGGGAAGAGATATAATTAATAGACACAAGTTTCACTCGTTTCCATCTAAGGAGTTTATTGATGATAACGTCTTAGTTATTCTGATGATTCCAACTGTTTTGCAGGTTCGAGATTTTAGGGCAGACTGGGATCTACAAGTAACCCAACCAGTTGCTGGAAATTATTACCCTGTATGTTCTGTCTAAATGAAAAACTTAACCTTCCTCCAATCGTGAGATATTCTTCAGTCGTCATTACGTATAAGGCTTTATAAACCATCTACTTAAGTTTTCTTTCTGGTGAGAAAATCGGTTTTCTTGTCATAGTGAATTTTATTGTTTTATTTTTGGTACTTTGGCTACTACCTTTACACTCCATACCATATTTGCGTGTTAATTCATTGAGCACCACCATGGTGCTCCACATTTTCACCTGAATCCAGCCACTGGCATTTTTTAGCCAAGTGAAATGCTTCAAATACATTTATCACTGCTATAATTCATTTTTTTGGTTTGTTTGCCTATTCTTCGTATGTATGTTAACAATTATTATGGCTTCCCGCCATTCTTTCAGGTTAATTTAGGATTATACTTGCAAGACACCAAAATGGAACTCTCGGTGTTAGTGGACCGTTCAGTTGGAGGATCCAGTTTGGTGGATGGTCAAATTGAGCTAATGCTCCATAGGTTGATTATATCTCGATACATTCATGTTGATATTAACTTCTAGTTATTTTTACTGTATCATAGTGAATAATTACTGACCCCTTGCTGCGTTTTTTGATGTATTAGGAGGTTGCTTCATGATGATGTGAGGGGTGTTGGTGAAGTTCTAAATGAAACAATTTGCATTGCGGATAAATGTGAAGGCTTAATTGTTAAGTATATTCTTTTTAATCGTTTCATTTATGAGAACTTGTGTTGTGTGTTGTAATCCTATCAATATTTCTTCCCGCATCTATGTGAGGATACTTTGCAGATGTTCAACAAAGGTTTCTTTTTGCTATTACCTATTTGTGATGACAGACCCAATGTCTCTCTTGCTAAATGTAATTATACTTTATTTTGGTTGATATCTTCAAACGGCACATTTTCTTGATCATTGGTGGGTTCTGATTAGAAGTTATCACCAACTTGACTTTTGGTGATATTTCAGATTCAAGGAAAGCTATATCTCAGGATTGACCGTATAGGAGAAGGAGCCAAGTGGCGTCGCACAGTTGGCCAGGAGATATATTCACCATTATTATTGGCATTTTCAGAAGAGGTAAAATAAAACCAGAATCGACAAGAATAAAATTTTGGGTTTCTTTCAAGTTTTGGGAACATAACTGATTTTTCTGCAGGGTGGAGCTGATTTTTTGCATTCCCAAGAGTCGACATTTTCTGGTATAGCATCTTCCTACAGTTTACCAAACAACACTGCTCTTATAAGTCTCCAGGTGTGCCAAAGCAGTACCTCTCACTTATCTTCTTAAAAAGGTCCCTCAAAGATTTATAATGCTTTCTGAATTTTCTCAATTCTGATCACGCATATCTATTCCATTTATGAACAATTTGCAGGAACTTCAAGATGGAAAAGTACTCCTCAGATTGGCTCACCTTTATGAGGTTGTAATTTCTTTCACTGATTCAGCTCTGAGAATGTTTGTTTTTTTGAAGAGTTAACTTGCCTTGTACTACTAAAAAAGAAAATTGGAGAGAATATTCCACTTTTTGAGTTGCTTTTGCATTGGTCATATTGTCGGACTGTGTTTTTCTTTCTTAAACTTCTACACATTTCTCTATCATGTTACTGTCTATTAGAGATCAATAGCAGCTTGTTTATATATATATAATCCTAAAAATAGTTCAACTTCATGCACACTCAGAAATTTTATGAATCACTTGCTATAATTGATTTGTGATATTTGTCATGCATGAGGTGCATGCACAGCTTAATAAAAAAACTTGATTTATCAGCTATTAAGTATTTGCTATACATTCAGGGAATAGTGATGATCCCTATGTATTCTAATTTATATTTCATGGGAGTTTAATATGTGTATAGATTGGAGAGGACAAAGACTACTCGGCAATTGCAAGTGTGGAATTGAAACAGCTGTTTCCCAACAAGAAGGTAAAAGTGGTAACTATTTCCAATTGATTATTTACACTGGCGTGCATGCAATGTTCTTATTCTTCCTTCATTAATTCCTTGGACTTTTCAGATTAGTAAAGTGACGGAGATGAGTTTGTCTGCTAATCAAGAAAGATCTGAAATGGAAAAGAAAAAATTGGTCTGGAGGATAGAAGGCTCTGCTGAAGAACCCAAGGTGGTGAGGGGAGGACCTGTTGATCCTGCCAAGCTGACGGTTGAGCTTGCACCAATGGAGATTCGGACATTCATTATTGAATTTGATTCCCTCGAAATGGTTCCTGAAATAGAAAATCGTAGGGCAACGCAATGAAGCACGCAAGAGAGTACGGTCCAAGATCCTTATGTGTTCTTGTTGCGTTGGGTGCCCTTGTATGTTGCTGTGAGCCTGTGATATCATCCTTTCCTAGTAGAAAATAAAGTTTACAAGTCGAATTGGTTAAAAATGCCCGAGTTCTGCATGTAATACTTTTCTTAAAGGATGAAATTCAGGATTAGTTTCTATTAAAAGAAAAAAAAAAAAAAATTCCGGCTTAGTTTTTTTTTTTTTTTTTCATCACTAACTATGCAAGCTGCCCGGCGTAAAAAAAAGAAATTTTGTTTTATAAATTAGGGATGGGATAATAATTAATAAAATAATATTATTAATTAAAGAGTAAATACTTATTTTGGTCTCTCACATTTAAAATTTTTATTAATTTAGTCTCTCATATTTTTAAGTATATTAATTTGGTTCTTTACATTTTAAATCCTAATCAATTTAGTTTTTTAAACTTATAAAATTTATTATTTTAATCTCTCACACTTTAAAAATATTGATAAATTTTAGAGACAAAATTAATAAAAAATTTGAAGCGTGAAGGACTAAATCAATAAATTTAAAATGTTAAATCAATAAATTTAAAATATGAGTGATAAAATTGATTAGGGTTTCAAATGTAAGAGACGAAACTGATTAGAGTTTTAAATGTAAGAGACCAAATTGATAAACTTACAGTATAAAAGACTAAATTAATAAGAATTTATTGTGAAAGATCAAAATAAATATTTACTCTTAATTGATTAATTACTGTTGAATATAATAGAATTGTAAAACCAGACAATTGTCTCGGAAGACTATTTCTTAAATCACGTAGTTTATGCATAAATCATTATTAGATTACAATAATGTATGTTGGACATTATGGGAGCCAAATTATTTATACATAAAACTTAATTTGCAAGAAAACAAGATTGTGGCGTGCCCTTTTTGATTCATCAATTTTTTTAGGTATGACAATCATTTTTTTGGAACAGGGCTAATCCACTCATATATAAAAGGAAAATGAAATAATAAATTATAAATAAATAAACAAACTCGAAAACCTTAGCAGTCTTCACTTTAGCAGTCTCGGCTCAGCACTAATATAAAAAGAAATTAATGCAACGGTGGAAATGCAAGTGACAGAGACAAAGAACTACCCCTCAACTGCACTGATTTTTAGTTGCATTTACCGAGAACGCGAAGTCAAATGAGCTGCGCATTCTACGCAGAAGCTAGCAAATCCTTCTGTAACCTTTCGCTACGCGTGGAGTTTACTCTGATGAAGTTTCAGCATCGCCATTGTGCATGATCACCAAGTGGATATACCTTAAATTAATCCCAAATCCGATAATTTGATATCTTGTCTGTGTTATTGTGTGCCTGAAGCTGTTTACTTCGAGGGCGAACAAGTTCATCGATCTTAGCCTCTAATGGCTAATCAATTCCTCTTCTTGTTGGTCCTTTTCAGAATGATTCTCTGTGGGCATTCTCAATTCACGGTGTATAACACCTCACAGAGCACAGTTCCCGGAAAGCTCAATGTTCATCTAGTTCCTCACACCCACGACGACGTTGGCTGGTTGAAGACTGTTGACCAGTACTATGTTGGCTCCAATAATTCAATTCAGGTTTCTCTCTCTCTCTGTGTTATGAATTTCTTGATGTAAATGTTTTGCAAATTCATGTATTTGTCTTTATTGAACTACGTAGGGGGCTTGTGTTCAAAATGTGTTGGATTCCTTAATCCCTGCGCTCTTGGCTGACAAGAATAGAAAATTTATCTACGTTGAGCAAGTCAGTTAACTTGTTCTTCTCATCTCTTACACTCTTGGAAATCTCTCTGAATTTGTGTGCAATATCAGGATGCGTTTTTTTATTTTTTAATCAACGCAGGCTTTTTTCCAGCGGTGGTGGAGGGAACAGAGTGAAGCTGTTAAGCATGTAGTTAAACAACTTGTCAGTGCGGGTCAATTAGAGTTCATGTAAATTACATTTCCGATTGAAAAATCATAGTTTCTACCAAAATACAAAAAAATAAAAAAGCCCCTTATCCATTTTATGGTCCTAAAGATTCTCTTATTTTTCCCTCCTATCACAGAAATGGGGGTATGAGTATGCATGATGAGGCGGCGACACATTACATAGACATGGTTGATCAGACAACCCTTGGACATCGGTTTCTAGTAGAGGAGTTTGGCGTGACTCCAAGAATTGGTTGGCAAATTGATCCCTTTGGGCATTCTGCCGTGCAAGCTTATTTATTGGGAGCTGAGGTATGCCTTAAGTATTTAATCACCAAAGCATCTTGTCATGTTTATGTCTAGAAGAGAAAGAGTTGCACATCTATAACTTCGACCCCCCCTTCTCTTTTTCTCTTTATGAAGTTTTAACTAGTTTTACTGTGGACACAGGTTGGCTTTGACTCTCTTTTCTTTGGTCGGATAGATTACCAAGATAGGGCTAAGCGTAAAAAGGAGAAGAGTCTCGAGGTTATCTGGCGAGGTAGTAAGAGCCTCGGTTCATCTGCTCAGGTGACTGTTATTTACTTGTGTATTTTTTCAATCCAACATTTGTGTAGTTGATTTTTTGATTAATGATTGATTCTCTTAATCTATCTAATCCTTTTAAATATGTCATTTGCCTTCTTTTTGGCTTGGTGTTTTCCAGATCTTCACAGGTGCATTCCCTGAAAATTACGAGCCACCATCTGGATTTTACTTTGAAGTTAATGATAACTCGCCAATAATTCAAGTATATTTACAAGTGCTTGTTAAATGTTAATTCGTTTCCATTTTTTTTTTTTGTTTTCTGTATTGTTAAATTTTGTTTACTTCCTGGTGAAGGACAACATCAATTTGTTTGATTACAATGTCCAAGATCGAGTAAATGACTTTGTTGCCGCAGCAATAGCACAGGTAAATGAAAATAGTTGTGGTCAACCTGCCATGGAAGTTATCTTATGTGTTTTCCATTTGCCTATCTTTATTTGAAGTTATCATTCAGTTTGTTTTAAAGTGATATTTGGTTGTGATGCTTGTGCTCATATTCTCTTTAACTATATACATTTCTACTTCCGGGTTTGCTTCTTCTCCCTTTCTATAGATCATTGGCCAAAACCTGTCATGGTAATAGTATAATTTTATGCTATATCTGTTCTTTATAAAAGAAATAGGACGGGTGATCCCTTTCATGTTATTTAAATGTAGAACAATTGTGTGTGACTTTCCCGAACATAGTTGTGAATCTTGTGATGGGTGACTCATTTTCCTTTCCAAGAAGCAGATGGTTAAGCCATATAGTTTTTTTAGTGCATTTTCATTTTCTTATCAGGCGACTATTGAGAGGAGATATGATAATTATACATCCATAGGAGAGAGAGGCCTTCTCCATGTTCACTAGCCAATTATAAGGTGTTTTCTTCAGAGTATAAACTGCAAAAAGTGATAAATTTATTCCAATTATTTGTCTTGTTCATGAAAGTGGTGTGGGTGTAAAGTAATGGGGAAAGAAGAAGCAGCATTGCATATAATGCTTGGATTGGCTCAAGAGTCAAAACTCAAAAGCTTAAGCTTTTGGGGCAGGTTGGTGCTTATTTGAGTGCATTATGTCACTAGCCTGCAGGATTCACTCACTTCTTTCCCAATGAATTTTTAACATGTATATTTAGTCAACCTCAACCACACTGGTATATTGGATTTAGAATTGTGCTTTGAACTTGGGCAAGACTTTTAATAACACCATTCAGGCAGGAACCAGTGGAGTTTTGGTCCTTCTTCATAGGGTCTCTCATGAATGTTGACTGATATTATTTCATTCTCAGGCAAACATCACTCGAACAAATCACATTATGTGGACTATGGGAACTGATTTTAAGTATCAGTATGCACATACATGGTTCCGGCAGATGGACAAGTTTATTCATTATGTCAACAAGGTAATCTCCCAAAAATATGTAGAATGTGACATATTGCAACCTTGAAATGCTTAGATTTCAGTTTTCTTGACCATTTCTTCTCGAGTCCAGGAAGGATTTATTATTTATTAGTAATTAGCAAGAACAGAATATTAAATATAGAGAACTTAGGATGAATTTGCTATCTCTACAATATATCATATATTTAGTGGTATGCATTCATCACTCCAAGCACAATTCTTTGTTATTTTGTTTTGACTACAGCGAATAGTTAGATAAAATGAAAGATAGTGATTCTATTACTAAAAATTATTGTTTGTTTGTGCTTTGAGTCACAATTTGAATTGCTGTCAGTATTGATAGCGTTGTTATGAACTCTATTGTTAATAAATGGTTTATTGGACAATTTTAGGATGGACGCGTTAATGCTCTGTACTCTACACCATCTGTATACACCGATGCAAAACACGCTTCACATGAGTCCTGGCCAATCAAGACTGATGATTTCTTCCCGTGAGTATAATAGTTAATTGTTGCATAATCTATTTGCATGTTTCTCAATGTTTAACCTCTGTGAACGTGAAAATATCACCAGTTATGCAGATCGAGCAAATGCTTACTGGACAGGATACTTTACCAGTAGGCCAGCTATCAAACGCTATGTCAGGCAGATGAGTGGCTATTATTTGGTATGACTTGTGAATTTATGGTTTAATTCAAGAAATCAATATCTCCTTGTCCAGTTGTGTTAGAATATTCATTTTACACCACAAAATTATTAGGCTGCAAGACAACTAGAGTTTTTTAGGGGGAGGAAGAATTCAGGGCCAAATACAGACTCACTAGCAGATGCATTAGCAATTGCTCAACACCATGATGCAGTCACTGGTACAGAAAAGCAGCATGTGGCCAATGATTATTCAAAACGATTATCAATAGGCTATAAGGAGGTGAAATTGCTGTGAATTCCTCTTGAAGTTAATATTTGCTTCCTGTTTTCACAAGGTATCATCCAGTGGTATATTGCCCTGTGCAGGCAAAGGAATTAGTTTCATCTTCACTTGCTTGCTTGGTCGAGTCCACATCAATTACTGGATGTAAAAATCCAGTTTCAAAGTTTCAACAGGTAAAATTTTTATTTGTGCTGACTATGATTACTTTCTAGAATGGCCTGTATCTTCTATACCCTAAAAAGTGTTTCTCATGCTTTCTGCAGCTTGTCAGGAAATATTACTGAGTGCATATCTTGAGAAAGTTACTTTTGGATTTCATTTGATAAAATGTATTCCTTTCTTCTTGTTCATCTGTTTGCTGGATAGAAATGTCTTTATTTCTCGAGTCTTCAGTGTATTATGAGGTTTGATCTTCTTGTTGATACTCAGATATATTTATCTTAATATATTCCCTGAATGGAGCATGTTGACATTTTAGAGGGAATTTATGAATAATTATAATAATTTTAATTTCATCAATCTCCTTTAATGTGTTATTAGTTATTACGTAAAGACTGCTCATTCATTATCTTGCTGTTGTTGTTGTGTTTGTGCGTGTGTTTTTTTTTTTTTTTAATTGTTGTCTTGTCAGTCTTCTCTGGTTATTTTTGTTACTGACTGAGCTCCCTCCAAATATGTGTGTTCGATAACTAACCTATCTCAACTCGAGATCATTATAATCTTAAATTTTCCCCTGATTTAATGTCCATTTTCTTCATCATTCATAATTCGAAATATTTCTAATTTTTATATTCAATTTCAAGCAACAAAGATTTTTGACATCTGGATTGTTCTTGTCTCTTCTTCAGTGTCCGCTTCTGAATATAAGTTATTGTCCTGCATCAGAAGTTGATCTAGCTCGAGGGCAAATTTTGGTGAGAAAATCTTAATTCATCATCCCATAGTTCTGTTCATTTTATTTAAAGAAAATAATTTCATTTCCTATTTACTTTGGAGTATACCCTCTTATGAGTTCTTCCCATATTTAGGTTATTGTGGTCTACAACTCTCTTGGTTGGAGGAGGAATGAAGTTGTCCGGATACCTGTGAGTGATGTCAATTCTAATATATTTGTTTTGTACGCTAAATTCAGTATAAGTCAGAGCAGAGAGTATTTGCAAACTACTATAAAGAACTTTCTTATGTTCTTTATTCCTTTAGTTGTTTCAGTGTCACCTGTCCAAATTCATAAATAATGAGATATACACTAGTGATGTTAATTCTAGTATTTTCTATTTTGTATGCTAAATTCAATATAAGTTAGAGCTAAGAGTATTTGCAAACTACTATAAATAAATTTCTTTTAGTCTTTATTCCTTTAGTTGTTTCAGTGTCAGCAGTCCAAATTCAAAAGCTGTTAAAACCCGTTGATTTTAAAATTTCAAAAGTTGTTTTTGAAATGGTTTCTTGTATGCAACTGTTCATCAAAAGCTGCTTTTAGATGCAGTTTAGTGCTTGATAAAAATAAAATGTTAATATTGCTTTCCGAAAATTATGTATTAATTCAAGAGTTTTTTTGTGTTAAATTATGAAGGATATCTTTGGCAAAAGGGAAAACTATGAAAATAAAAAGCGGCTTCTAAAAGCACCAGAATAAATTTAGAAAAAAGGTGATACAGAAGCACCCATGAGAAGCAATAATAGTCTCAGCTTACTGTTTCACATATCAGTTTCATATTGGTTGAATGGCCAGTAAACAAGTAGTATCAGTAGCTAATTATATTGTTTAGATGTAATCTCATTTGACCATGGTTTATAAAAAGAATGTTTCACATGATGTCTTCTCATTAATTGCTGCATGAAATAATAGAAATAGAGAGATACATAGTTCTCAAAGAGATAGCTAAATAGTGTGTGTGTGTGTGTGTGTGTGTTTTTTTTTTTGTTTGTATAATGCATACTCTTAATGTGTGTGTATTTGTATATGGATGTAAGTTATATATCTCTCAGTATACAAATTTCTGTAGGTCACCAATGAAGATGTTACAGTTCATGATTCTGAGGGTAATGAAATAGAATCGCAGCTTCTTCCCCAGGCTGAGGTCTATGCAGGCTTAAGAAATTACTATGTGAAGGCATATCTGGGAAAAGCTCCAACCCAGACACCCAAGTATTGGCTTGCATTTACAGTGTCTGTACCACCACTTGGTTTTAGCACATATACTGTTTCACCTGCCAAAAGCACAGGTTTATTTATGAGAGTTTTTTATTAATTTTTGAAAGATTGCTTTCTCTGTTTGCAACATGAATTCATAACTAAGAATGTTATGTTTGGTGCAGGTGCCACCAGATCATCTTTGTATACTTATCAAAATAATGAGAAGTCTAGATTTGAAGTTGGTCAAGGAAATGTGAAGCTTACATTTTCTACTGATCAAGAAAAATTTACCAATTATGTTAATATCAGAAGCTTGGTGCGTGATATACCTCACTGTTTCA
The DNA here is from genome assembly GCA_022379115.2 of Bauhinia variegata. Classification (NCBI taxonomy): domain Eukaryota; kingdom Viridiplantae; phylum Streptophyta; class Magnoliopsida; order Fabales; family Fabaceae; genus Bauhinia; species Bauhinia variegata. The sequence goes on from CM039428.1 coordinate 1,386,187, forward strand.
TCACATGATGCCTCTTTAGTTGAAAACTTTTAGTCAATGCATGTTTCCTTATATTTGTGATATACTGTGCTCTATGCCATCAGTAGCTTTAATACTACTATGATAAAGGATGAAAAGAGAACAAGCTGAACTTGATTAACACTCCTATTTTTGGCTTAGAAGGTTGAAGAGAAGGTTGAACAGAGGTATGTTTACTATTCTGGATATAATGGAACCAATCAGAAAGATCCTCAGGTAGACATCTTTACCATAAATTCCCATGTATAACCTTTGGCTTCGTCAGGCCTCTACTTTTATTTAACTTTGGAATTTCATTTCCCTCATAGAATTCTGGAGCTTATATCTTCCGTCCAAATGGTACATTTCTCATAAAGCATGAAAGACAGGTTTGAAATACTTTCTAAATGCGATCTCCCTAGAAGCTAACTTTCGTGGCATCCTAAGTTTAAAACTTTATTTTCAGGTTCCTTTGACTGTTTTGCGTGGATCAATACTAGATGAAGTACATCAACAAATAAATCCATGGATATATCAGGTGTCTTGCTTGTTACATGACTTTATACTTGCCTATATATTACTTTACTTTTCATAAACTTATACTTCAGCAACTGGAAAATTTTCATTGGATGATGATTGATGACTATGGCATTGGACTCAGTTTGACTACTTGGTATTGGTCTATATGAAATTTCAGGAAATGGAAAATCAGATTTTGGAGATCTTTTGCTTTAAACGAATTTTGTTTTTAACTTCTTTTGAGAATCCAAAGAAATAGTGGGTTAATCTCATTGAGATAGTTCTTGTGGCTGATAGTGTATTTATAGTTTTGCTCTGAACTTAGTTAGCGATACATGGCAACTGCCAAGAAGGAAAGTTCACTCAGAAATGCCATGTACACATTTCTTGCTTTTGAGTGTTTTAAGACAATAATTCTTTTGATGCCAAGTTTCAGACATATCTCTTCTACTTAGAAATTTGGGCTGTCTCTAATCTTTAGAGCATGTATTATCCTCCATCATGTAAACTCCATTTTATTCACCGTTTAGATAACTGGTATCACTATATCCATTGTTGAAATGAAAAGAAGAAAAATGCATAATATATAATGAGGCAAGAGAATTTTATATTTTTTAGTCCGAGTTTCTATTTAAAGTAACATGCACCAAATCTGCAGATCACCAGACTGCACAAGGGACAGGAGCACGTCGAAGTAGAGTTCATTGTAAGCTTTTGCATATTTGTGCTTATGTTTATATGCATTTTGCTTCCATAATTCATCATACGAGTTGTCTATCATCAGGGGTGACTCTATGTTGCATAACCTAACCTGCACCCGCCTCCTCTCAACAAAGCAATTTTCTTAAAAGAACTTCATTTTCTTTTGCTTTTTCTCTTTCCATTTTATGATATATTGGCCTCTGAAACTTTAGTTTTTTCTTTTTCCTTAATTCCCTTTATCATTTATAATTTGGCTTCTTTAGCACCTTGGTTTTAGCTTCACTTGTCTGCCTTTCTGCCATTCTTTGATTTCACATTATTAGTTGCTTGTTTCATTTGTGGCGATTGATCACGAGATAAAGTTGTTACATGCAAAATATTGAACAGTATGCACTGATAATATTTGTAATATCAGGTTGGCCCCATACCTATTGAAGACGGCATTGGTAAAGAAGTTGCCACTCAGCTATTTACCTTCATGGAAACCAAGAAAACATTTTACACAGATTCTAACGGCCGTGATTTTATCAAAAGGGTATGTTGCTTAAACTCTATTTGTAGATACTTCTAGATACTAGGTGTTGCCAAAAAGTGGTTTTGTACCAATGATGGTTAAGTAATAGAAAAAAAAAGGTCTCTATTATAAGTTGCTTATGAAATGGTTAATGAAATATGAAAAAAGAAAATATTAAGTTCTCAAGTTTATTTTTCTTTATAATTATTTTTGGGGTATTATATCTACAAAATTCATCCCACTGCAGATACGTGACTACAGAACAGACTGGGACTTGGAGGTCAACCAACCTGTTGCTGGAAATTATTACCCAGTATGTGAACCTTTACATAGTTTCTTTCAAGATCTTTAATTATGTTTCTAGACCTTATTTCACCAAGCCAGCTTTGTTTGGAAGATATTTTTTCCTCAATAACTTAGTTGTAGTTGTAACTATTGGTTGTTCTTATATGTTAACTTGTATAACTTGTGAAGAGAGGAAGATTTAGACAGAAATCTGTGTCCTTCATCTGATTGGTTGATTTAATGAGTTCATCTGATTAATTCAATGGGAAAATGAAGGGGAACAGGCAGTAGCTAATGCATGCCCAACCTAACTCAGGACACTAACAAGTAACCCTGCTTCCCGGGGAACTTACAGGAAGAAATCAAGAATATTAATTTATTCAACAGAAGGCTAACCTTGCTTTACGATGATTCTTCAAAGGTTCAAAATGTAGTTATCATCTGTCCTTTAGGTTCACAATATTTTCTATGTCTTTTCAGATTAATCTTGGTATATACATGAAAGACAATAAGACGGAATTTTCAGTATTGGTGGATCGATCTGTGGGAGGATCAAGCTTAGCAGATGGACAAATAGAGCTGATGGTCCACAGGTATGTCTTATATTGTTCAGATGGTACTGTAAAGAGATTGATTTTTATCCAAGCTTTTCTGTCATGTTGTTTTGTTTGCTCTAAATGGCTACAGATATTGATGGTTAGCAATGTCAAGGGTTGTTCAAAAAGCTTAATCTATTAAGCAAGGGTCAAGAATTGTTAAATATGTGATTGCGCGGTTATGACTGCCATGCATATAGTATTTGATAGAAATGCAGTCTTATGGATGGTTTTCTCGTAATAATTTTTCTTCTTCATCAAAAAATAACCACATTCCACTTTTCTATTATCAATAGGAGATTGCTACTTGATGATTCAAGAGGTGTAGCAGAGGCTCTGAATGAGACAGACTGTATTCCTGAGGATTGCCGGGGTCTAACGGTACATTTCTTGCCTATTTTTAGCATCCAGTGGCAACTAGCAATTTTATTTTCCAATGATCAAAATATCCGTGTTGGTTATGGGTTCCACTTGATACGGTAACAGTGATCAAAGATATTCTTCAAAATGGGTCTTAATGCTGGTAACATAAAAAGGGGGTATAATATGGATCAACCAGATGGGTTATATCTTAATCAGGATCATGCTGTACCTGACAACCAACCTTTATGTTGATATAATTCAAATGATTATCTAAGCAGCATGTGAGGGTGTGTGGAAGGCTGCAGCGAAGGATATTTCTGTGATGAGTATGTTAGTGCAGTTTTTGTCTTCGTGTATTCTATCTACTAGGGATTGTTTCTACAGAGAAATGATCAAAATTGATGGTGACTTGAGGCAACACCGGCCGAAATCAAATCGCTCATAAGAGACTTTCAAGTGGCTTTGTTTTAAAGGGAAAGTTATGAGTTGCTATAATTCGTACTTCAGAAAATCCATTACTCTGTGTAAATATGAATTACTTTTCAAGCCTTAAATCTATTTCATATTACTAATTTTTTCAGATCCAAGGAAAATTTTACTTCAGAATTGATCCTCTGGGTGAGGGTGCTAAATGGCGTCGTACTTTTGGCCAAGAATTATATTCTCCACTTCTGTTAGCCTTTTCTGAACAGGTTAAGTTCAAAATTAGAAAGAAAAGTTCTGGAGCGTTCATACTTGTTCTCAATAATGTCAAGTCTATTTATATAATATCATTATCATGTGTCGTTCACTAAAAAGGGTATCTCTTTGCGCAGGATGAAGATGACTGGCTAAATTCCCATGTAGTTACATTTTCAGGAATCGATTCTTCCTACAGTTTACCTGATAACGTTGCGGTTATAACCTTACAGGTAACCCCCGGGGGGGTCATTCTCTCATCTATTATATTACTCTGGTTTAAACAAGAGAAAACTAAAAGTCAGTATATGGACTACATGGCTAACTCAATCATGTCTTACTTGTGGTAGGCATAGATGCTTGTTTACTGTTATGCACTTATGCAGAAATTCTCCTATAACTATTTTCTTAAATTACACAGGAACTTAGCAATGGGAAAGTTCTCCTTCGGTTAGCACATCTATATGAGGTTATTTTAATTTCATTTTCACCAAGTATATCTTACTTGTTCTTGTTACTTGAGATATGAAATGAGCATTTTTAGATGTGCTTTGGCTCAAGTAAATATTCATCCGCTGAGTGTACTAAACTATATTGCGGAGAGGGATTTATCCAGGAAGTATACGTTATCTGAATGAATTTCTTATACGGATTAGGAACACCATTATAAATTCTTCAAACAATTAACGGCCTTCTCACCGGCCAATGTTACAAGCTTTTTGAAAGGGATTCCTGTAGTCTGTACTTGCTGATAAATGAACCATCATGATTCCTCCCTGAGAATTTAGAGGTCCTTAAGTCTAATTCGACCAAAGAAACTGTAACACACTAACCGGTTGTGAAGCTCCCATATAAAATTGAGATTGGTTTATGATGACAAAGGGTAAGTCTCTGTGTGGAAGTCTGGTATTCATTGTCCTTTTCTCTGTCTGCTGCATGTGTTAATGACACAAATCTGCTTTTTTTTTTTTTTTTTTGTGGTATAAATCAAAAGTCGTACATGTGTATTTTCTACTTGTTTTCCTCCCTTACTCTTTTGGTCCATCAAATATATACGTATAGATTGAAGAAGACAAGGATCTCTCTGTAATGACAAGCGTAGACCTGAAAAAGCTATTCCCTAGGAAGAAGGTACAAGCAATGAGTTTCAGTAGACAAAGGAAGTTTGGCTTAGCCCTGTTTGATTTGCCATTTATAATGCTCTGCTTTTACTCATTTTAGATCAAAGAGGTGAAAGAGATGAACTTATCTGCCAATCAAGAAAAGACAGAGATGGAGAAGAAAAGGCTTATTTGGAAAGTAGAAGACTCTAATGGAGATGGACATGATTTGAGGGGACTCAGGGGAGGGCCTGTTCATCCAAATGAGCTATCTGTGGAGCTTGCTCCTATGGAAATCCGTACTTTTATTGTAGACTTTGCTCCAGTGGAGCTGTCTGACCAGAAAGTGTTTGTTGTCTAGAAGTGTAATTTTGCTGATTCAAGTCCTTGCTTTTGTACAAGTATTGATATAGTACCGCGTTTGACAAGTTGAAATTAGCGAGTGCTGAAACTTTGAAGCTTGTGGCTTTTCACATGTTTGTGTATTACCAGCTATCTTATCCGTAATAAATTATATAGTATTAATGTATATTTTTTTAATTGACGGCTTATATTGGAGTAATTTATACTAATTATTATTTTCTACCAAATAATTTTAATTATTTTACCACATACAGCAAGAAACTACTTTCTCCAGCAAAGTATGTCAACAACTTAATTATGTATACTGATTATTATTTTTTATGAAAAAAATTGTTAGGAGAGATGGAGTTATTTTAGCGATTTTGATCTCTCTTAGAAAATATTGGTGCAATAAAAAAGTGTTTTTTCAGACTGAAGAATTTAAAAAATTAATAAAAATCCAATATTTTAAAAAAAGAAAAATCTAAATAACAATACCATAATGATTATGATCATATAATAAAAAAAATAAGGATAACAATAATAACCAGAAAATTGAGGGGTTGAATTGTAATTGTCGAGTTTGGCGGTAGAGCCGAATAGCCGATATTCCGTCAAGATGCCGTAGATACCAGCAGAGGAGGGAAGCAATAAATTGCAGTCTCAATCGTAAATTGGTAAGGCAGCCGCGGCAGTTCACACAGACGAACCTTCCAGTTCCTTCCAAAATTTTCATGTCCATCTTGCCCTCATATACCCAAGGATCAACTTCGTCGTCTTCTCCATCTGCGGTATCTCCCAAACCTAATTCACAGCATGGAAACCTTCTCCACCCATCTCCTTCTCCTTCATCCCTCTCCTCTCTCTCCCACCAGCTCCAGGAATTTGGATCTCTCCGGATCTCCGATTTTCAATCTTCAGTCGCTGTGCCCGACGACAATCCAGGTTTGAATTGCATCGTCGTACTCGTTGGTGTAATTTTTTTACTTTACCTGAAATTGTCTTTTATAATTTCACTAGTTGTATTTGTTGACTTAATTCGGGAAATTGATTATAGACCTTGAATTGTTATCTGAAATAGCTTCATATTCTTGGTGCGATAATTCCAATTTTTAGTTTGGTCATAGAGAATTCCATGGAAAAGAGGAAGACATAGGCACGTAGCTTTTATTCAAAAAATAAAATTGTGCCTTCAAGCAATGCAACTGTCGGTTGGCTGAAAATGCTTACTGGGTCAGCTTATGCTGTTTCGTGTGAAGCTGTACTGTCATCTTATTTCTTACTTAAATTTCCTCTTTTTGGAAATTGATAGTTATGGGTTGTCTCTGTTACGTAGTACTTATTTGCATTTTGTTTTGAACATTGCATTGTCTATCATGGATCACAATTAGTTTTTGAACTGAAAACTCTTGATGTCAGGTATATACTCCTTGGTTGTGGTTGAGTTTGTGCTGATTCTTCTCTATGTTGGTTATCATCGACTTTAATTTGTAAAAATTATTGATGCATTTGCTATTTTATATGGCAGGTCCATCGACTCCTACTCCAGAAGATTCTGGTGGACCTTCCGGAAAGGTGTTTCGTTAGTCCATGTTATTATTATATGTTCAAATATTGGTTACAGTATTTATGGTTTGCTTTAATTAAATACTTTTTCTAAAATGTCCCTTCAAAGGAATTAATCTATCGTCTATTAATAGTATCACTTGAGTTGATAAATTACCAGTTATGTTATATGTTTTACATATGCTTGTAGGTGACAGATTTTGGGTCTCCAAGTGGTATGGAAATTTTGCCTTACCAAAACTCTGGAACACATTCTAGGAGTCGCTTTAGCAGAAGGGCAGTTGGATCATCCCAGTCAAAAGCGAAGACTACAGGCTCACATGCTTCTGCAGGAAACCAACAAAATCCTGGGTCTGCCAGTTCTCACATGAGCACCCCAAGTGCTGGACGAAAATCTCAGATGGTAAATGGTAATCACTTGCTGAACTTTCATTATGATCCTATATCCCGCCCTCAGCCAAGGGGCCCTCCTCCTCCCCCAAGAAGGCAGCAGAAGAGAAAACCTTACAACAAAGATTTGTTTCTTCAGGCAAATTACAAATTTATTGTGCTAGATTCAGGAAATTATTCATCTGAGTTTATGGATCCAGATAAAATGTTACAGTGGGAAGATATTATATGCGTGAGGTATTCCACCCCATTTTTAGTTCAGTGTCCAATTTGTCTAGAGAATCCTCTTTGCCCGCAGATAACCTCATGTGGACATATTTTCTGTTTCCCATGTATCCTACAATACTTGTTAATGGGTGAGGAGGATCACAAAGGCGATTGCTGGAAAAGGTGTCCCTTGTGCTTTGTTATGATATCTGCAAAGGATTTATATACCATCCAGATTGAAAATGTCGAGCAGTACCTTGTAGGAGATAATATTGAATTCACACTTCTAGCTCGAAAAAAGGATTCCTTTAATCTGTCACATAAAAACAAACAAGAGACAGATGTCACATCTTGTGGCAGTACTGGTCTGTCTGATCCCTTTTCTAAGTTCATACTCACATCAGATGTGGATCTCTCAGTGAGGCAGGCAATATCAGATCTAGACAGTTGGCTGGCCAGAGCAGATTCAGGTCTTGTTGATGACCTGGAGAAGCTTCCGTATGTTTCTGCTGCAATGCAACAATTAGAACAGAGGAAAAAATATTGGAATGAGCACTGGGCTAGTGGCAGTGACAAATCCTCTGGGTCTACTGATTGCAGATATGATGTACCATCAGCAACTATAAATGGTACTGATGCTAATGACGAAACACATTTCAGTAGGTCAGGAACTTCCTCTGCTGATTTCCATGACCAAAGCAAGGGAAAGATATTGGATAAATCACACAGAAGTGCCTCTCCAGATCGAACTGTGGATATGGAGAAAGTTTTAGTAGACCAAGACAGTAATTTATCCTCTTCCTATGAGGAGAAAAATGACATTCAGAGGCATTCAAATGACTTTAGAGATGTGAAGGACAGTGATTCATACAATTTCTACCAGGTCATTAGTAAAAAAGTCTCCAATTTGTTCTTTCTTTCTCTCATTATTTTTCTCTAATATTTCCTACTTCATAGAACAAATTCATCATCTGAACTGGTGATTCACATTGCTGGTTGTAATTCCATTGACATTATACAAGTTAGTCAGGGATATAGGTAAGACGTGTTTTCCTGCTGTCTATCTTTTGTATATCGTGGGCTTGGGTGAGAATAAATTAGGAGGGCTTGCAAATAGAGGAAGGTTTTAGGGTTTTCTACTATATTTTACGGTGTAAGGAAATGTAGCTGGAAGGGATGTTGTTGAAAGTAAGATATTGCAGAAAGACTATAGGATGCTTCTTCCAGAAGTTTTTTGTGTTTCTAGAATATCCAATAATTGTGGTTGAGGCAAAGCAAAGAAAGTTGAGTGCTTGTTGTAATGGTAATAAATGTATCAGGATATATAGGGATGTTGAGGAAGAAACAAGATGTATGACATCTCTGGAACCAGGACGCTGAAATCAAATGTTATATGCTCATTCATATGCGAGTTTTGATGGAGCTTAAAACTTGGATGCACACATGGGAAATTATCATATAAACAGACTAGGGAATTGTAACGGCATTGATGGCATAACTAGTTTAATCTTTTTATGTTATGCAACAATAGCTTAGTTCTGCTGCCTGTAAAAAGAGCAACATACTTTTACTTAATAAGCTGCATAAAGGTTGGAGTAAAATGCAAATGGATTATTAATAACCTTTCCTGAAAAGGCACTAAAATGAACTTGACTGACACCCACTAACATTTGAATGTTATTTTAATGCCATTCAATTTGTTGTTGCCTCTCATTTCTTTTGTTTTCCCCCCTTTTCCAATAAGTACTATTTTTTACTTGATTTTTGCTCAATATCAATGTGGTATATTATATATATATATATAGGGGAATTTCCTAATCATTAAGACTTTGACGAGGCTTTGTCCACTGAGCAGCTCTGGATGTTTGCAACCAAATGTTACATCAGAACTGAATAATTTGAACTGATTTTCATATTATGCTGCCTTTGTGCAACAGAGGCTGTTAGATATGAGTGTACATGTGCAGCTTGCACCTAATAGTTTTATTTTAGGAACATTTTTTGATCTATTATTCTTTAAGGCTGGTTGGTTGATTTGCGTTCCTGGTTGTATAAGTACATGGTTTATACAATTTTTTTCTCACAAGCTATGTGTTGTTTCTAAATAATTATCTGTTGATGTTAAATCATGTTAATCCTAAATGTTTCTCAGCATTTAGCCCTTCCCCTTCTTCAATTCACATCTGAAGTTGTCGTATATAATTTCAGTCTGCACTCGTAGCATGCTTCATGGATAAAAACTTCCTCGTGCATTCCCTTTTAATATTGAGACTTGGTTGTTACCTTAATATGTATTCCTTTTCAGGCTGTTGATGGGCAACGTCTCATTCTTCATCCCCTAAACATGAAGTGTCTACTTAACCATTATGGGAGCTATGACATGCTTCCTCACAGGTTTGAACAAAACCAAATAACAAATATAAATTTGATTTGGTTTCTCTTTTGAAGTGTCATTAGCGTCAGTGGTTTTAACCATCGTGTACTGATCACAGAATAAGTGGAAAGATTCTGCAATTGGAGACAGTCACTCAATCAGAGGCCTTGAGGAGGCGTTACCGATTCTTAAGTCACTTTCCTTTAACAACAACATTTCAGGTGCCCCTAAAATGCAAGTTTGTTGTTTCCATGTTTTCTACATACGATTTCTAATGATTGGCTGCCTGAATTTTTCAGCTTTGTGAAATTGATTTGAGTGAGCAATTGCCTTCCGAAGCACTGGCCCCTTTCATGGATGAAATAAAGAAGCGTGCTAACCAGAGGAAACAACTTGCAAAGAAGGTAAGGGAGTGCTCTTGATATTATATACACCATATAAGATTCAAGGATGTGTAAGTCACATTCAGAATGTATTTTTAGGGGACATTATTGAGGGTAGAAGAAGGGCCAATAATGGGTTTTATTATTTATATCTAACAACAGATCTTAGGCCCGTGCCAATTCAATTTTTAGGTCTGGATTTTTGAATCTGGAGCTAAAATGTCATTCATTAAATTAAAAATTGGAATCTGCCATGTGACTAAAACAGGATTAAGTACCATTCTAAAAGTAAGATAGGAGGCCTGGCTTTTTAAAATCTGGAGCAAAATTGCCATTCATTAAATCAGAAGTTGGAATCTGCCTTGTGACTAAAACAGGATTAAGTGTCTTTCTAAATGCAAGACAGCTGCGCTAGTTGGTTTCCTGGCTTAATGGCAGGCTTCCTGGTGAAGATTGGTGCTGTTATTATTGATTCCGATGTGTTATCATACGCTTTCTTTTCAAATCTATTGATTTTTATTTTTTTTTCTTTTTTTGGTCTTCCAAATATGTTGACGTACGATTTTTGATTCCTTTCATTGTATTCTTCTATAGGAACGGAAGGAAAAAATTAGGGCTGAAGCTGCCTCTTCATACTCACTTCCCATAACAACCAGTTATCGACTTACCAATCGTGATGACCCTCCCACGTTCTCCATGGATGACTTTGAAGGTGATAATTCTACTTTCCGGATGTTGGTTAGAGTAGTTGTAGAGAAGGAATTTGTGGTTATGTGGCTGCAAGTATTACTATGTTATAAATACTTATGTTGGGCGTAAGAAAATGAACTAAAGTCTGCTGTAGCTTTTAAGTATGAGCAGTATCGTCTATTCTTGATACTCTTGTAGATTCGTTTCTTATTTTTTGGGGATGGGGGAGAAACTAATGTTGAGTTGTGTCTACAGTCGTTTCAATATTGAAGTTCATTCTCTGTGTGTAAATATTTATATACTGCATAATTAGTTTTTTCGTGTTTTATTTAGCTTTGGGAAATTCTGCCGTGTCGGCAAGTCCTCCGGTTGTTGGGGAGAGGTTATTGTTCTCAAATGTTACGAGGCTGGGTTTTGCTGCTGGTCACGGTTCTTCATCCTTAAACACTCAAGAAGCCAGCAACCTACACAATTATGGTCGGACAACAGATTCTCCTGGCACAAGAGGTACCATGCAATGCTAATATGAAATCTTTCTTCTTTTTCTGCTCACAAGAACAACGTTATGATTCATCTTGTTGTCTACAAATGAAAAAATAACCTTTACCTTAGTGCCTGAACGTGTTGACTGTTCTGATTTCTGTACTACCGTGTTCCTCCAGGCCCAAGTAATATGGAGACACCGCCATCATTTGTCAATGTTATATCTAGAGCAGAATCTCTTAAAAGCTTACATGCGCCCAAGACAAATGACTCCGGTAAGAAGGGAAAGAAGCCAAGTCGAGTTCTTCTGTCAACAGCTGGTGGTAGGCGTTATTGACCACTTTTCACCGACTCTGTAACATGTGAGTCATAAGGTGCATCAATCTCCCATCTTAGCATCATCGTGATCCTTTTCATGGATGACATGTATTTCGCGTTGTCAGACTATACTTGTAAATAGCAAGACAACTAGACAACATAAGAAAATAAATGTTCTCATCGATCCAGACAGTGTAATTTTTTCTTTGGATTCTAATCCCTAGTGTACCAAACCTTGGATAGGGTTTTTTTTTTCTTTTTCAATTGTTATTATTTCTTTTTGGGTCTCAAGCTTGCCTGAATTTGGGTTTACCAACAGTATGGTTGATCTAGTTCCGATATAATAATTTCAGAATAATATTAGGTAATAACTAATTTATATTTGAATTGAGTAAAATTATTAAAAGCGAAGTGTTTTTTGTTGAGTCTAATCTTAAAATTTAAATTTAAGATCAATGATTCATACAAGTTTCATTTTATTTTTTCATTCTATCAAGTTTAATAACAGGACTTAAATCTAACGCTTCTAATTCAGTCAGGATAGTCTACCAATCTGCCATGTTTTCTAAATTTGTAATCTCACTGAAAAATAGTATATTTATATTTGATAAAAGAAATAGTAGGTTTATTTAAATATATAATTATATATTTTCAAAGAACGGGATATAGCCAAAAGAAAGAAAAAAAATGTGCTAATGGTGAATTGATTTATAATTTGTAAATTCACGTAGACTTCCATATATAGGAGAGATTTATTTATTTTAAGAATAATTTTTTTTATGGGAAAGAGTAAGAATTTTCATACGTACCATCTTCATTAATTTTTTATAAACCATGAATTTTATGGATTTAATAATTGAAATGGATTATACTAAAAAATATATAATAGATTATATTTAAAAATTTATAAATTTTAAGATTGATTGATATTTTATTATAAGATCTTATCTTAACAAATAAAAATATTTTAAGTTATAAGAAAAAGTTATCATTTAGATTAAATATTTAGACATGACATAAATAATTTTATCACATCACAATATGAGATAATTCGGAATCGATAAATCTTTTAATAGAGTAAAATCCCTCCCATACATGTGAAGGGCCGGGCTGAAGACAAAATATAAGATAACCAGAGAAAGCACAACACGTTGCGTTTCAATAAAGAAACCCAAAGTAGGTGTTAGAGTGAAGTGAATTGGACGGACGTGAATATCGTTCGATACGATGTCGTTTCCAATGAAACGTCGGGGTGGTGACTTCGACTCTGTTCTCAGTCTCAAGACAAACTGTGGATGACTGGATTCTCATGGCCTTCTACTGCTAATCCTTCTTCCCCCCCTCCCTGCCTCTCTCTGATGCTCTGGCAACTTCCCCAATGAGACAGCACAAGTATTCATCTCTCAACAGCAACAGGCGACCAACAATTCTGTATCTGGTTTGTGCTGTTGCATTTTTATCGCTTCTAGTTTTCGCTATCCAATCCTCTTTCTTTGCAGGTAACCAGAAATGCTTGTTCAATTAAACTTAATATCAAGCGTAACTACCGAATCCCCTTCGCTGCGTTCTCTTTTTCCTCATTGTCCAAGTTGCTTTTTCAGGGTCTCTGAAACTTGATCGCAATAGAGAAACAATTCGTACATTATCTGATTTTCAGTCCAGTGTTCAGCAATGCGTGGTGAGCATAGATTTAGTTCCCCTTTTCCTTTCAAACTCACTCTTTTGTCTAATTTATAACTTTTAGCGTTTTTGTTTATATCTTTCATTTCTTCTACCTAATTTGCTTTCCTGGTCATCTGGGTTTATTTTAGATCGGAAATTGACTATAGTCACATTTCGTTCTGCACCTCTCAAGGACATTTTTCTGTTTAGATTCAATAGGTGTCGTCTGCATTTATTAGTTTTGTCCTGCTTCTTGTGTTTATCCATTCAACCATTTTAATATTTTTTGTAAGAAATTGTTATTCTTGATGGACGTGTGCTAAATTAATCCATTAAACTCTGAAAATTCCATCTTTATTGTGCATCCAGCAATGTTTATTTTATTTTTAATTTTGATTTGTTGAGTAGTCTGTCAGTCCGTACTGAGCTTGATATTGAAAGCAGGCGAACAGGGGGCTTGGACTTACTGCACAGGTTATTGACCACTGCAAATTAATCCTTAAATTCCCTGAAGGCACCAACAGTACTTGGGTCGGTTTGTCTCACCCCAAACCCCTTTCTTGGATTGAATTTTCAGTAATAGCCAAGTGCTGATATCTCTCAAAAAAAAAATGTATTTGCAGTATAATGAACAATTTAAAATCTTTGAGCCTTTGGAGTATCAGTATGATGTATGTGAGGCTATTCTATTGTGGGAACAGGTGAATTTTCATCCTTTGTTTTTACATCTAAAGTTTTATGTATCTTTACTGATGTCTTGAGATGTTGTAGTATCGTAACATGACTACAGTGTTGACCCGAGAATATCTAGATGCCCGTCCTGATGGGTGGTTAGACTATGCAGCAAAAAGGATAGCACAACTGTATGGCTCTCAAAACAAGAATTCTTTGTGTTCACATAATTTCTTATATAGTTTTCTTTAGATTGTTTGATTTGAGCATCTCTTTTATGAAGCACCTATGATAATTATTCTTTCTCTTTTCCTTTTCTTGTAGGGGAGCAAAAAAGTGCTATAATAAGACTCTTTGTGAAGAACATCTCAATATATTATTACCAGCAAAACCCCCCTTTCATCCACGGCAGTTCCGCACATGTGCTGTTGTTGGAAATTCTGGAGATCTACTGAAAACTGAATTTGGGAAAGAAATTGATAGTCATGATGCTGTTATCCGAGACAATGAGGCCCCAGTTAATGAGGTAAAGCTGTCAACTTCTCAGAGAGGATTTCATTTTGTTAGATGCTAGGATTTTTATAGCTCATCCTCATCCATTTTTGTAAGTCACATTACTTGCAAGGTAAAGATTTTCTTAGTGATATAATTTTTTTTTTTTTCTCCCATTCAAAAATTATCTTGATGTCTGGTTCCTTACTTATCCCAGCATTGATAAAATAGAGCACCTGTAATGTTCTAATCATCGTTCTTACCTGTTTTCTTCAAGATGCAATGCAATGATCCTGATCATAGTGTTTGGATTCTATTTTCTTTTTGAGTATCTACCAAGTAAAAAAGTGTCCAGTAATTATTTTTCTCTTTATGAATTGTGTAGAAATATGCCAAGTACGTTGGTCTGAAGAGGGATTTTCGTCTAGTTGTAAGGGGTGCTGCTCGTAACATGGTCACCATTCTAAATGGATCTGGTAAGTTATTAATCATAGACAAAAATCTTGAGCTATGATTGAAACCTAGCAATTGAAATTTCTGTTTGCATTAATCAAATTAAGAATTTATTCAAAATCCTTATTTGAAATTTGTTACTGAATAGATAATAAGTTAACAACTTATTTTGATTTATTCTTTTTTAAGTTGTTATCAAGTTAATAATTCTTGTGTTGAATTAGATATGGGTAGTTTTGTAGCATGAGTTTTTTTTTTAATAACATTGGCATGTTGTTTAACAATATCTAAGAGCAAGTTGTCTAGCATTAACATAGAGAACATTTCATGCTCTCATGGTTAACTGAATTGCCGTTTTAATGAATTACCATCAATAGAATAAAAAGGATATAAAGATGGAATGCATGTTTTATATTGCTCTTGGATAAGAGGATAGTGCCTCTTGACTAAAGAGCTGTGGGCATGGAGATGGATTCTTGAACTACCAGAAGAGGAGAGTTACTACCAATCACGTGGGTAGTTGGTGTGACTGGCCAGGTTTATAGGGATCAACTAGTAAAAAATATCTGCCTCTACATTACTTCTGATGAGATGAATCCTTCCTTTTCTGGTATCTGTTCTTGCATGACATATGTTTAAATTGAGAAGATTGAAAGTTAGTTTTTTTTTTTTTTAACACAGATGACGAAGTGCTCATCATCAAAAGTCTGACACATAGAGACATCAATGCAAAGATAAAGGTAAAAGGAATCTGATGTTTTTTGGCATATGAACTTCTTACTCTGGTGGCAACTTGAAGCTTGCTTGAATAACTTTACTCACGTTGTTTTGAATTACAACTTGTTGCAGACTATTCCAAATCCAGTCTATCTCTTCCAAGGTATCGTACTACGTCGGGGTGCCAAAGGAACTGGAATGAAATCTATAGAATTAGCACTCTCCGTGTGTGATATTGTTGACATATATGGCTTCACTGTTGATCCAGGATACACTGAGTGGTTGGTTTCTGTATTTGGATTTTTAGTTTGATTCAAATATTATTTGACAGCTTATTTATTGGTGCATACACTTTTATGTTCTATTGGATGAAAGAGTTTCAAGAGAAAATATAAGAGATATTGTGAGCTGGAGGATGGGTATCTTGAATTTGTCATTGTCTTCCTCTATGGCTGAATGAATTCCTTCACTGAGTCGCCAGAATCTTCTTCATCCTATTATTTCATAATTAGACTGTATTGCTGATGACCTTTTTTTCAATTCCATTCTTATCATTATTTTTCTTGCAGGACAAGATACTTCTCTACTCCTAGAAAGGGACACAATCCACTTCAAGGAAGGGCATACTACCAGCTTTTAGAATGCCTTGGGGTATTTAAACTACATATAATTTTCCACAAAAATTTGCTTCATATATATTTTTTTATGCATTTGACATTGGGTTTTATTTTCAGGTAATCAGGATTCACTCTCCCATGAGATCTAAGAGGAGGCAAGACTGGTCAGATGTGCCAAGTCGAGAAATGATAAGTCAAGCTCATGCGGCAGCTTTACGCTTAAAGAGGAGTCAAGTCGATCAGATTGGTGATTTGGGGCAATTTGGTAGTTGTAAGGTATGGGGCAACGTGGACCCTGACAAAAGCGGACCCATCTCAGGATCTCCAGATATGAGCGATTTCAGGAAGTATTCAAACTATAGCAAATGGGAAATTATGCCTTTTGAGAGTTTGAGAAGAGAAGCACGGGATCACTATATCCAAATGAAAGGGGTCTCTCTCTATAAAATGGATGGCAATAAGTTGGAAGATCTAGTGTGTGTGGGACATTCCCCAAAATCCGAGGTATAATCTTTTCTCTGCTGCCTTTGATTCTTGTGTTCTGACTTCTGATGAGGCCGAACTGTATGCCAATGTGGAATCTTACACGAAACGGGCTTCTGATAGCCAAGTTATGATACGTGCTCTAAGCTCCTCAACAGTTCCACAGAAGTTCTGGCTTGCATAATGACAGTCTCACTACTTCAGGCTTCAAGGACAAATGGGAGATCCCATGCAGAATTCCATTGAATTGGATGATTCCTACTTCGAGGGGATTAGTGGTCGGGATGTAGGAATGTCGTACAGAAACTCTTATTATAGAATTTTTCTTGTTTTTTCATGTTACATCCCATCTTCTTACAACCCGGTTGGTAGACAAAGATTTTTACTGGGGAATGGGAAAAAAAGATTCCACTCCTCGATAAACATGTTTGGTTGGCACTAAGGAACAGGAGATCTAATTCTTTAGCAATCAAAATTCCTTAAAATTCAATTTTTTGAATTTTTTAAGTTATGTTTGAGAGTATTAAAAGTGATGAAATGGAATAGAATATAATAAAATGAAAAGAAAAAAAAAAAAAAAAAAAGAAGAAAAGAACAGATAAGAAGTTATGTTTTTATTGTTTGAATGTTTAAGTAAAAAGAAAAAGAAAGATAAAAACTAATTTTCTTGAGAGTTGAAAAAAATTATTAGAATGAAATAAAATATAAAAATAAAAATTTAATATTATTACTTTTTAAATTGAAGTAGGTGAGGAAAGGAAAAAATAAAAAATAAAAAAAGTTAACTTGTAAATTTAAAATTTTTAATTAAAATACATTTTCATTCCATCTATTATACTTCAATTTAAGAGGGAATAAATTTTATAGTTCCTGTGGGGATTGGCCGTCTTGGTCGAAGATGCTTGGCTGTTGGAGGTGGTGATTGGCCGCCATGTTCAACTTTTCAACAACGACGAACTGGGTTGTGACTGGAAGCCAGGAAATCGACAACCTTGGGTGATGGATTGTTGACTTGAGCTTCTTCGGTGAACCAAAACAGTTCCTGGCCTGTTTATTATTTTTTTCCGATGGTTTCTGTTTAATAATGTTGGGTTTGTTGATTTATTTTATTCTTTTGTTTTATTTTTAAATGTTAATTTTAATAAATATTTTTATTATTAAGAATATTTTAGTAACATTTGTCATATCAAAAAAAAAATTGAGTAATTCATTTTTGTTTCTATATCATACGAAACAATATTTAGTAATTACAATTCCTTAGTATTTATTTTTCTTATTTTTACTCTTATTCCCTCTCCCATTCTTTGCTTGATACAAAACAGGCTGTTAGAAAGGATTGGAAAGGGATCTTCACATAATTTGAAGTATAGTTGCTGAAGCTCTCATGTTCAAACTTTCTTCCAGAGTACTTTCAAGTGCTTCCTCTTATTAGGGTTTATTGTTGATAGCTCGTAGAATCATCAAGATGCAGAAAGCTTTAACCTTCGCCCCAAATTTTGGTCCTTTGACACCTTCCAAGAACATCTCCCAATCCACCAGCTTTCCCCCAAATTTCACTGCCTCGCCTGCTTCCACCCGTTTATCCCAAATCAAAGCTACCAGCGTGAACTACAACTCTCCGATATCGTAAGCCATTCTGCTACTTTCATTCTAAACTTTTTTGATAAGAAGAAACATGAAATGTTTTGATCATTTTACTACCTCTTTTTTATGTTCTTCAGAGTTTTTCCAGCCGAAGCATGTGAAACCGTTGGAGGGGAAGCCTGTTTGGCATACATATACCCTGAAGCGAGGTTAGAACCACAGGCCAGAAGTGCCACACCACCAATTTCTACAGAGAACGTTGAGAGAGAATATCTAGAATACAATGATGCAAAGACGTAAGATCTCATTACCATTCAGCACTTTACTAGTTTGTTCCTTCATATATGAAATCTGTGTAGAGCTGCAGGAGATTCATATTACAAGTCAATATTTATAATCATTCATTTTACACTTTACAGGGTTTTCCGAGGAGATGCTTGTGATGATCTTGGAGGAATATTCTGTGAGCACGACTATCAAAGGAGTGTTCACTAGAGGACTAAAAAAGAAAAAAAGAAAAAATCTCTTGTTGCAAACCACTTGTAGTATCGGTTGTATACAACATTTTCGAAAATTTTGTTTTTATAGAATCTAATATTATATTACGATCTGCAAACTCAATTTGAATGATATTTAAATCTCAATTATATTTGTTGTGAGAGTCAGAATCAAACAAATTTTTTTTTAAAATTTTTTTTTTTTTTTTTATAAGTTGTCAATAAATATGAACTATTAAGTTTATATCTAAGCTTATAAATGTGGCCAAGTAAAGAAGGATCGGTCCATAATCCATAACAAGATCATTCATAAATGTTTCCGTTAAAAAATCTGAGCCATATTCATGCTATAATTAACCTTAAACTTTGATTACAACCTGGTCATTTAGTTAATTGATTAAATATACATTTTTACGTTCTAGTATGCAGAAATAAGAAGTTTTGACATCTATAACTAACAACTCTACACAGAATAGTTGAAGCAGTCGCAAGTTATTTATGGGTCAAATAGTGCCTCCTCTGGTTGTATGAACTATAATATTTGATTTCAAGAATCCTATTTTCATCGACCTCCATTTGCTTTCCTAATTTATTGCATCTCTATTTAACCCAAAAAAAAAAAAATATTGACAATATAATTTGTTAAATATATTATACTTATCTCTTTTTTCTTTTCTTTTTTTGTTTTTTGTAATCATGCATACTTTTTTTGTTTCTATTATTAAAATAGGTGTCATTTAACCCCCAAGGTTTATTGGCATGTCATATTGTTTTAGCCTGTTAAAAATGAAATATCACCGATAATAATATAAATCTTTTGAGAATATTATTTTTTGGTTCCAAAAGCTTGAGAAAGATACTATATGATTCAATTTATGAAAATAAATAATTTAATTTGTTCTCTCATACCATGTAAATATAAAATATCTAAAACACTTCCTAAAATTGTAGAGTTATTTCATTTTTAAATATAATTTAATAATTACATATATAAACAGAATAATGGTGTAACCCCAAAAATAACCACGTGTTAACATAATTTAGAATCTGAGAATGCTGCAAATCTAAATAAAAAAATGAATAATATTAAAAACTCAATATAAATATGTCTTAAACTGGCCCACCACTCTTACTTACTGAAGCTGTTATTGGGGCTGTTGAGAATGGAAGGCCCATAACCAAACGCTGACACCTCGTCCCATATTCTCGTCAACCCTCTTTGCTTTGTGCCTAGGGAATTTACGAATACTGCGCTTTCGCGCCACATGAAGTGCCTTAGAGACGATTATGAAACCTTTTGTGAGGACAAATGCGCTCCGAAACCTTGCTACTTTAAGAGGTTCCCAACCTCTAAAACCACGAATCAAAGTTGAAAACTCCATAGATGCTTTTATCGTCAAGACAGGCTTCGATCCCAACACTTGCCGTTCAAATTTCCAGGTCAAGAATTTTCTTCAACGAGGAGAACTGGGTCAAGCCCGTAAACTGTTTGATCAAATGCCTCACAAGAATACCATCTCCATAAACATGATGATGGATGGGTACATAAAAGCGGGCAATCTTTCCAGTGCTAGGCAGTTATTCGATACCATGGTTGAACGTACAACCGTTTCCTGGACGATCCTAATTGGTGGGTATGCTCAGAATAATCAATTTTGCGAAGCTTTTCATCTATTTGTTGAGATGTCTAGGTGGGGAGCAGACCCAGATTATATCACCTTTGCTACTCTCTTATCTGGATTCACCGAATCAGACTCTTTGAAGGAAGTTTCTCAGGTTCATGCTCACGTAATTAAATTGGGGTATGGTTCAACCCTGATGGTTTGCAACTCTTTGCTCGATTCTTACTGTAAAACCCGTTGCCTCAATTTAGCTTGTCACCTGTTCAAGAGTATGCCCGATAAAGATTCTGTCACTTTTAATGTGCTATTGACAGGATTCTCAAAAGATGGGTTGAACGAAGAAGCAATAAACCTCTTTTTTGAAATGCAGAAATTGGGCTACAGGCCAACAGATTTTACTTTTGCCGCAATTTTATGTGCAGGTATAGGATTGGATGATGACATAAAATTCGGGCAACAAGTTCATGGTCTAGTAGTGAAGGCCAATTTTGTCTGGGATGTGTTTGTGGCAAATGCATTGCTTGATTTCTACTCGAAACAAGACTGTTTGGTTGAAGTAAGGAAACTTTTTCAT
Organism: Bauhinia variegata; assembly: GCA_022379115.2. Classification (NCBI taxonomy): domain Eukaryota; kingdom Viridiplantae; phylum Streptophyta; class Magnoliopsida; order Fabales; family Fabaceae; genus Bauhinia; species Bauhinia variegata. The sequence continues at coordinate 1,407,067 of CM039428.1, forward strand.
GAGATGCCAGAATTGGATGGTATCTCCTACAATATAATCATAGCATGTTATGCATGGAATGGCCAACTTAGAGAATCTCTTGATCTATTTAGGGAATTACGGTTTACCAGATTTGACCGGAGGAAATTTCCCTTTCCAACCTTATTAAGCATAGTTGCAAATACTCTAAACCCTGAAATGGGTAGGCAAATTCATTCCCAAGCTGTTGTTACAGGCGCTGATTCAGAAATTCTAGTTGCAAATTCCTTGGTTGACATGTATGCAAAATGTGATAAATTTGGTGAAGCAAATAGGATTTTTGCAGACCTGGTTCATCAAAGTTCAGTTCCATGGACAGCAATGATCTCAGCTTATGTTCAGAAGGGACTCCATGAAGAAGGCTTAAAGCTATTTATTGAGATGGGTAGAGCCAATATAAGTGCTGACTCGGCCACTTTTGCCAGTATCTTAAGAGCTTGTGCAAATTTGGCATCACTCTCACTGGGAAAACAATTGCATTCATACATAATTAGACAGGGGTACATTTCAAATGTATTTTCTGGAAGTGCACTCCTTGATATGTATGCGAAATGTGGATCCATAAAGGATGCACTTCGAATATTTCAAGAGATGCCTGTGAGGAACTCTGTTTCTTGGAATGCATTGATTTCAGCTCATGCACAGAATGGGGATGGTGTTCGTACTCTTAAATCATTTAAACAAATGGTTCATTCAGGTCTGCAACCAGATTCAGTCAGCTTCCTCAGTGTTATTTGCGCCTGCAGTCACTGTGGTCTAGTTGAAGAAGGATTGCAGTACTTTAATTCCATGACCAGAACTTATAATCTAACTCCCAAAAGAGAACACTATGCATCAATTGTTGATATGTTGTGCCGGAATGGAAGGTTCAATGAGGCTGAGAAATTGATGGCTCAGATGCCATTTGAACCTGATGAAATCATGTGGTCATCAATTCTCAATTCATGTAAAATTCATAGCAATCAGGAATTGGCAAAGAAAGCCGCAGACCAACTATTCAGCATGAAGGTTCTCAGAGATGCTGGTGCTTACGTTAGCGTGTCCAATATCTATGCAGCAAGTGGTCAATGGGATAAGGTTGGAAAAGTGAAGAAGGCCATGAGAGAGCGAGGAGTTAGAAAGGTCCCGGCTTATAGTTGGGTCGAAATCAAACACAAAATTCATGTATTCTCTGCCAACCATAAGTCTCACCCACAAATGGGAGAGATTATGAAGAAGATTGATGAGCTGGCGAAGCAAATGGAAAGAGAAGGGTACAAACCTGACACAAGTTGTGCCCTTCATGATGAAGATGAGGAACTAAAGGTAGAGTCTCTTAAATATCACAGTGAACGCATTGCAATTGCGTTTGCACTAATCAGCACACCAGAAGGATCACCAATACTGATAATGAAGAATCTCCGAGCCTGTACTGATTGTCATGCTGCCATTAAGGTTATCTCGAATATAGTTGGCAGAGAAATCACAGTCAGGGACTCGAGCAGGTTCCATCATTTCAGAGATGGATTCTGCTCATGCGGGGATTACTGGTAAGTTTCTTCTTCTGAGAAAGGAATGCTTTCTCTTACATCAGAAGACCAATCTTTGCTCTTGCTTGGGGATGGGTGGACACGCTTCCAGTTCCAGGTTCAAAAACATTCATCTATTTTATTTATCATTAATTTTAGCAAACAGAAGTTTTGGCAAAACACCAAAATGTTGTTAACTTTGTATGGCATTATATTTCACCAAAATTTCACGGTGAATTATAGATATTGTTTCTTGTTTAAAAAGAAAAAATAAATAATACCATATGAATATTCCTTATAGTATTGCAAGAGTTTTAACTGAAACTGACTCATTTCATTCAAACCAAACCTTGGGTGGAGCTTGGAATTCCAAGCAAATAAGTAATGTAACATATCCAAGTACACTGAATATTCGTAATATTCCCCACAAAATTACAAAATGGCAACGCTGATCTATAAATTAAGATTACAAAAGAATAGAAAATTCGGGCAAATTTTTCTTAGAAAAATTTTACGGCCCTGGCGTTTGAAAACTAGGACTCTCTACTTAGAATAATTTTACCACAAGATCATCGATGACATCTAGAAGTACATAGGTATACTCTGACAATACCAGAACTAGTATGAGATTGATACTTAACTCAAAATTTTACTTCCTAATTCTCACCATACAATCCACTGATCTGCGACAACTCAGTCGCTCAACGGGGAAGATTGAACATGCTACGCTAATATTAGTAATAAAATATAGACTCGAGATAATGGTTGTATATACTATATATCACCATAACTACCACAAGAAATCAAAACCCCCAAACTTTCTATGATAATGCAGGAACAGAACCATTTGCAGATTTGTATTCAATCTCGAGCTCAGAGATCTCACTCTCAAAGAAAGCTGAGTGGAGAGCGCGGACACACTGCTCGGCTTCACTGTCATTGACAACCAACGAGATATTCACCTGGTGGGTAATAAAACAGGAACCGTCAGAAAGACATGTAACAGTGAATATTTACGTGTCTAGTATAAGAACTGATTGCCCCACTTCATAGGTCACACCCAAGGCTTAAACTAAACCAACCCCAAAACATGGAAAGCTTCATTGTTACAAATATGCTTGATCGCCTCCACCGTTCCTCCAAAACTGACGTGCATGCAAGTGTGCAAATACAAATTCCAACAGTGACACATGCAAGCCTTTTGCTTTATGGGGCAGAAAAGGATAACAACTTCTTAAAAGCACGTAGAAGGGAAAATATGATGAAGTTGATTAGGCGAATACCTTAGATGCCCCTTGAGAAATCATCTGAACAGTTACCCCAAGGGTTCGAAGAACATGAAATGCCTGCAATAACACTCAATGATTACTCAAGGCCTAAGTACAAAGAAGAAGCACTCTAAACTCTCAACAAATAGATATTCTCCAAATAAAGAGAGAGGAGGGAGAGATCCAGATAGTCATCTTAATAACAATAAAGGAGCAATTAAAACTGAAAATAAATCAAAAGAAAACTTAGATTGTTAAGCATAGAAGAGGGAACAGTTTTAGAATAGAAAGAACATAATACAGAACCTTCTCCAATATCAGTGATGACCTCTGAACATTCCCAATAAGAGAAATGATTGATCTGTTTTGGACGAGATGTACCACAGCAATTTTCTCTAGTTCCTCAACAACATAGTCAAGTTCCTGGTCAAAGAAGATAAGCCATGACAGTAAATTATATTAATGCAGTGGACTGAAAACAGAAACTTTCCACATGACATATTAATTGGATAAGCATGTGTTTGTTTAAGTGAATTTTAAAAACAGCACGATATACTAACAAATCACCAACAAAAGTTACATGTCATACACTTGCCTGTTGTATTAGCTCTCTGCTCCATAGCTTTGATGGATCCAGTGTCAAGGAAATACTGACTTCACTTGTAGCTACAACATCTACTGATATGCCTAAATCTTCGAAGATTGAAAAGACCTGCATGGGTATGGAGAAGTGAAGACAGGAACAAATTTCAAGAACTACGAGGGCATCTTATCCTCCTTTCTACTCCTTTGTTCTCATTCTATACCTTTGTTAAGGAGGATATCGTGCCCTCTTCTTTTGTACTCCTTCCTTCGTCTATCTAATAAAGTTTCTGCTTTTATTTTTAAAAAAAGGCTTGATATGCAAAAAGTTATTGCTAGGCAGATCTTCAAGGAATTAGCTTTCTCACCTTAGCAAGGAAACCATACTGTCCAAGCATGCGAGTGCTTACAATATCCAACATGGTTACATTGCGTTTCAAAACAATACTAGTTAGTACTGCCTGCAAGTGAAAAACGGAAAACATAACATTGTATAAAATCTTCCATACGATAATGATACTATAAAAACCAAGGCTCAATCTCAGCAAACCTTGCTCATATCTCTTGCTTTGGTGATGAGAGTACCCGGAGCTTTAGGGTTGTAGGAATTTTTCACTCTAACAGGAATATCACCTTCTCTAGCAGGTCTCATGGACTGTGGATGCAGCACCTGCAAAAGGACCAAATCAAAGAAATAGTTTGGTGGATTTCCCTTTCATCTAACTAGACTAAGGTAGACACCTTTATTCTGATACCCTAAAAGAAATATGCTATGAATGATAAAACTACAGGTGACAACATGCCTTGCACTAAGTTCAACAACAATTTCAGTCAACTACACATAAACATATGGGTGATACAAGCTTCTTTTTTCTTCTTTCCTGATAAAGAAGCACAATACAATCTTGTTAACATAACTAGTTTGAGATTTGGAGAGCCTTAAGTCAATAGCGCAAAAGAAATTTTATGTAGTTTCTAGTAGAAATTTGATGCCAAATTAGTAGTATACAAGATATTTAATGACATGGTAACAAGAGAACTAGATGAGTGAATATAGAAATACCTGAGCACCAAAATAAGCAAGCTCAGCAGCCTCATCAAATGTCAAGTACGGGACAGGCTCTGCTTGTGGGCATATATGTGGATCACAAGTTAAAACGCCATCAACATCTTTCCATACCTGTCAAAGGGATTGAAATTAACTTTCTTTTCGTTTTTGTCCCATTTAAATAATGAACAAGCTATGGCAGTTATGCAGAAAATTTTGTAGCATGTCATGCTTGTATTTCAAGCATTCCCTACTATCTGAATCAACCCCAACATCTAGCAACCAATTCAACAAGTAAAGCAAGGGACATGCTTTTCTTTTGGTGATACGGGACATGCTTTTGATATGCAAATGTAGGCGTCTAATACCTGAATCTCAGGCAACCCTAGTGCCTTTCCAATCGTTGTAGCTGTCAAATCACTGCCCCCTCTACCCAGTGTTGTCACCGCACATGATTTGCGTGCCTGAAAGAAGGAAAAAGTCTTACACCATTTTTCTAACTCGAGAATCTCTCATTCTCACAAAGTAACATCCATAAAAGAAAAGAAAGTTAGCGAATTGGGGTTAAAAAAAAAAAAAAAGGGACCTTTCCGAGGAAGCCTGTAACAATTGGAATTGCAGGATCATTAACCCAATCACCATGTAACCTCTTTGCAACAGCTGGATAAGTTGCTTCCAAAATATCCGCATTTGTGAATTCATCCGTGGTTATGAAACCAATATCAAATGCATCATACTGCCAGACCATTAAATTAGAAACAGAACACTATAATCAGGAAGCACGAATAAAAAAATAGAAAAACATTTTCAAAGTTGGAATGACTTCATTAGAAATTAAAAAACTAACAACTTCTCGTTGCAATATGACATAGATAAATAAATTGGGAACGCTTACTTGGCGAGCCTTAACACCAATTTTATTAAGATATGCAGCAAAGATCCTAGTGGACATGCACTCTCCAAATGAAACTAAATAATCTCTAGTCCGTAGAGTCAACTCTTTCATCATAGCAATCCCTTTGAGAAGTTGCTCCAATTCTTCTAGGTGCTCTGGAACATTTCCACACAAAATAGCAAGACACCAACAGAAATGAGTACAACCAAGTGAAATTTATTAAAATCAATAAATTAGAAGTATATATAAAACATCCGGAGGTTAGACACCTGAGTATGCAATTGTTCAACAGTTAGAGTTGAGAAATTACTTTTTTATAATGCATGTATATGATTGTTGATTAATTCTCCTCCTAGGATGTATAAGCAGTTCTATGATCTCTGATCATCAATAGATGTTTTTTTTCCTAATTTTATGCAATGAGCTACTTCGATCCCACATTCCCACTCTTCCATGCATTTACAGAGCTTTTCCAATCTAACCAGCAATTGATCTAATGTGGAAGAAGGGAACTCACTTGCAATAACAGAATTGTCCACTCCAAGCTCATCCACAATCCTGAATAAGACAAGAAGATACAAAGAGAATGCATTAATTAATAAGAATGTGGAAGAATTTTTTAATTTTCATTACTCAAAGAAAGGCAAAAAAGGAAACAAACTAATCTTGCCTGAGATGCAGGTCTTTTATAAAACTGAGTTCATCAATAGTTGAAACATTGCTAACACCGCAACTAACAGCTTTTTCACCAGCCTGAAAATTGAAAAACCCAGCTCTTCATAATTGAGTAACAGAAGAAATAAATGATACTGGACAAAACAAAATGCAAAATAGTACCAGTAAAAGCTTGTTAGTTGTCTTTCCCATAGCAGAGAGAACAATTATAGGCCTCTCTTCTGGAAAGCTTAGTATAAGGCTAGCAACCTCTGTCATCCTCTCTGCAGTAGCCACCGATGAACCACCAAACTTCATGACACACGTGAATTGTTTCTCAGCTCTATCAAAGCTCCAGTTTTCAGCCTCATTCTCCTCAATTATGTCACTTTTTACCGCCTTGCAACTGACTCTAAATGCCACCTTTTCACTAGAAACTCTTCTTGTACAAAATAACCGGGAAGTAGGAGCAACAGATGCTGCAAAACCAATACACTGTGACAACAGACGTTGGCATTGCAAATTCCTCCTCGAAGTCATGGCATAGGTATTTTCAACCCCACAAAGCTGCAACGCGCTTGCCATGCTTATTTAGCTAAAGGGTTGATAAATTGCTTAGTCCTAAAAGTTATTTCGACAAATAGCTTGAATGCCAAAGTATTACCAAAGATCTGTATCAGTTATCAGTGAAAGGCTGCAACTTTCCAAAGCTGGATCTGCAACTGCAACTCGCCAACCACTTAATTCAGTCACAATATTACATTGGGTTGCAGATTACTCGTAATAATGAATAAACATATTTTTAATTCAATATCCTCCATTTCAGCTGAAGTGAAGTTTTCCAAATAAGAAGCCAGAAATAAAATATCGGGCGAAATTGAAAAGGAAAATACCTTCAAAGAAAGAGCTTCAGAAGGTGGAAATGCACGGATGGATTCTTCACAATAAACAGCGACTAATGAAAAATAAAGAAATGTTAAGGTCTAGTGTTATCTGTTCCTTCAGGAAGATCAAATGAAGCTCTACGATAGTCTCGCCATTGACTCCCAGCTTCGTAGCTCTGAAAGAATGCCAGGAAGGTGGGGTCCCGCGGCGGCCCTCGTTTTGATAAGGAGAGTAACGAAAACGTGTTTTATTTGGTTTTTTAGGAGAAGCCCTCCCGAGGTTTCAGTTGAACCAACGGCGCAGATTGGATGTTAAGGCTGACTGGTATTGCTAGTTTATTCGGTGAGTTTGTGATGTCGATTTGTGATCGGTGAGTTTGTGATGTGGTGTTACTGTATATGCTTCGCAAGTCATATCACATATAAATAAGATAAACTTGTTCTTGACTAATTATCCTATTTCCTCTATTTTGTTGACTCATTCCACCTTCTTCAATCGTATTTGATTTCATCCGAGATAAGCAAAATTGTTTTTAACCAGAGAATATCAACCAGTATAATAGTAGGATCATCCAATTTATGTGGTGAATGTTATATCAAGTTATTTGTCTTCGTTGTAAGTTTTGAGCAAGATAGATCTTTCATGATATATACATCATTTACTCTCGTTTGGTTCATGGATTTTGATTCGACATCATTTTTTTTCTGGTCAATAAAGGAGAAAGGTTTGGATGGGCTTTGAATGGCCTGTGGTTTTATGCTCTCTTTTTTTATTTTCTAGCCAAACTTATTGAATTGATGAAAGTGAAATTGAAGATAATGACAATATCAATAGAGCACCCAACCCAACCCAGCCGACCAAGAAAAAATGATGGCCCATGATAAAGATTCTATATATAATTATATATATTGGTAATATTTGGTACTTAGTCATTTCGCGTCTTTTCTTACTCTTTCAACTGCTACCTTATCTGGTACCAAAACTTTTTTCAGTGTAACCAACAAAAGTTGAGTGAGGGGTAAAAGCATTCCATCCAAATATCTTCAATTTGAAAAATTAGAATCTTTTAGATTGATTTAAATTAGAATTGGAATTTATTTAGATTGATTTTATTTTGTTAGAAGTGATTTGACAAAGAAATAAATATATAAATTTTAATTGTTTACAAACTTACTTGTAACATTTTTCGTGCAAAACTGTACCACTAAAAGCAGAAAATAGTCTGCGATAAAAAATTCAAAAAAGTAAAAAACAGAAAACGGTCAAAGACCGAGTGTGATTAGACAATAATATAATACTATGTTTAAAACAGTCAAAGTTTGCGTGTGATTAGACAATAATATAATAATATGTTTATGTTATAGTCATGGCATTTTTTTTTTTTCTTCAATCACACTTAAGATTCGAATTATTTTTAGTCGATTACACCGTGCAATTAATTACGAGCCATCAAATTTATTTATTATTATATAATTAACACAATCAACTGTAATAATAAATAGATCAAACGGTCTATAATCGATTGCACTGTACAATCAGACTGTGGGTAAATTCTCACACTTACTAGTTCTCACTTTCCAAGTTTTGGACGTGACTTCATTCTCCCTCTAACCTGTTCAAAGATGGACAATCGTTGCAATTTCTTCCTTAACATACATTATTAAATATAAATTATGTCCTTTTCTGCCCATAGAAAATAAGAGTAATAGCGAATAGGTATTGGCCACTAGTTAGTGGCGTATCTTAGTTAGGGGTGTTTAAATTAATCCCAAATCATAACACTAAAACAGCAAAAACCCACCAAAAAAGTGTTAGTTCTAACTTCTGAGTCCTAAAAGCTTTTCAAGTTATAAGTTTGATTTTAAAAGTGAAAGTTGACAAAGTGTTAATGAACAACATTATCATTAGTTCAAGCTTCATTTCCTGATTTAAAATTTTCTTGTTTCATCTAAAAGGAATTAAAATTAAAGAATAAATCAATGTGTGTCTAGTACTACTTCCTTCTTAGGAGTGTTTAAATGATAGGCATTAAAAAAAAAAAAAAAACGCTGGCAAAGAAGTAAACAACAAAACATGATTATTCCATGAAAAGACAACAAGATAAGTTTTCTTTGCATGAAAGTACGACTCAGAAAAATTGGACAACCTCCTTAGCCTACACAGAAGAGCCAGCCAATTTGATATTGGCCAGAGAATTCCCCTACATATGGAAATAAGAACTAAGAAGCAATTGCATTTGGAAACTGCCTGAGATACAGTAACTACGGTTAGTGCCTCTATTGGAAAGGGTGGCAATTACCAAATACTCCAGTCACCTCATACATGAAAACCCGCTGAATCCAACAGCACAGCTTTGATTTGCTCAGGGAGCACATCCTGGCCTTCTCTGAATTGCTGGTAAGCATCAAGAAAGAAAAAGTTAGCTTCAAAAACAAAACTAAATATGTTGATGCCGACCAAAAAATCAATGAGCTCATCATTTAAACAAACATCAGTTCTTTTTTATTTTCGAAAAGACCCGAGAGAATCAAATCCTAAGTTGGGACAATTCAAAAGGACCCTTGATCCTACGTTTGGCATGCTCTAATGTTTGGTTCCTCCATAATCTTAAACAAAGGGATATTTAAGATTCCATTGTTTGGTATAACAATTGGAGCAATCAGCAATCTTACATCCTTACCGTATTGTATTGCAGGGTGTAATGATACGAGTGTAATCTAGTACCAGCAAAGTAAACAACTTAAATCAACTCTGCAACCTAAGATTACATGGAATCTGAAATTTCAGGGGGAAGATTACAGCAAACCAAACACCCCCTATAATTAAGAGAATGAAATATAATCAATGTGGACTTTCTTGAGCCACAGGGCCGTTGAATTATCCCCATGGATTTATTTCTATGAACTATTGACGTTCAGAGTAAAGGAGCAAAGCATCCTCAATTCTCACCCCAAAGTAAATGACTCATCCAAACAGAATTCTCTAATTTCTTTCAAAATAATTGGCGGACGGATACACAAAATTCAAACCTAAATTATTTATATAACTTTAAGCATACAAGAACTCCTAACATGCAGGCAGGGGCTGAGCATCAATTGGAAGAATAATTAAAATGTGCAATGATAGGCAAGCAAAGTAAACATAAATGAAATTTACAAGACAAATGTTGCTTTGGAGCTTGACATTGGAGAAAGAACCATACCTCAGCTCTGAAAACATCTAAAGCGAAACCATTGAAACAACTGATAACGGCTTGCTGAACATCCAATCCAAGGTTATCCAGAGCCCTCATAGTGGATAACAAAAGACCTGGTCGGCGGCCGCAAAACATATGGATGTTGACAGCTCTCCCTTCCCTTAGCCTAACCTCCACCTGTAAATTTTAGATACAGACGAGTCAATTCGAAGCAATTTCCTCAATCGCCTTGCATATGGATTCTGAAAACATAAAAAAGACTTTCACAATCTAGTTGTTAATCCTCAGTTTCCACTCCATAGTCTACATCAACACATACAAACAAGTTCGTTTTGAAAAACAAATGTGAGATTTCTCAAACGTTGATGTGGGTACAGACAGGGCATGCAGTATAAATTTGAAGTATTCAGCAAGTGTACCGTTTACATAACAGATTAAACATTGGACCCCACTGTTGGTGGTACAAAATGTAGAACAACTCAAATTTAAATTTGCCGGAGTTTCCAAAAAGTAATTCGAATTTCATAACACAGACTAGTAAAGAGCAAATTGTGTAAAATCCCAGGTACTGGTCCTGCAACAAATTTGGTAAAAGGTCCACAGTCATTCCAGACCGTACTTCCAACATCTTTAGTAGGTTGATGCAAGTCATACAGGGAGGAGATATTCACTCAAATTGTGTGCTATAGATCATCACCTAATTTGCATCTACGTACTGTTTCTTAGCCACGAAGGTCAAATGTCATAGTCATGAACATTATCTGCAAGAACAAGCTACTCTACTGCAAGTGAAGAATCACAATTTTATTTTAAAATGAACAAAAATTACCCTTGCAGGTTGATTCTTTGGGCTTGGCAAGGAGCTAGGGCATAATTCTTCCTTGACTCGGCAGGGAAGAGTTGGTGGAGTGGGTGTCAAAGGGTGAAAGCTTGTAGAAGATGATGGAAGCAATGAACCAGGAGGAGTTGACTCCAGCTCATTATGCAGATCGTTAATCCGCTGCAGAAGCTCCTTCAAGTAGTCAATTGCATCCCCAAGTATGGATGCCCTGTCCATCTATGAACAAATGGAAGATGATTAGCATGCACCATAACTTAGCCAGCAAGGGAGTCAACTCTTTTTGCAAAATCAATATCTCCACAAGAAATCAACTAATTGAAAGAACACTAAAACAATTCAAAATAGCCAACAGTGATAAAATAATCCAAACAAATCACAAAGCAAAATCACATGTTTTTATTTTAAGATTTATGCTAGTAATTAAGTAGGAAGTCCACAAAGACATGGAAAACAGAGAAACTGTAACCATTACCATATTTTAATTATATAGGGGAGGGAGAAAAAAGTTAAAAGCTTCAAATTACAACAATTAAAAATGAACAAGCCGAATATCCATACCTTGCTAATTTTTGGCACAACCGACCTAAGCATGTACAACCTATCATTGAGCTTCTTCCTGCGCCGCCTCTCAGCCATGAGATTTTTCGCCGGTAGCCCCTTTTTCTTCCCCTTATGGACAGTACTATCTACATTTGAATTGCTTGCTACGTAATTCCCATTCTCCTCTACCTTACCACACTCATTGAGCTCGTCAGAATCATAATTCAGCCCTGAAGCATCGAAGCTCAATTCCTCAATTTCGCTCTCATCTGTTTTCTTCCTCTTCCTCTCCATGTTCTCCAACCTCATTGAAGAATCCTCAAATCTCGATGCCGAAATATCCAAAGTTCCCAATTTATCAGCTCCACCAGAATTTTGGCGAAGAGCCTTTCGCTTCTGAAAAAGAGTTGGTTGCGACCCCACTTGAGGAAATACGTCAAGAGGTCTTAAAACCTTGGAGCTGTTCAGAAACAGAGCACTTCCAGAACTATCCAAGCCTTCAAAAGCCGTTGGACTAATTCCGCTACCAAGTGCGGTGGCATTGTCAGCTACTGACAGCAGCCGAGTAGCTGGGAACTCGGAACTTGAACTCAGTTCGAGAGAACCCATCTGAGATTGAGCATTTAATCCAGAGAACCCCATCAAACCAGGGGAATTTGAAGTTTGATTTCCCTGGAATGGAGAGAGAAACCCAGTTTCAGAGCCCAAATCGAAGCCATTGTCAAAAGGGTTGTTGTTACTGACATTGAATAGAGAAGAGAAGCACGATTTAGGGGGCAAAAAAGGCTGTGACTGTGATGGGTCAAGATTGAATGATTGTTCACATGAAGCCGACGAATCGACAGGCTGTATGAGAAAATTATCAGTTGGGTTTGGGCAAAATCCAATATCTCTGGTTTCATGGTGATTTGAGAGGTTAGGGAAGTCCTGGTGAGATGGGTTAATAGCAGCGTTCAAGTACCAGTCACCTTCAAGCATTGACTTGAAGGACGTTAAAGGGCCACCCATGGCAATGTCCTCGTCCTTGGGCTCAGCTTCGTTGTTAGTTCTGGTCCAAGATGCTGCGTCTTCAACTTCTCCTTCCATCCAAGGAAGGCCATGAGCTCTTGGTAGCATCTCCCTCTCCATAATGTTAAGATTGGAGGGAGAGAAGCAGAGAGGAATAGAGAGTTTCGGTTGAGAGAAAGGCAAGTAGCTTTTGCTCAGAGTATCATTTTAATGAGAGACGAATAAAAAGAGAACGGCGGTTTCGAACTTCGAACGTTATGTATTGAAAATGAATGGAGAGCGGACTGCTGTCTGGTCCGTGTTTTTTTTTTTTTTTTTGGTGAAACTGTCTAGTCCGTGGTTCATCTATTTGTCTGCTGCCGCTTTATTGTCTCTGCTGGGTTTATAACAATTTTGACCTTTGGTTTTCAAAAATTACCTTACATATTAAAATAGCAATTTTCTTGTATACACATAATTAGCAATTAAGTTTACCATGTCTATTCCAAATTATGGTGTAATTTATGAGTCATATATCTTTGTTTTTTATTATTTTATTATTTTTTAATATATTACATCAATTTTATATAATTTTAAGTAATTTTTTACTCTCATCATACAATTTTCTAAATATCTCATGAAAATGAAACAAAGCACTAAAAAAAACTCAAAAAAAAGAAAAAGAAAAAGCAAACATACAATACTTCATGGCGATAAAAGGAAGGGTAAAGAAGACATCGAACTCGTTTAGTTAGTTAAGAAAAGTTGCTCATTCTAAAAACGGTAATTCCACGTGGATCCCCCTTTAACAAGAAGACTAGTTAACACGGGAGTGCTTAAATTTAGGGCAAGAAATTACAAATAAAGTTCGCTCGATACGTTACTAACATGTCAGATGTCAGTATCTCTAATGATGATATTTTATAAAAATCACTTGTTTAGAGTTAACGTAACCTACGATAGAGTTACTCTTGATAATAAGAAATTATAAAAATTACAGATAAAGTTAGTTTTATCGTTATTGGACGGATCGGATTCTCTAATCATAATATTTCATAAAAATTAATTACATAAAGTTAAAGTAACCTACAATGAAGTTACCTTTAGCAGTAAGAAATTACGGATAAAGTTAGCCTTATACGTTACTGACATATCATAATTTTTAGTGATGATATTTCATAAGAATCAAGTGCTTAAAGTAAAAATAAAATAGTTACTTATAACGATGATAATTTTTTCCATTTAGAGCCTTTTCGCTAATCAAGATAGGATTATCAAAACTCAAATTCTCGTGTTTTTGTCACATGTTTTAACCACACTCTAGATTTAAATTAATATTCTAAGTTAAATTAGTTAATACTTTGAAACCCATTAATCCTTACATTTTTATATTAAATAATAATACTTTATGTTAAAAATATCACCAAGAACCAATGTGTGAAAAATCGTATATATTTATTAATCTAACTAATTAAACTAAAAATTAGAGGCCTAATTAGTTTGGAATGTATAAGGAATTATACATGTTTTAAAATTAGATTCAACTAAATAAATCAAACTTATTAGATGGAGTGAAATTAGGTTAAATAAATATTTTGGCTTTTAAAATAGCATATGTATAATTTATTATTTAACAGGGGATAAGTATTCTCATAATATTGATAATGATGATTCACACAAGGACTTAATTTATTATCTTTTGATATCAAGTACATGAAAGAAGTCAGTTTAGTACAATCACGAATTTTTTAAAATTAAGGATTTGTTTCTTTATGTTTCGAATTTAAATCCATCCAATGACAATGAAAAAAAGTTATTTTTCCTTATAAATTCGTTTACTTTTAAAATTTGCTAATAATTTCACATAAAAAAAATTTGTTAGCTATTTTATATTGTTTTGCATAATTTTCAAAATGCAGTAACCATACAATGTAACAGCCTCGAATAAGACAAACAACAGCAACGACCCGAAGAACAAACTAGAAACAAACCTACAACAGAACAGCCCCGTTACAACACAGGAAGGCAATCCAATCACTTATTACTTCATTCGTGCGTAACCTTGAGATTCAAACCTAAAATTATTAAATATTAAAATTTGACTGAACAAAAAAATGTGATAAATGTTGTTAGGACACTCAGATTATAAATAATTGCATGTGAGTCACTAAAAAATTAAGTAAGTAATAATTATTGTTAAGTTTTCAAAATCATTTTGTGTATTTCTATTCTAATTAATGATCATCAATATTTGCACTCCCTCCATTTTTATAATATGTTATTTAGATTTTTAAAATTTTGTTAATTTTTTTAAATAAAATAAAATTAATGATATAGTTAATGAAGATACTAAATAAAAATAATTTATTCAAGTTAAAATAAATTTTAAATATATTAATTTTTTAATACTTATGAAAAATCTTTAAATATATGTATTATGAAAGGAATTAAGTTTTTTAAAAAAAAATCAATAATAATTGTGACCCACATAGAAATAGTGACTGTACAATCTTGGTCTCTAAAAGCTGCTTTCTTTGTATACATATCGTTATTCAAAATGGTATTTGAGTCTATTATTTAAAAGCTTTCTATAACTAGAGAATGTTTAAGCAGCCAAATATTAATTTTATACAAATTTTAAGAGTATGATGTATAATAACTAATATATATATATATACACTGGGTGAAATTCATTTATTTGTATTGCCTTACTTTTTTATGAAACTTCTTTTTTTTTAGAATATAAATTTTATAGATTCAACCATTGATTTTAAAATATATCATAAGGTAAAATTATATTCATAAAATTTTAAAATTGGACGATACTTTATTATATAATTTTATTTTGATAGATAAACAATTATAAATAAAATTACTTGCTTATATTAAATATTTAAAATTATATATAATTTGACATAAATAATCAGGATATGATTAATAAAAAATCTAATCTTTTAAAATAATATATTGAAGAGAGTAAGTATGTAAGTTTATTATTAAAGTAAATGAATTCCTGTTATGCATATATAAGGAATTATTGAAAATATGGGGAACAATAACACTCCGTGTCCCCCTCTTTGTGTTACTGACAATGACTTTAGCCAAAATATTTGCTAAGGCAAATCCTATATCTAGAGGTAATATTAATAAGGGGGTGGGGAGTATACATGATTATCGTTCCTGTCCTAAAAGAGAAATGGGTATCCATGAGAAATTTTCGCGAGAAAAATTATATCGTAATATTAAATGTAAATAAATAATTAAAATATTATTTTATATTAATAAAAAATTATAATTTTAAATAATTTATATATATATATATATATAATCTTATTTCACATAAAATACTATCATCTATTTATTAAATTACTAAATTATTATTTCTTATTACGCTTATTCTATTTTTTTTTTTTATACTCAAAAGCATTTTAATAATTGAATATTTCATCGGATAATGCCCCGCGGGATGCCATTCTACATCCATCGGATCAAAAATTAAGAACATGGATCAAATTGACGTTACAGCAATAAGGAAAGCTTGTCGGCGGCTATCAATACTCCCATCTCTGTACGAACGTCTTCTGCTTATCAGCAATAGCATGCATGCATGTGTGTCTCCATATATGATGTTGGTTGAGACCTCCCTTTAAATAAATGGCCGTGTCATCGCCTCGAATGACGATAATAATGTTTAGCATCTTTTGCCTGCCTGGATTGAAATAACAGTGTACGGATTTATTGCAAAAATGGTGAAAGAGAAAATTAAAAACTCTGGATCAAAGGTGAGTTTACTCAAATTTGGATTGGTCATTGGTATTTGGGAAAGATTCAGTCTAATAATTCCCCTTACGTACTTACCATTATTATTTAAAATTAATTATTTAAGAAACCCCTAATTTTAGGCAAATTAAAATGCATATATGATTTGGGC
This sequence comes from Bauhinia variegata, assembly GCA_022379115.2. NCBI lineage: Eukaryota > Viridiplantae > Streptophyta > Magnoliopsida > Fabales > Fabaceae > Bauhinia > Bauhinia variegata. Next base: position 1,423,420 of record CM039428.1, read on the forward strand.
AAGTAGTGTCTGGCCAACTTTGGTTGTGATGAGAAATATTGAAAGATCTAACTGGGAAGACAGCTGCAGCACATGTACAGTAGCAGCCCAGCAACACTTTAATGAAATCACAGGTCACTTGTTACATACATGTCCTTACAATTGATTCGTTTAAATCTTGAACAACGATATATACACACATATCTGATATATATATATAGATATATACATATATATTATTTAATTTATGAGAGAGAAAGGCGATCGAGGTAACCCCTTGGCCTTGGGGACCAGAAAGCGAAAAGCTCAGCTGAGAAAAATGTATCCACCACAGATATATGCTAAAACCTTTGAGCATGCGTACGTACACATGGGTTTTCTTTTTCAACTTTCACCATGATTAACTAATCAATAATTGAGATTAAAAACGTAACTGCTAATTTTCATGAGGGTAATGCAGTCAAATTCTTCGTGTGGTCAGAAATAATTTCTAGCTGGCTAAAATGATAACTTCGAATCAATTTTCAGATTAGAAAATTAAAGCAAGGGAATCTTCAAAAGGCTAGCTAGCTCTCTCCTGAACCTGATCATGGTAAATTATATGGCCCGAGTTGCCATTTGCATCATGCAATTCAAGCCAATTACGTCTTTGGAATAATAAGTTTTTCAAGAAGGAAACCCAGGTTTCTCGTGACCCTTGGCCCTTCTTTTTCTCTTTTCACCGCACCTACTCCCCAATCAAACTTGAATTACTCTTATCATCCCCAACTTTTCAATTCCCTCTTGTTCAACGCTTGCTCTCTCTCCCTACCACTTGTCCCCTCTCTGTTTCTCTTCACAAAGTAACCAAACCAGTTTCAACGAACTGCAAGACCTTGAAAATTTAACTAAGTAACCATCATGGTCTCCTCAACGTTAATTCAATTATGGCGCTTCAGAAAACTCCAACTTTGAGCAAAATGTAAACGGGGCACGCCTCTGATTGCGTGGCCAACATGGATTTCTGGTTCCTGCATGCTTCTTCTAGCTACAATATGATTATAATGATCCAAACATGGGTTTCAAAGTTAATCACTAGCTTGTCACGTGACATCGATCACTGTGGAATTCAAGGACGTCACACGTGGCACACATGCAATTGAATAGAGAGGTGGAAACTGATTGATCAAGGTGGGTCCCCTTCACTGGTTACTGCCATAACATGCAACAGGAATTAAGCCAAAGCCAAAGGCAGCAGCAAGCTCATCAGCTAGCTAGCTCATGGTTTGGTTTGTGTACTCGGCGTTGGGTGGTTCTTTAACTTGACGGTGTGGACTGACATGTGAAGAGGATGAGCTAGTGAGCAGTGGCTCACTCTCTTTTCAGTTTCTCCAAGTTATGTAGGTAGGCACAGTTTTTGTGTGGTACAAAATTACAAATGAGCTAGTTGAAGTCATTTCATTTGAAGCAAAGATGGTGGAGAAGAGAGAATAGCGACAAACCCAAAAGGGGACCACAGTCACAGAAAAATATGCATGTGGGGCCAGAGAGCCATTAATCGCTGCCTGGCCCGTGGATGTATGAAAGCCACACTCCAGAATCCCATATGGGACTGTAAGCAATTAAGAAAAATTGAACTGGGAATAGAGCTGTCTTCGTACAAAATACATGCTTAAAAATTAGATGCATTTACCAAAATAATGAGATATATTTCTCATTATATTATATTCCTAACCTAAAATAAATTTGTACTGCAATGGAAACTTTTATGGGTAATTCTAGTTTGATGGTTGTCATTATAGACTTGAATTGTTGTTTAGTGTATCTATGATCCATTTACGTGTAAGACGTACATATATATGATATAAACTCTGAGATCTAAATAAGTTGGCAAGATGACATTATTCTGATTACATGCGTGGTGGGTAAGTTCATTAATTTTGAGGTTACACCCCTCGTGATGTGAATAATATTTAGACTTGGGAGAGCTAAACTTTAATGATGTGTGGAGTTACTAGCATCAGCATCTCATCCTAATAAATGGCAAGAAACATAATAATCATAAAGATATATCTGTAGTTCCAGCTTGTTCTTGTCCACCAATGCCTGGCCCAGAAGTCTACACATTGGATTGTGCATATCTCAATTCCTTTTATACATACCACAAGACATTGGATTGTGCATATCATTTGAAATCCCTATATTAATGCTGTCCTTTACAAACAAAGGCGTGTTTTTGGTACAACTATTAAGGGTATATTTGGTTCTAAGGAATGATCATCCAATAACGACAAATCAATTAAAAGGTGGCCAAAAGAAATTACTTAAACAATAAGTGTCAAGTTCAATTATCATAAAATTTACATATAAAAATCTAATTATGAAAACATTTTTTACATATCTACCAGTTAACAAAATTTTCAAAGGGAGGGGCCAAGGTGCCCCATCTCAATCCTCCACTCGGTGGAATCCTATAGGGTCTTTACTTTGTTTCCACATAAATAATAATCATTTTTATATACATGTGTATGTAATATTTATATACTTGAATATGGGAAGAGTGATTATTAACCAATGAAATAAGTTACGGGTATTTTTCTAGGGGATATAGCATTTAGTACATTTTAAGAAATGGTCCATTGGAAACATTTGACTTTCTTTATATACTTGAACGTGGGAATAGTGCTTCAATTTTCCATCTTTATGCCAAATGAACCATTGAACCCTTCTGCTTTTCTTTGCCCAACATGTCAAAGCAACCCTTATGCTTAAGCAAATTGATCTGGTGAAGGGAAAGTCAGATTTTTAAAGCAGGTGAACCCTCCATCCACAATGAGATTATGGCCAGTGATATACTTTGCATCATCCGATGACAAGTACAGGGCAGCCCGGGCAATATCTATCTCCTCGCACTTGGCACCCTTTAGCTCGCCAAGCCCATTCACAATACCAGCTACCTGTTCTTGGGTTAAGCCCGGAAAAAACTTTCCAATTTGGGTCAGGGCCATGGGCGTAGGAATTGGAGCTGGGGATATGCAGTTGATTCTTATCCCCGATTTGCACAGCTCACTGGCCACAGACTTTACTATGCCAGGTATAGTAAATTTGGATATTGTGTACGGATGAGGACCAAGCCCACCCATGAGCCCGCTTATGCTAGATGTGCACAAAATGGACCCGGACCCCACTGGCATCATTGCTCGGGCCGCATGCTTAATACCAGTAAGTGTTCCACGGACATTGATCTGCATGACCCTGTCGAAATCGTTCATGTCTAACTCAGTGATACTGTGTGGGATTGATGGGCCTGTGATTCCCGCATTGTTGTACATTATGTCCAGTTTTCCGTGGCGGCTCATAGCAACGTTGACAGCTTCTGCTATTTGGGCCTCCTCTGAAACATCGCATTCCACGAAAAGGGCTGCCGGGCCCAATTCTTCAGCCACTTTTGGCCCACGTTGAGTATCTTTATCTGCGATGATAACTTGGGCTCCATGCTGGACAAACTCGTAGGCTGTGGCCTTGCCAAGCCCACTTGCTGACCCAGTTATGAGGGCCACTTTCCCTTCTAGCCTGTTATCATGGGCATCACAGCAAAAAGAAGAAAAAAATCAATGAAAACCACCTTTGGCACAGAAAAGAAAGAAAAAGGGAAGGAGGGGGGAACCAACCAATCATCATCGGCGAAGAAAAGGAATTAATGGTCCATAAAGACAAAAGCAGTCCGTTAGTTTGAAATGAATACATGGATGGAAATACTGGGGTGTTAATGATGAGCTCTATGAAAATAATACGGTCAGCTTTTTAGCTTTATCTCAATGTCCAAACCAAAAAGAAAAGCATTGTCTCTTTTTCATAAAGTAAAAAGATGATGTTGTGGACCTAAGTTTTATTGATAAAGATTTGCATATTCCCCAAGGAATTTGGTGAAAATTAGAAATGGAAAGAGGGTAACTTTGTGTTTATTCTTAGTTGACATATATATATATATATATATATATATATATATATATATATATATATATATATATATATATATACACACACACACACACACTAGCTGGTGTTCCCACGGGTACAAAACACCATTTGTTTTAAAAGAAAAATAGGTGTTGGTTAAATAGGTAAAAAACGTAGGTGAATGTAAATAGATAGTGTAATAGAGAAGTTTTACTTTTGACCAGCATTATTAGAATTATATTGTACATCAGATGATTCTTTGGAAAATATATATAGATAGATGTGTGTGTGTGTTGTGTGTGTGGGAATCATGTAAGTTGACAAGTTTAGAAGTAAATTGAAGAGTGAAGTAATGAATCAGAAATACAAGTTTATATATATATGCCAGATGGATCCACGACACGTGAGAACATGACAATTAAATTAGAGGTCGCTTACATGATATTCTTCATTGTTGCACGTGCTTTTCACGGGTTTTCCGCTGTTACTATATATATTTTCACAACTTTGTCAGCTTCAAGTGATTTCACAACACAGTGACCTAGCTAGCTGTTTTTTGCTATTGCTATTGCTTTCATCAGTTTATACACTCAATTGAATAAAACAATGTTTTCGTGGATCGATTGCCAATTTGCCAATGCCACCCCCTTTAGTTTCTGATAATTAATTATTCCCTTTGGGATGTCCATAATGGAATTAATTAATCAAGGAAAAAAGAAAAAAGAACACCAGCTTAAACCTAATCTTAAATGAGAAATTTAGAAGCTATCATTCTCATTCATATATGTTATCAGTGCAGTTGCAGTATAATTTTTTTTTTTTAAAGATAGATTACGACTTATGAAAATGAATTACTTGTAGTTGACTGTACCGTGCAATCGATTACAAGCTATTCGATTTATCTACTATTGTAGTTGATTGTGCAATAGTAAGTAGATCAGACGGCCTGCAATCGACTGCACGGTGCAGTTGACTGCGGATAATCCGGGTTTCAATCATATATATATAGCTGCAAAAAAGTAGTTGGACAGAACAACTGCATATTCGGTTATTTTGCTTGAGTTACTGCCCTGATCATATATGTAAGTTATTTATGGGGGCAACTGGCAAGAGGCAACTACACCATTACTTCCATTCCCAGAAAAATTAATGCAAGATAATATATAATAAATATATTTCTAGTGTTGACCTAGCTAGAAAAAGAAAAAGAAAAAGAAAAAAAAAAACTATGTACAATTAGTCTCAGGTAAATTTTGGAAATTTATTAAACAACTAACTACAAATTATATATATGGAACTTAGATAAAACCGAAAAAATTAACTGATGGGTTTAATGCCAGCATAATGAAATATTTGGTGATTAAAAGACCCAAAAAAAAGAAAAAAATCACACCCAATATCAAAGCAAGATTCATAATTAATATTCCCATCAGCAACTAGTAAAAAGTATATAGAGCTCAGTGACACTTGCCTTCTTTCACCAGTCGTCGAATAGAATCTGCTGTGGTTGGTAAGGGCCCTGAATTTCAGCACTCTGAAAATGGGAAAAACCAATTAACAAACTTCAATGTTTCAGATAGAGGTTTAAAACACAAAGAACAGCACAATATATATAGTTAACTAAGAAGGTTAAAATTAATTCAAACTTGAGGAAAACCTGGCTACAGTTCTGAGCATAGTGGCCTTGGAGATCTGAAACCAAGAGAGTGGACTTGATGAGCAGATCTCAGGTTTAAAACTAAGGCAGCGAAGAAAGGAAAGAAGGCTAGAAGGTCTTCCAGATGAAGAAGGGGGAGAAAGCTTTTTTCTGTTATATATATTGTACTGATAATGGAATTTGAAAGAGAAATCAACTAAGACAGAGAGAGGGGAAGTATTGGAGTGGAGAGACTTGAACGACAAACATGGCTTATGGCGCTTATGATCTGTCCTATTTAATGGTCCAAAGGAAGCAGTTAATGCTGGTATCTATCTATATAAATAAAAGAAACCATTTAAGATGGCTTCTCTGCTATGTGCTGATTTATTTATTTATTTATTTTTTTAAAATAGAGGGTATACAGCTATCAATCCAAAATATAGAATAAAAAAATTGTATGTGTAATGCGTGAGGGGAAAAAGTATCTGAAAATAAGCCAAGCTTTTGCAGTTGTGGCAAGGTCGTGAGATTGTATATATTTAAGTTGATAATATATATTACGGTACTAATTATAAATTATATGTGCGATCCAAGTCAAATCTTTTATATATGATACCGTGTTTCATTTCTATTGTCTGAAATACTTTGTCATCGAGTTACTATTAACTGGTTTCGTAAGTTTTCAACTTCCCTCTTGCTTTTTGAAAAATAAAGAAGGAAGAAGAAAAGAAAGAGAAAGAGAAGAACCTCTCAGCATTAATTTACAATGTGAAAATAAACAAATACGTGATTCTTTTCTTGGTTAAAAAAAAAAATCAAAATTAGGATGAGGGGAGAATGCTATAGTTAATTGTTCAAAACTAACACATGCCATAAATCTCATGGAATAAGGTACATGCTAGGGAAGAATTTGGTAAAGAAACAATAACTGTGATAACATATTTTATCGTATAATTTTTGTATTTATAAATTTTAGTTTTGATTATTGATATTTATAAGATATGAATTTATTATCACATTAAATGTAATAACATGTTTTATCCCATATAATAGTACTTGCAAATGTTTGGTCTTGACCACAAGCATGAATATGATACCATATATATATATATTAATTCAAATTAGGTCAATATATTTAATCAGTCACAGCTCTTCATCACTAAATTTAATGGTGTAAATCTAATTATAATTTTTTTTTAAACAAAATTTATTGTATTGAAATTCAAACTTAATTAAGCTTTATTAATGAGTTAGTACTATTGAACCAATCGTGACCATAGACAAACTGTAATTATTTGTATTTGTATTTGTATGTGCTAGCATTGGATGAAATTCGCAGACAAACAGTATAACTGTGCATTTTGCATGGATCCAATTAAATGCTAGGCACATGATAAAACCCTAACCATAGCCAAAGTTGTTCTATGATTGTTAACCGAGCCAGCTGTTGCACCGTGAAAACGAATATTAATATATATGCATACATGACAAGGAGAATATCAACAATAAGATATGGATTCTCATGCAAGTTTGTGTACTGGACCGACCATTGATTATAAATTAATTTATGTCCATAGCCATAAGACAATTGAAACGCAAAGCAAGCCTTTTAAAAAGACTATGCTACCGTCTATTTTATTTACTAGCCATTTGCTTTATCTTATTCCCATGCACTTGTTTATTTGGTCCCCTTCTTTCCTTCCTTGGATCACTATTTTCGTGTGAGTGTGTTTTTCTTTTTCCTTTTTTTTTTAAAATGATATTACATTAGATATTATATAATTAATTTTGAACTGAATAACAAAGTTTCATTAAATTCATGAGTCATTGACAATCGATAGTGCTTTTTTTTTTTTTTTTTAAGAAAAAGAAATCATCCATATTCTTCTTAACCTTTTTACAAAAAATTCTCAGGCCCCGTTGACTTTTATGAATCTGGTAAAATTTTCCACCTCCTTGCTCTGTTGTGGATTACATTTTCTTTCTTTTTTCTTATATATGTATTTTTTAAAATTTTGATTTTTTTTATGCTACTGTATTGTGGATTTTTTTTTTTGATCGAGTGTGTTGTAGAGTTTTTTAAATTTTTAAATGATTTAAAATTCTAATTAAACTTATATTGTAAAATTACCGATACTAAATGATTGGATTATATTAAAAGAGACAAATTAATGAAAGTATTTAAGATTATCTATTAACTGAGCAGACTTGTTAAATCTTTTATGTAAACTAACAAAAATTACCTAATTAAAGGGTATTACTTAAAAAAATTGAGATCATTTTAATTAAAAATGAAGACGGAAAAAAATACATGAAATCATAAATAATTTGCGTTGTTTGCAAATGTAAATTCTACGTTGCCATAAAACACTCTTTTTTTTTCACCCTAGATACACTTTTCGTGGTTTTGAGTGGGTCCGAACCCAATTCACAGATGGTGGCCCGAAACCAGTCAGTATCGACCGTCCATATATACTCCACCAAAGTAACCCATTCCAAGAACGCACATGCTTAATAATGTATATGTATTTGTGTATGTAAAGGTGTTATTATTATATAGGGCATGCCAGTATAATATTTGTTGAGGTGTCAACGGGTGATTTAGTGGTAAAAATTAAATTAATTTTCTTATAAGAAAGAAATAATATTTTTGATAAACAATTCATAAATATTACTGTAAATATTTATTAAAACTTGTGACGATCATAATATTAGAATAGGTACTGTATATATTATCATACTACGCTTTTATGTTAAAAAAATATTTGATTTCACAAAAAGAAATCGTTTCCCATTGATACAAGCAATAAGTCTAAATTATAGATTATACTCGCCAAATTTTATAAAATGTTAGAATTAATCGATACATATTACATAACCTTGCTTTCCAAAATAGTGAGATGAGATTTTAAATTATAAGTAAAAAATCTTATTTATATTAAAATTTTAAATTTATATAAAATTTGATATAAACTATCAGTGTCATAGTATAACATAAATCAATAATAATCATTTTGAAATTATTAATGTCTCAGTTTTATAAAACGTGAATCCCTCCTCTTTTATAATTCATGAAATAATTTGTTTTATTTAGGCTTAGGTCTCGTAGGTCACCAAAAAGTAATTCAGTGGATTCAATTATAGTATCTTGCTTCCAAATAGGAAGTCACGGCCCTAGCACTATCCTTTTCTTTGTTTCACATTTAACAACATTAAACATATTTTCCGGAATGGCTTGTAGAGGAAAAAAATGTACATCTGTCTGATGTTATATGATTATTGTATAATTTTTTTAATGGTTTGATTATGATATATTAAATTAGATAACGTGAGAGGAAATATCATGATTTTTAAGTATTTTTACATTCTTTTAATATCAAACATGACATGTCAAGATTTAAAATTCTCACGAGCATGTATTAAAAAAAGAAAAAGAAAAAAGAAAATTGCATACTTCAATACGTGTGTGGCAACTATTTAGTCTTAGAAAATATTTTATACTTATTATATTTTTTTAATTACGCGAGATGATTGAACCTTAAATTTTTTGAATATTAATTGAAACCTCTTATCACTAGCAAACACTTAGTAATTTTCTTTAAAAAAAGTATAATTTTTTGATAAATCACCTAATATTATCCTCACCTAAACACGCTTAACTATGAAATTTTAATATAAACTGATACATTATCGTTGGTACAATCACGTCCTTCAACTTATTATTTTTGATAACCTTTCCTTTTTCTTTTTCTTTTTTTTAAGAGAAATTGTTTTCTTTGACGGTCTTAAGTGCTCCAATGAATTGAAGTGGCTTGCTATTGTAAGCTTGATTTCACACAAGAAGACCGACTTGGGATCATTCTGCCTAATTAGAAGGCACAGTGCACTGCCTAATTTGAAGGCCCAGTGCACTAACTAATCATGGCTTCCCAAGCCCAAGACAGTTCCAACTTAACAAACACACGGCTCCGGGCGGGATTGAGAACCATCCACCGCCACTGCAACAGTATTGTATATATGATTTGACCTTTGGCCCTCTTTTCTATACTTTCATGTTCTTCGCCATCAATTTCCATCCTTCTACCCTTTTGTACCAGCCAATCCTCCCTCGTTTCATTCTCATCTGATGCTAGTTGACCCCTAGCCTGTCTCTTCCATTTTCTGGCTGTTATGCTTCCCTCATCCCCATTCTTTGTTTTGGCCTTACTATCAGTTATCTTGCCATGGATATCCCACTTGGCTAGCTTGGTCATGAAAATGGCTAGTTTGCGTTCTATTGCCTTTGTCCCTGGAGAGATAATATTGACCATATCCTAAAGTGGGCACCTTGGAGTAACTCTGCATGAAGAATTTAGGTTGTTGCACACCTTGTTTGCTTTCAGGTTCTCGTCTCCTCCACTGTTACTACTCCGATCAGTGTCTACTCATTTCATGCTATTCTCATCCTTATTTGCCTTCACCAGTGTATTACTCTCCGTTGAAACCGAGAGTCTAGCCAAGGAAGTTGACAAAACATATGTTCCAGTATTATTCCTACATATGTTCACCTGGCTTGTTCCTGCACTCTAGAAGTTCTCTTTACCCTTACTAATTCTCCTGCCACTGCCCTTCGCTCTCAGCCATGGACCTAGTATCTTTTCCTTCACTTTTCCCTCCACTTCATCTTCAGAAAGTTTGGAACAGAACTTCTCTTCATGTTCCACTAATCCGCAGTAGTAACAGAATTGCGGTAACCTCTCGTACTTGAGGTTTGTCTATATTGATCCACCATCCTTACATCCCACTTTCATCCCGTGTTTGATCGGCTTCAGAAGTCTCAGTTTAATTCTGGCCTTGACCACCATTGCCTCCTTTTGTAGCATATGGAAAACACTCACCTCCTTCACTTCACCAAGTTTTCCCCCACTGTTTCGGTTAGACAGTATGGTGGTAGTCCCCAAAATTGCACCCACATTGAGATTGAGACTTCAGATCAGCCGTCCACCTTCGAAGCAGTAAGAAGTAGTTCTTGCATATCCATAGGTTTCCTCTCAATACTCTTAGGAGGTCCCTTTCATCTGCAAAGAACATTTGATACGTCTTCTGTGCTAGTTCGACAACCCTGAACCCTGTAGGGTTACCCCAGATATTGCCTAACACTGATTATAGTGTCTATCGTCTTTTCTGTTACAATCCGCCCCACCAGACTGCAGTTGCATTCTTTCAAACCTTCCGCTAGGTCCTCCTCATGGTCATCACCTGTTCTTCGATCCCCCATCTTATTTTGTGCCAACACATTACCAACCCCAACTCTGGGACCAGAGCTCTAGTCTCGTTTAAAGTCTGCAGTCAACATAGAAAAAGAAGTGCAAAATAAGCCCTTCCAATAGCAGACAAGTTGAGAACAACTTTCCACACTGGGGAAAGCCTAAGAGAGAAAGCTTTTTGGTACTTTTCAAAGTAGTCATTTTTTTTATTCCCCTAATAAATAAATAGGGTTAGACTATCTTATTTTATGTAGTTCAATCATGATCATTAATAGTGCAATAAATAATAAATATCAACTTACCTTTAACTTAAATATTCAATTTTATTTCTTTTCTCAAATTAAACTACATAACTATTAAAATTTACATAAATTCTTACTTTCATTTTATTTTTTATATTCTTATCCTTCTCACTCTCATACCCCTTCATCTCGTATCTCTTTTTATTTCTCTTTATGCATAATAAGAAAACTATGTACTCAAAAATTAAAAAAAAAATTAATCAAAAAATAAAAAAAATTATCAAAACCATCCGTTACAATTTTTCTTTTTATCTAACACTTGTAGCCATTCTTTATTTGCAAACAATATCTTCCTTCAATCAAAAAAATTTCTTTTTTTTCTTTAGATGGGAAATAAAAAAAATTTCTTCTTACTCACACAAACACTATTATATATTTTCACTTTTTTTCTTTTAGTGACAATTCACAAAAAGAGGTTAAATTAAAATGTGGGTTGAAGTATTTTTTTCAATATTTGCTTAACTCAAAACCAAAATTTTTACACTTAATCTCTTCAAAATATTAATATTTAATTATAAATAAGGAGTATTATATATATAGATATATATATAGTTTTTTCAAAAAAAGTTATCTTAACTCTCGAGTTGTAGTTTAAAAGAGAGAAATTAGAAATTTTAAATGATAATAATTATATTTCAATAATATAATCCAAATAACATATTAAAAGAATTTGTTTTGATTTGAATATATTTAAAGAATTACACTTTAAGTTATTTTTAACATTTATCAATTAGTATAAAAAAATATACTTCTTTTTTTAGATGAGGTATATTTCTCTTTTTTTTTTTTTATCACATATAAAAAGTATATTTTATTTATGAATTAATGTTAATTATTATTAATAAATTTCATAAATGAATAGCATATTTGTGAATTTTTAAAAAATATAATAAAAAAGAGAAAATAAGATTTCAATAAAAAGAATTTACCTTAGAGTTTACTATTGAAAAATCAAGATGAAGTATTATGTGAATAGAAAAATAGGATAATATTTTCTAAAATTAAATATATTGATTAAAATATATTAAAATACTTTTTTAATATATAAAAATAAATAAATACTTCTTTTAACACCTGAGCTTAATATTGGTATGTTTCTAATTCACTGTAGTATCTTGGATTAAATGATTGGTACTTATTCAACTCATTCCGAATCAAAAATATATATTGATTATTTAAAATCTTTATTTCAATAAATTTTAATCATTCAAAATATGTTTTAATTATTACAAAAATTAAGATAATCACATAAAGTATTAACAAGTTGTACAATTAAATTCAGATAAAAAACAATTATACCATGAAATCATAACACACACGTGCACACAGATTCATTGTTAGAAAAGACTATAGGAGAAGGACATGAAAGGGAGAAAAATATGAGAAAAATAAATTTGGTTATAGGAACTAGAGTTAGGAGAGACAATAAATGTCTTTAATTAATCAATATAATTTTCTTTATTTAAAGTAACCAATGTAATTTTGTATTAAATTAGAATATTCTTAAGATTTACCTTTCTTTTACAATTACAAACATTCTATGTATCATTTTTATGTTTAACTAAAAAACTTTAACAGATATTAGTTATCATTGCTAATAACTTTTAAAAGTTATTAGTATATCACATAAAAAAAAAATTGTTTTTATAAGGTGAAGAGGAATCATAATAAGTTTTTGCATTACTTAAGTTATACAATAATTAAATTAAGATATAAAGGTATAAAATTTATAATTAGACAATACTTATAAAATTCTTCTATAAGAATTTACCACAAAATTTAGAGATTTTGCTTAGAAACTTTCTACTAATAAAATTTAAAATGTTTCAATTGATATAGTCTATACTCAATACAATTAAATTTAGTTAAACTATTAAATTAATAAATATGACACTTATTATTATTGAAAACATATCTTAAGTGTGGTCTTAGTTTAATCATTTATAAAATATTTTTTAAAGGTTAAGTATTTCAATAAAGATTATATTGGTTGACTTTAGTTTAGTTAAAAGATATACTTTTTTTTTTTTATCTGTTATTGGTGTTAATTAAAGAATGTGAAACTTTTATTTTTATTTTTTTAAAAAATAATTTCTAAGAAAAAAATACTATTGGCGTAAAAATATTTATTAAATAATAAATTAAAATTTATTACAAGTAACAAAAGGAACAAATGAAAGAAGAAGAAATGATAGATTTAAAAAAAAAAAATAAAAGAGGATGAAAATTAGAATCTTAAAAAAAATAAGGATTAATTTGTAATAAATAAAAATATTATTATAAAAATTTATATTAATCATTAATACTGATAACAAGTTGGTTAAATATGTAAGTTCTATTATTATATATTTTTTATAATTTTAATGATACATTTAAAATGTGATTCTTTAACCCATAAAGTAACTTAGACTTCTCCTTTTATCTAATCAAAAGATTTAATTTGATAAAATTTTATAGTGCGACAATTCGATTTAAGAAATTTAAAATGTGTTTTTTATTTATTTTTTACTTGGGTAAAAATGTCAGATAGTAAAATAAGATTTTAGTCGGTTAAAAATTTATTTATACAATACTAGAACGGGCCTGGGCAGTATTAGGGTTCGAATCGGACTGGGTGGCACGGAGGTTAGGTCTTGCATGATCCGGTTCCAGGCTAAACTTATTTTTCAAGTTTAAAACCCTGCAAACCCCTTTTGTCCCTCACCGTATTCTCCCGTCGGAGCCTAATTTTTCATTCCCGTCCCCGTCGGAGCTTGTTCTCCGTGGCTCCTTAGATTAGTTCCTCTATCACTTTCGCGTAGTAGAAGACGATGAGCAGCTGGAAAAGTCTTCTTCTGCGAATCGGCGACAAGTGCCCCGAATATGGAACGAGCTCCGACTTCAAAGACCACATTGTTCGTAACACTCTCCCTCCTTGATTTATTTTCTTTTAGTTCCCCAATCGCTGTATGCACAAGTCCCCATTGTGTCATTTGCTGCTTCATGAAGCTAAGCTACTTACTACTTAGTTTCCCTACATCTTACTAATTGATTTTGATTTCAATTTCCAGGAAACATGTTTTGGCTCTCTAAGACGAGAGCTGGAACACTCCGGAAGTGATATTTTGGAGGTAAATTTGACTGTTCCATCTGCCTTTAAAATTTGCCTAATAGTTGCATTGCATTTAACGGTGAGGTGAATATTTTGGAAATATTTCGACACTACTGAGAGAGCTATGATGCTTGGGAATTATAAATGCTTCAAATTCTTTCTTATACTGATAGTTCTTAGATATAGTTAGTTCATCTTTCACATTCTCCGTAGTGTCTTGATGTGGTTTTCTGATGAACTTTGATATCAAGGGATCTTTCTTTCTGTGGATATCTTTGTGACTAATGTACTTTTATTTGAAGGAGGGGAAATGGCATCTATGAACTATGCTTAGTTTTGAAAATTTGAAAAGTAATATTCTCGAGGTCTGCTGATTCATTTAGGACTCTATTTCTTTTGGTTTTTTGCTCCACTGTTTGAATCGTTTCCTTCCACTTGAAACACTTACCTTGTTATTACATCTGAACTCTAAAATCCCCCCTTGCTGGTGCCCAGATAATAGTTCCCTCTTCGTTCCCCCTCCCTCAATAGTCAATATATGAGGATATAAATGATTCTCTAGACACAGCTTATTTTCTGCATGTAATGGGTTTGAATATCTTGTTATACTGAAAATTGTTATATATTGATTTTTCTTCATGGTAAAATGACACTGTTCTCTATTTGGTATAATGAGGTCTTCAATTTATCGCATTCATGCAGTTCCTTCTCCAATGTGCTGAGCAATTGCCTCACAAGATCCCTTTATACGGAACTGTGGTAAATATTTTCTTCGTCTCTACGTTTGTCAACCCCAAATGCCATTAACCAGTCTTACGTTATTAATCTGCTATTTTGGGACATATATGCATATACGAATGTTATCAGATGTATTTTTGAATGAAAGTTGAATAAAATTTATCTAACAAACAATTTTCACTTTGTGAATATTAAATGTGCTTTCAAACTTAGAAATTATATATGCAAATTTTTGTTCAGTATATGTAAATTATCCATTTAATCAATGAATTAGGTAGAGACAAGTCTCAGAGATTCCCACTTTTTAGAAATTGAATTTGGCATTTAGTCAAACACATCAGAAAACATTTTTCTTTTGCTTGGTAGTTGCATCCCATTCTCCAACACCAAATTATGGGTGTGCAGAATAGATGTTTTGATGGATGTCCTTTCAATGGTAAAGTAAACATGAGTAACAAAATCTTGATATAACTTGTACGTTCCAATGACTTATGAAAAGAAGCAATAAAATCAACTTCTGAAATATGTTCTCCCTTTCCCTTTTGTAGTATTCATTTTTTTCACATTGTTATCATGTACAGTGTGTGCAACAAATGCCAATTAGATATACAAGTTTTTACTGTACTTGTGTAGTTTCTGTACTTTTTATTTGTAAGTTATTCCAAAAAAAAAAAAAGAAGAAGAAGAAGAAATCTCTTATATCTGCTTTAGTTTTCTGAATTGAATTTTCTCTGCACTTACAGATTCATATCTATACATTTCTTTTCAGATTGGTTTGATTAACTTAGAAAATGAGGAATTCGTGGGGAAACTAGTGGAGAAAGCCCACACAAATTTTCAGGTAAGCAATTCAATTGATGAATTGAGCTGTGACATTGGTTCGTTTGAAAATTCATAGATTTCTCCCAAATGTGTCAGCGACTAGAAGCTATTGATAGCTTACTTTGATCTGTTAGTACTTATATTTACTTATCTGGGTTTGTTTTATCTAATTATGCTCCTGCTTGTTTTCATTGTTTTTTTTTTTTTGGGTTATTACTAGGATGCCTTGGATTCTGGAAACTTCAACAGTGTTCGTATTTTAATGCGATTAATGACTGCTATGGTATGTATACTTCTACTAATTAGTTTTTTTTTTTTTTTTTAAAAAAAAAACTTTGTGGCCTCTGTATGTCCTCTGCCATGGGTGTATGACTTCCGTTTTTTTGGTTTAAAATCTTCCACACATCTATCCTAATTTTATGGTTTTATGTTTATTGTACTTACCAAAATTTTAAAATGTGGAATTCTGAGTTTTGAGTGAGAGATGGGAGGAGTTTGAATTCAAGATTTATGTTTGTGTAGGCTTGGGTGGAGGAGTTTATAACATCCTATATTCTCTCTCTGTTCCTCCCCCCCTCTCAATTTCCTTTAATTGTATGGAATATTTATCTGTCTCTATTCATTAAAATGCGAACAGTGGGTAGTTTATCATATACTGTTCTTAAAATGAAAAGTTGATCTGATTTTGTGACACTGAATCGAGTGTTTCCTATATCAATGGATATTATATAATAGATAATGATTGTTCTTTGGTATGTTCTGGATGGTATGAGGTGGATAAAAATACATTGAGTGGTTTTCTCAGATTACTGTATGATTTTTCTTGTGTAGACTGTTGTACGCTTGGCTTATAGTTCTTTTCTCTGTCATTTATCTCTCTTATAGTGCACAGTTGCTCACTGAGATGTTTTTTCTGCCATGATTATTCCTGTCTATACTTAATTTCTAGTTGGACATATTTATTTAATTTTGTCCTACGTCCTATGTGAATGTAAGTTTTATTTTCATATTACAATTTTAGTATCCTGTACTTTTTTTTTTACTATGTTCGTTTAATTAATTCAAGTTGTTTTGATGTTTCTTTTATTTTCTTTAGATGTGCAGTAAGGTTCTTCAGCCAAGTTCGTTGGTGGTTGTCTTTGAAACATTATTATCATCAGCTGCCACAACAGTAGATGAAGAAAAAGGAAATCCCTCCTGGCAACCGTGTGCCGACTTCTACATTACTTGCATTTTATCCTGTCTCCCATGGGGTGGAGCGGAACTTATTGAGGTATTTATTTATTTATCTTGGTATTTGATGGAAATTCTGGGATTAGGTATATTTCTAAAGTTTAGGGGACTTGCTACTTCAAATTTCTTATTTGTATTATGGCCTCATGGATATGACATCTTCCAATGTACTGTGAGTGGATCCATATGTTCTTGCCAATATGTTAATCAATAAAACATTAAACATTTCAGTGGACTAAGTATTGTCATAACCCACTCACTGTCACATGAGTGTATTGTCTGGTATGGATTTATGTTGCTCTACGGTTCAGGAGAATGAAGAAAGTATTGTTGCATAAAGTGCTAAAATCTTTATAGGTTGATAAATGTCAATATTATGTTAGTACAACTATGCTAGCAGTACTTGGCTCAACCTTTGTGGTGCAAGCTTCTACGTTAAGATTGCAATGAGATATTTATTACTCATTGAATGCCTCTTATACTATTTTGAGACACAATATCTATTGACACTTATACAGCAAGTTCCTGAAGAGATTGAGAGGGTCATGGTGGGAATAGAAGCTTACTTAAGCATCAGAAGGCATGCTTCTGATACTGGTTTATCCTTTTTTGAGAAAGATGATGAAACTGAGGGAAGTCCTGGTGACAAGGTTTGGCTTCTTGTCCTCTAAACTATTTTATAGTGTCTTCAAATAGTTCTACTTCTCATATTTTTAACCTATTTTCAGGATTTTTTGGAGGATTTATGGGATAGAGTTCAAGCTTTGTCTAGCAACGAATGGAAAGTTGAGAGTGGTAACCTTCTTTATCCTACTTGGAATTTGGAAATATGATCTTATCTTTATGGTTGTTCAGTACTGTCAGTGTCACCAAGATGAGCAATCACTAATTTGGGACGGCAGACATTGTAGATGAGAAATCTTAAAAGGGAGTTTGTAATATTTAATAAAACTTTATTAAATGAACAGTTTATTCATTTGCCTTGTCTGTTTCCTTTTCCTCATCTGATCACATTATTCCAAGGGACACCACTTTTTTCTACCTTTATTATCTTTTCTCTCGTTTAATCCCTTCTTGATTAGGTCTACTTTTTCAATGCTAGTTCCCAGACCCCATCTTTCATTTGAAGCTCAGCTTGTTGCTGGTAAATCACATGAGTTTGGGCCAATAAACTGTCCCAACATACCCAATCCGCCTTCAG
Source organism: Bauhinia variegata (assembly GCA_022379115.2). Lineage (NCBI taxonomy): Eukaryota > Viridiplantae > Streptophyta > Magnoliopsida > Fabales > Fabaceae > Bauhinia > Bauhinia variegata. The sequence continues at coordinate 1,441,610 of CM039428.1, forward strand.
TACCTTCTGGCATAGCTTATGGTAAACAGAAGCATGAGGCAGAATTAAAATATCCTCAAAGGATACGTCGGCTTAACATATTTCCTCCCAGTAAAATTCAGGTGGTTTGCTTTTCATGTGACTTTGTTATGAGAACATAGATGATTTAAGTATCTACCTATTGCATCTAATGGTCTTATGTTGATTATTTCTGTGAGGATCAGAATGGTTTTTGCATGATGAGACCACAAGCTACTGATAAATTCTTTAATATTTAAAGCTGGACTGTGTAGATGCGTTATTTAATTCTCATTCCCTTCTTATGCTGGGTCTTTGAGTTTTCAATACAATAACATGGACTTTATTCCTATCACATGCATTTCTGTAAATTTGATCAAAATGTTCTCTTTGAATCTTCTTGGATGGCAGGACCTTCAACCTATAGATCGCTTTGTTGTGGAAGAGTATCTCCTTGATGTGCTTCTGTTCTTCAATGGCCGGTTTGTATGCGCTGTTTATCCTTTTTTTTTTTTGTGGTTTATTCAAATATTTTTTGCTGTTGGCTCCTAATCTCTACTAGATAAACATTGTATGACTTGAAGTTGGCAAAGGTTGTTAATTTAGGATTGGTTTTATTCATTCTTAGCTCTTTCGGAAGAGAATAATGCTAGAGTTGTTAAGAGATACGTTTCTTGGGTTGTTTCCTCAGCTCCTTTGTGGGTTTCTACTGATGGTTTGTTTAAAGATTTGTAAGGGGATTTAAGGGCTCATTTGAGCTTGGTATCTTTTTTTTTTGGGTCCCTGGGAGGATTCCAGATTCCTTATCCTCTGTCTCCATATTCTCTATCCTTTTAATGACTGCCTCTTATCCAAGAAAAAAACGATGTTGGCCCAGGCAATTGACTGGTGAACTTATTAAACTAAATTTTTTGAAGGCTCAGATTAGGTGCATTAAGTTGTCCTCGAATATCTCCAAGATTCTAGTGTATGTCAATCAAAACTTTATCTTTGTGCTTTATGCATTCCTTATACTAGGAGTTTATGTAGATCCCTCCTTTGCTGCTCTTTTTTTATACTTATATCTCTGTCCTTTTCCCTTTTTCCTTTCACCTGTCCTTCTGCTATAATACTTAAAAGTTATTTTACATTTTTGACTTAATTTTAACTGTTTTCATTGTTGGGTTCGTGGAAAGCTAGTCGAAAGGAATGTGCTTCCTTCATGGTTGGCTTGCCAGTGCCCTTCAGATATGAATACCTCATGGCTGAGACAATTTTCTCTCAGGTATGTTCATTCAATGCCAATTTTTTAAATAAATTTATTTATATTTTAATATGTTGACTGATTGTGGCATCCAGATTAATTTTTAAATAAGCCCTGATTCTATGTGTTTCCCCCCTCCATACATATGTAAATTACATTTAAATAAAAAGTATTATTTAGTTAATTACATCCTATGGTTTTAACTTACTCCTGTTTCTATGTGGCTGCTTAATTTTTTTCTTACTCCATACATCTAGAGACACGTTTAGGATGATTGAAATATGTCATAGGAAGTCAGTTAAATGCTAGTTTTATTGTGCCTTGTATTGAATTATCTCTAGTTTGGAACTTTTAAACATAGTTATTTGAGTTAAATGCAATAAAATGTGAAATTTTGTTTATTAAATATGACATTTCTTATAAAAGAATGGTTTAATATGCCCTGTAAGATTTGCTGATTTGATATTGATATATGTCTTTGGTCTTCTTGCAGTTGCTGATGCTACCTGCACCCCCTTTTAAGCCAATATATTACACACTGGTTATTATTGACCTCTGTAAGGTATATCAGACCGACATATTTTGTTTTACTTCATTTCTCTGTTCCTGAGTGAATAATTGTTTCCATGATATACAGTACTATGGAATTCAAATATTAATTCTTTCTGATCATGTTGCTATACAATAGGCTCTTCCTGGAGCTTTTCCTGCAGTTGTAGCTGGAGCAGTTCGTACCCTCTTTGATAAAATTGCCGATTTGGACATGGAGTGTCGGACACGTCTCATACTTTGGTTCTCACATCATTTGTACGTTCTCAGATAGTATGACTAACGTGAATTTCTATTGAAACATTATAAGTCAAATATTCTAATATCAGTTCTGTTTACTTGCAAATTGAACATATTGGTCAAAGTTGTTTGTTTATGGTCTACAAAAAGATGTTGTTTCTTTTGTTTATTCATGCTCAATTCTGTTAATGGTTTTCTGCTATGCAGATCAAACTTCCAGTTCATCTGGCCTTGGGAAGAGTGGGCTTATGTCTTAGACCTCCCAAAGTGTGCCCCACAACGTGTGTTTGTTCAGGAAGTTTTGGAGAGGGAAGTTCGCTTGTCTTACTGGGACAAAGTTAAGCAGGTAATGATATTATTCAATACTGGAAATAGACGTTGATACCCTTTACTTTTCTTGTTCCTGGCCTCACTAGCAGATGAGGTAATTTTGTCAACTCATACGAAAGGATGTGGAGAATTTTGTTTTCCTGTTTTTATTGTGGATTTGCTCTCCTGCGTGATCTGCTTGATTGAACAGATTCTCAAATCAAAGGATAGATGATTTTAGTGCTTGTTTTGAGGAAACTGAAATAATTGAATAAATCCTAGTTTATTTTATTTTTATTTATTGTTGGAATCTTTAGTCTTTTTATGGTAAATGTACTCATTATATTTTCTACAGAGCATTGAGAACGCACCTGGTTTAGAGGAATTGCTTCCTCCAAAGGGGGGACCTAACTTCAGTTTTGGGGCAGAAGATGGTAAAGAAAAAACTGGACATGTACTTTCTGGAGAACTCAATAACATGGTTAAAGGAAGGACTCCTGTCCGAGAAATAATATCTTGGATTGATGAAAGTTTGTTACCCAATAATGGTCTAGAAGTTACCATCAGAGTGTTGGTACAAACTCTTCTTAATATTGGATCTAAGAGCTTCACTCACTTGATAACTGTCTTGGAGAGATATGGACAAGTCTTTGCAAAAGTATGTCCTGACCAGGATAAGCAAGTTATGCTGATAGCTGAAGTGAGTTCTTTCTGGAAGAGTAACACCCAAATGACAGCAATAGCAATTGACAGGATGATGGGTTACCGACTTGTGTCAAATTTGGCCATTGTAAGATGGGTGTTCTCTACGGAGAATATTGACCAGTTTCATACATCAGATCGTCCATGGGAGGTACTACATCTTATCCTGGGTTTATGGATACTTCTTTTTGGCTATTCTGCTCTCTTTCCCAGCAATTTCAGAGAGATTGGGAGATCATCTTTCTTTTAACTTCCAAAACTATAGTTGACTTGATCAGCATGTAATATTCTGTCTTTGAATTACTTGATCTTCATTGTCTATCCCTCATGGTTCCATGTGTAACTAGTAACTTCTCCCTCATTTTCCCTCGAACAGATTCTTAGAAATGCTGTCAGCAAGACATACAATCGTATTTCTGATCTAAGGAAAGAGATATTATCTCTTAAAAAGAATATTTCATCAGCAGAAGAAGCTGCTAAGGAGTCAAAGGCAGAGTTAGATGCTGCAGAGTCAAAACTTTCGCTAGTGGATGATGAACCAGTAGTTGGTGAAAATCCTGTGAGGTTGAACCGATTGAAATCACATGCTGAAAAAGCCCAGGAGGAAGTGGTATCTCTTCAAGAATCTTTAGAAGCTAAGGAAGCTCTTCTTGCCCGGGCAATTGATGAAAATGAGGTAATATTATCTTTGGAAGTAGTATCTCTAGGATTATAGAAATGAAAACATTTTTCTCGTGTGATTAGAAGCCACTGGATTTGAGCTGGCATAACTGGTTGTATGAAAAGATACTTCATCAAAGACAAGGAAGGAGTGAGTACTGTAGAGAAACAAGCTAGCCGACCTCCTCTTTAAAAAGGAGATAGTATAGGAGAAATTATAGGAGATAGACTTAGAATTCAAATTCCAAATAGTCAACTAATTAGCCTTATCTTATCCCATATATTGTGGGATTTCTGTTTCCTAACTTCTGTATATATACATGTGATTGATATCAATGATAAACACACAACAGATTTATCTCAAACTACATGGTATCAGAGCCGGACATTGTCCGCTGCTCTGCAACCTAACCCTAGACCTTTTTCTGCTCTTCGTACCTCTCTTTCAGGCCTCATCATGAATCCTGAAACATCATCCACGGCTGGTAACTCTGCCGTCAGTCCCTCATCCCTAATCTCTCACGGAAATCCCCATGACAGCCCATTCCTTCCCATTACCACTCACAAATTAAATGGGAACAATTACCTCCAATGGTCACAATCTGTCATGCTATATGTCAGTGGCCGAGGAAGGGAAGAATACCTTCTTGGCACAATTCCTCAACCCTCTCCTGTCGATCCTACCTACAAATCATGGAAAGCCGAGAACAATCTCCTCATGTCATGGCTTATCAATTCCATGCTTCCGGCAACTGGTGAAAACTTCCTTCTATGTCACACAGCCTCCGAGATTTGGGAAGCAGCCCAAGACACTTACTCTAGCAAGGACAACACTGCTGAGCTGTTCCATATTGAAAGTCTGCTCCAATCTCTTCAGCAAGGTGACACTCCGGTAACCACATACTACACTAGCCTCTCCAAACTGTGGCAGCAGCTTGATCTCTTTGATTCCCCTGCATGGCGATGTGCTGAAGACCGGGCAAGATACCAGAAGATCATTGAGACTCGCCGCATATTCAAATTTCTCCTGGGTCTCAACAAGTCACTGGATGAAGTCCGGGGTCGCATCCTCGGCACAAAACCCCTTCCCAGCCTTCGTGAAGTCTTCTCAGAAGTTCGCCGAGAAGAAAGTAGACGCAAGGTCATGCTAGGCCTTACGGATTCCTCCATGTCAGTGGACAACTCTGCAGCATCTATTTCTAAGGAAGGTGAATCCATTGCCCTTGCAGCCATAACTCATCATTCTGTCCAAGGGGATGGAAAGACTCGGCGCAATAGGCCTTGGTGTGACCACTGCCAAAAACCAGGTCACACAAAGGAGACCTGCTGGAAACTACACGGCAAACCTGCCGATTGGAAGCCTAAATCCTCCTCTGATAAACGAAGCTATGCTGCCACAACTGGGGAACCATCTAATTCATCCTCTCCTTTCACCAAAGAACAGATGGATGTCCTCCAACAACTCCTCCAAAAGGCTGGCCAGAATTCCACCCAGTCACTGGCTCTTAATGCTTCTAAACATCCTCCAACCTGGATTGTGGACTCTGGTGCATCAGACCATATGACAGGTGATATAAGTCTGTTTTCCTCTTTCACTTCAGATCAGAATATGTCCCCTGTCCGCATAGCTGATGGCAGATGTGTCAAAGCCTTGGGATATGGGACTGTCACCTTCTCACCTTCTTTCAAATTACATAATGTCTTATTTGTTCCAACCCTCCATTGCAATCTGCTGTCTATCAGGAAAATCACCTCTGACTTAGGTTGTGAAACTAAATTTGTTACTCATCACTGTATTTTTCAGGAACAGGGCTCGGGGAAGATGATTGGCAGTGCTGAACTGGATTCCTCCGTGGGCCTTTACCTCCTCCAACACCAGCCACACTGCCTTACAACTAAATCCCAATTATCTCAACATTCCGGCACCTCAACCGAAGACACCATTCTCCTATGGCATTCTAGACTAGGTCATCCTAATTTTATGTATCTCAAATTGTTATTTCCTTCCTTATTCAATAAAGTAAATGTTAAATTCCTTCAATGTGATACATGCCAACTATCCAAGCACACCCGAACTCAATTTACACCCCGAACTTATTCCCCTTCTACTCCTTTTTCATTGATCCATGCTGATATTTGGGGACCAACAAAAATCTCTAATCTAAATGGTACCCGTTGGTTTTTACTCCTTGTTGATGACCACACTAGACTAAGTTGGACATTTCTTATGAAAGACAAATCTGAAACTACCCAGATTTTTACAGATTTTCACAAACTAATCCAAAACCAGTTCAAAACCAACATCCAGATTCTGAAAACTGATAATGCCAAAGATTTCTTCAACCATTCTCTTGACACTTACCTCAAAACCCATGGCATCATCCACCAAAGCTCCTGTGTTGACACCCCTCAACAGAATGGTGTCGCAGAAAGGAAAAACCGCCACCTATTGGAGGTCACCCGTTCCCTTCTCCTTTCATCGAATGTTCCTAAAAAATTCTGGGGGGATGCACTTCTTACTGCCACATACCTCATTAACCGGATGCCATCTAGAGTCCTAAAATTTCACACTCCACTCAATACCTTTCTCAAGGCATACCCTCACTCTCATCTAATCTCTGACATTCCACTGAAAGTCTTTGGGTGCACAGCTTTCCTTCATCTCCATCCACACCAACGTGGTAAACTTGAAGCCTGATCTCTCAAATGCATCTTCCTCGGGTACTCTCCCAACAAAAAGGCCTACAAATGCTATAGTCCTCTCACCCAGAAAATCTATCATTCCATGGATGTCACCTTTGTTGAACACCTCCCATACTTTCCCAAGTGTGTGATTCAGGGGGAGAATCTGATAGAATCACAACCTTGGGAGAAACAGACCCAAACCAGTCCTATCTCAGCCATTGATGACCTCGGCTACCCCAATCTACCACTAATGTCTCACAATTCAAAACCAGCCACTGATGAACACCCAGAACAGGACACGAATACAGCAACTGAACCACAGAGCCCTATGGTATACTCTAGAAGAAGGAGGAAAAATCCAGTGCAGCCTGTTCAAGCGTCTGAACCGGCCCCTGCCAGTCCTGATCAAACACAAGGTGAGCCATCTGCTAATCCTTCTCCACTTCTAGTTGAAACTGCAGAAGAAACAGCTGACTTAAACTGGCCAATTGCCCTTAGAAAAGGGAAAAGAAGCTGCACCCAGCATCCTATACAAAGCTGCATATCATACTCCAACCTATCTCCCACATACCAAGCCTTTACATCGGCCATAGACAAAATTCAAATACCAAATACTGTCTATGAGGCACTTAAACATCCACAGTGGCGAGAAGCTACAATGGCAGAAATTAAAGCCCTTAAAAAAACCAGACATGGAGGATTACAGATCTGCCTCCTGGAAAGAAAACCGTGGGATGCAGATGGATATTTAATGTAAAACAGAAGGCTGATGGAAGTGTGGACAGATTCAAAGCTCGACTAGTAGCTAAGGGGTACACTCAATCCTATGGGATTGATTATCAAGAAACATTCTCCCCAGTGGCCAAACTCAACACCATCCGAGTCATCATCTCTATTGCTATCAATTTGAATTGGCCTCTAATCCAATTAGATGTTAAAAATGCTTTCCTAAATGGTGATTTACAGGAAGAGGTATACATGAATATACCCCCCGGATTTGAAGACCAGTTACCCCAAGGAAAAGTATGCAGACTACAAAAATCCCTATATGGACTCAAGCAATCTCCTCGGGCATGGTTTCACAGATTTACCAAAGTCTTGAGACTTGATGGATATACACAAGGGCACTCTGATCACACCTTATTTACCAAGAATTCAGTTGGAAAAATTGCTGTACTAATTGTTTATGTTGATGATATAGTACTCACAGGTAATTGGGCAGAAGAACTATCCAGAGTGAAGAAGGTACTAGCAGCAGAATTTGAAATCAAAGATTTGGGACCACTGCGTTACTTTCTGGGGATGGAAGTGGCCAGATCTAAGCAAGGGATGACTATGTCCCAGAGAAAGTATGTGCTGGACCTCCTACACGAGACTGGGATGCTAGGTTGCAAGCCTATAGAGACTCCAATGGATCCAAACATTAAACTGATCCATGAACCAAACGGAAAGCAAGTAGACCAAGGAAGATATCAAAGATTAGTGGGAAAATTACTATATCTCACCCACACTCGTCCAGACATATGTTTTGCTGTAAGTGTGGTAAGTAGATTCCTAAGCTGTCCACAAGTCCAGCACTTAAATGCAGTCTATAGAATCCTAAGGTACCTCAAGAAGGATCCTGGAAAAGGACTGTTCTTCAAGAAAACCGACAGTAGGGAAATTGAAATATATACAGATGCAGATTGGGCTGGGTCCCCCACTGACCGAAAATCCACATCTGGATATTGTAGCTATATGTGGGGCAACCTTGTGACGTGGAGAAGTAAAAAACAGAATGTAGTGGCACGGAGTAGTGCTGAAGCAGAATTTAGATCTCTATCAAATGGAATTTGTGAAGGAATCTGGCTCAAACGGCTGTTAATGGACCTTGGGATCAAACACTCAACTCCTATAGAAGTCCTATGTGATAATCAGTCAGCTATAGCTATTGCAAAAAATCCAGTTCATCATGACAGAACAAAGCATGTTGAACTAGATAGACATTTCATCAATGACAAGATAGAAGATGGAGTTATCAACCTAAAGCATGTTCCCTCAAAACTACAAGTGGTAGACATACTCACAAAGGCTTTATTCAGAAATCAGTTTGACGAATTAAGCACAAGATTTGGGATGCTAAACATCTATCGTCCAGCTTGAGGGGGAGTGTAGAGAAACAAGCTAGCCGACCTCCTCTTTAAGAAGGAGATAGTATAGGAGAAATTATAGGAGATAGACTTAGAATTCAAATTCCAAATAGTCAACTAATTAGCCTTATCTTATCCCATATATTGTGGGATTTCTGTTTCCTAACTTCTGTATATATACATGTGATTGATATCAATGATAAACACACAACAGATTTATCTCAAACTACAAGTACAAATATAGAGGATAAGATATTCCTGGACATTTTTTTTTTTTTTTAAAAAAAATTGGGCTTGCACTTTAACTGAATGTGTGGATCCTTAGGTCTTAATTTCTTAGTTTTCATCTATCTATTGGTTGTTAATTAGATAAGTTAAGCTGGATTACTTTCTTGGTTATTATCTTCATTCTTGTATCCTTGCATGACAGCTAAGCTTTAGAGTTTTAGTTCAAGTAGTTCTTGACACACTTACTGGCTGAACTTTATCAATTTAATTTGAAATGTCTGGTGACGTTCTGCTTCTCATTCAATTTCCCTTGTGTTGGCTGTGATTGGCATGTACAGGCACTATTCATTTCATTGTACAGAAACTTTTCCAATGTGTTGATGGAGCGTCTTGCTGAAGCTTCTGGAGCTAGAACTCTCCGTGAACTAAAGCCTGCTCATTCGGATATGATGGCAGTTGATCCTGAAGAACCATCAGCAATGGACTTAGACAATGAGAATCGGAAATCTGAAAACAGGTTTCAGCATTATTCCGAACCTACATAAATGATGAGAGTTAACTGAATTCTTGTCTTACTTTGATATAAAATAGTAATATTAACAGCACTGGTATTCTGTTGTTTTCATTTACAGTCAGTCAAATGGTGGAAGGGCAGACAATGCTTATAATGTGGGTGAAAAAGAGCAATGGTGTCTCACCACTTTGGGCTATGTCAAGGCTTTTTCTAGGCAATACGCTTCTGAGGTACTGTAGTTTCTGGATCTTGCATCTGTATATCATAGTTTAAGTCACATTCCCTAAGATCTCACTGTTTGCTGCCGCACATCTTAGTGATTTGATCATGTGGTTGCATATGCCCATCCATGTTTCTTAGTGTTTTGCTACATATTTACTGGCGAATGCACCAGACATGCGTTAATTTTTGTCATCATCAGTTCACTTCTAATTGGACTAAATTCATTTTCTTGTTTTGTAACAGAAATGGAATCTGACTGACTTTTCTCAATTATGTTGAAGCATTTTATTTTTTTCTTTACTGAAAGATACAGATTTAGGAGACAAATTTCGATGATACAATACGCTGACCTTTTTTCTATTTTGGAAATTTCCTCTATTTATGTTGTTACTGGCAGATTTGGCTTCATATTGAGAAGTTGGATGCAGAAGTATTTACAGAAGATGCACCGCCTCTTTTACGGGAAGCGGTTAATTCTGGTTTAAGAAGAGCAATTAATTAGGCTTGGTCTATTTTTGATTTTGCCTTCCCCTTGCCTCTTGTAGACTGATGATAAAGATAAACAGCCCCCTCTTCCCATCGTTCACAAGGGGAAAGTTGTATGCTAATGTAATGTAAATGACGAGCTGTAGAAAAGAATTAGAATAGTTTTAGATTCTGGTGGGACTTTACTTCTGCCTCGCTGTATAATATTTTTTATTTCCATCATAGCCTAGGAGATAAGAGAATGTTCATTTTACTGCCCACGAGGGCTTCCACATATATTAAGAGTATTTTTTATTTTTGATATTTTCAAGTGAACAAATCTGGAGCAAAAATGACCAATAAGATGTTGCTATGAAAACAAACAAAAACAATCTTCAATCTGGATTGAAAAGTGGAATGCGAAAATGGCTCCCTTAACATATATACCCAAAAAAGAGGCAGAGCAGCTCACCCGAAAATCGTTGGGTAATTTCGCTCTTCGTTGTTTCCCTCTGGTTCGTTGCCAAGCCCCTCTGTCTAGCTCACCAATTGCCTCATTGATCTCTCGCCATATTCCGACACCCCACCAGGCAGCATAGAAGTGCTAATCATAATTGTTATTTATTTTATTTTTCTAACAGATTATAAATGTTCACGTAGAGAGCATATCTAGTTGTTAAAATAGCCATTTTCCTTAAGGCAGGCAAATCTAAAATTTCATATTTAATTTTTATAAAAAATCAATTGAAATTTATTAAAAAATTGTTGAACCACCACTTCTGTAGCTAAAATTATGACACAGCTATATTATTCCTCAAAAATTTGTCATATACTTAAATTGTATATTAATTTTTATAAAAAATTATTTTAAAATTACAATATTTGAGATATTCATCACATGAGATAAAATAATTAAATATTCTTCAATACTCTACAATTATTGTGTTTATACAAATTATTGGAAACTTAAGAAAATTTCCTCTCTCGAATAAAGCTTAAAGAATTATCTAAAAATATATTTTATTCATTTAGGAAAGCATTTTCCGAAAAGATACTTTGTAAGAAAAATCAGTAAAGTGAGACAAAGTTTACCTTCGCACATGGCCATAGCGTAGCCTTGACCCTGGTACTGCATCTTCATCCTCCTCACTCCTCAGCATATATATAGCTTGACGAATTCCGACAGAGTCCTCCCCAACTTGATAAAAGATAAAAGATACAGAACAGAGGACCATAGAAACAGACACAGAGATCTATCTCTCTTTTTCAGCGACAATCCACTTTCCCCCTATTCCCAAATCATCCTATAACCTCAACGTTCTCAGACTTCTTTTTCGATTTTTTTTATCTTGCTTCGAGATCTTTTCTTATTCTTCTCTCTGTTCTGTCCACTTTCACTTCTGCATTTGTAGATTTTCTCGATGAAATAACCGTGTTACCTGCATCTCTACCATGCGTTGCATTTCGAATTTGAACGACGAAGATTGTATTTTGAAGGGATCGGTGGGATCGACATTGAATTAGCTACAATGGGTTCGAACCAGTCCGTGCAAGTGATCGAAGATAGCGACGAGGAAGAGGAAGAAGAAGATGAAGAACATATTAACGATGAGAGGGGTAGGACAGGATCGGATAATCAATTGTTGTTGAAGAAGGTTCTGGAACAAGAGCCGGAGATGCTTCCGTGCCACGCACCAGCATCACCACTGTCTCCGCAGCTTTCTTCTTTGGGAACGCCTCGGCTTGGTCCCTCCATAAAAGTATGGGATCCTTATAATGTTCTGGCTCCACCACCGCCGCTGCCACCGCCTCCTGTGTTCTCGAGGAGCTTCTCTGCAAACGCCATGGATGATGAGACGGTGACAGAGGTGTTTCTCATCAGCCATGGAGAGTGTGAACTGAATATGAGGCCGGATTTGGTTGGAGGTCGATGCCCAGGAGCGGCGTTAACGCCGAATGGGATGCGACAAGCGAGGGCTTTGGCTGTGTTTTTGAAATCACAGGGTGTTCTGTTTAACGCAGTGTACTCATCACCGCTGGATCGAGCACGGTCAATGGCAGCCTCTGTCTGCAAGGTACTTTACAATTGCCTATTTCATTTATTGCAATGCACGTTTGAAATGAAGGGAAACGAAAGCAATAAAATCTACTTATTGACGTAGTCTAGACTATATCTTTTGAATTTGAACTCATAATCCTGTGATCATTCTAAGAGATGAAGCATTGAAAAGTTTTATAATAAATGATGGAAGTTAACGATGAAGAAATGGCATTACATTTGCTATCAGCGTATATATTTTTGATGGGAATAATCGTATCATCTTTTAATGTTTATGAATGTAGATAGCAGCATAGCTGATGTTTGTCCACGTCTGATCACAGCCTACCTGAATATTTAATTGTGCATGTTATTTACTACAGAACATATTTTGCTTCCTTAAGTATCTTCCACACGAACGCATTGGCATTTCTTGGTTGTTGGTCATATGTCAGACATGGTTTTCAATGGGGCTAGTGATAATCTGTCCTTCGTCATATTGATAGTTTTGTCAATTAGTTTATTTCATTGAATTCTCTGCTAACCTGTTGGAGACTTCAGGGAGAAGTAATCGTTTGACAATCCCCGCTGGCCTGTCGTTTTTCACCTGTTGTGTCTTTTAAATTGATCTTTCTTTCACTTAGTTACTTCTGTAACGTGAAATGTAGCTCAAGCATCTAGTCAATAATTTCCTGGTCATGGATTTGAGATGTAACTTAATAACTCTACAAATAGCAGATAAAAATAGAGGATGAGAAAATGATATTACAGACTTTTGTGCTCTCACTACAGTTCAACATTTTTAAATCAAACTCTTCCGACTCTACTAATAATGATGATGTATTGAGCTAATTTTTTTAGTAGTTTATAACAGTAAATGATGTGATGAGTTAAACCTGAAGGTGAAAACATGGAAGGATAGTGGGAGGGCATGTCTCCTTTCCATATGTTGACTGCTTTGCTTCCATGCTAATTTTTCTTTAATTAATAAACACAATAATCAGGGAATGCTAAAATTTTAATAAGGATTAGCTGAATAGGATATGGATGCTAATGAAATATTATTGATTAGGAATCAGTATTGAGATAGGAACACCAACCTTGAGAGATTCTTTCTGCAAATTGTGCTGAATATTTTGAGTTGCAAAAAAAGTGGATGTTATTGTTCGAAGGTTGAATGTGAGATGTTAGTAATACATGGTGAATTTGAGGCAAAGAAAGGGAAAAAGTAATCGAAGATACCACAGCAGAAAATTATGTTCCTTCATATTAATTGCTGGCTTCAATCAACAAATTGGAGAAACCATTCTGCATGATTCAAGTAAGTGGATTTGTGTTGATGCTAGAAAGTTGATAAGTATAAGCTTGTAGAGAACAAGTGTGCTTGAGTTCATTGAATTGGATGGAATGCTTGAATGAACAGTGTGTTTATGACCTACTGGGTAGAAGACAGATGCAAATATTAGGAGTGTGTGCGCATTGAATGAGTTGTAAAATTGTTTTACTTTTACATTGAACTTTACGTGCCTTCAAAAGTCCACTTCTAATGGATGCGACCATCCTTTTGAAAAAATGACCCATTATATCAGACTCTAGTGCTTGAAATCTCTCTCTCTAAAGCTTCAATTGACTGATATGCCTACCTGGAAAACATTTCAGGAAGTCAATTTTTTGGAGGAGCAGATTCAATGTTCAGATGCTCTTACAGAGATGAGTCAGGGGAATTGGGAGGGCTGCCTCCGGTCAGAAATATATACACCAGAAATTCTAGGCATCATTGACAGGTTCCAGCCAGATTTTGCTGCACCATCTGGAGAATCACTAAGACAAGTGGAATTTCGGACGATTAACTTCTTAAATAGAACTGTCATAGAGCTGCCTGAAAAATTTAGATCAGATCTTTCGTCATATCATCAAAATGAGAGCCAGGGATTTGCACAACACAATTCCCATACTCTAACCAACTCAGTTCATGACCATGATGGACCATCTCTCCATCCAACTCAATGGGATTTGCTCCACAGGCACCGACCCGGGTTCTCAAGGAAAAAATCTGGTAAGAGCAGGCTACAATATGTGACAACCACTGGAGATGAGATTGAAGACGAAATTTCTCCTTCGGATGTCAACCATCAAAGTTCCCTGCATAATTCAAGTTTCAGCAGCTATTCAGCATCTGTTTCATGTATAGGTGTTTTTACCCATTCATTGCCAATCAAGTGTCTCCTTACTGGGCTTCTTGGATGCAGCCCTCTGATGTTTCAAAAGATCTGCATAGATGATTCTTCAATGACAGTGTTGCAGCATTCTCTGAAAACTGGTTGGCAGATAAAGCGGTTGAATGATACAGCGCACCTCAGGCTCCTCTAGTAAGAGAAGCTTTACAATCAATCAAAATTTGGCATTGGTTGGATTTATGGAATTAATTAGCTTGGTTAATTATATACACTGTTTCACACGATTTGGCAAGTTTTCTTGTAACCTTTATTTATTTCAGAACTGGCCAACTCCAAAGGAGAAATGATGCGGGAGTTGGATTGTTGTATCAATTCTTTGATGTGTAGCTTGACTGAAGTTTTTATATACATCAATATGCCATGTATTTCTTGTACTTCAATGGATAAAATTGTTGTAGCACCCAAGAACTTAAAGGATATAAAATCATTTCTGGACACATGGATACAATCTCTGGATTAATCATACACTATTATTGGATTCTTCTGATGCAATAGGAATATAACCATAGGTGAGACATGCCTGCAAGGCCCAGTGAGGTCATCAGCAGGAATCTCATATTACCCCATACTCTTATGCAATCTTTTATAGCATTTAGCATGCCGTGTCAGCCATGCTGCTGCCGAATTCAATCTCCTCAGTTGAGCCTCGCGTGGTAACGGTGATTTTCCAATTGCCATGTTATAGTTCTATCAAGGATTAGAGACCTCTTAATTTTATTGCCTAGCACATTTGAAAAATAATTGAGATTCTCTTCTTTCTTTTCTTTTTTTTTTTAAAAAATAAAATCCATCGGTGTAACTATAAATGTCAGTTTCTCCGAGTAACAGTTAAAAACCATTATCCTCATCATGGCAAGTAGTTTTGTGCAAGGAGTGTCACATGGGTGGGGTAGGGTCAGGACCCGAAGCAACGGACCCTTTCTGTTTAAGATCTAAAACCAGAAGCATGTGAAGGCCCTCATTGTGAGGCATTTCCCCAGATTCAGATTTCTCTGTAGTTGAAATTCAAGGGTAATAAAGAGAAAGATGAAGAGAGGGAGGAGAGAAGAAGTGACGTTTCAACTGCAGAGATTTCTTGGCTAGCATAATGACACAAGCACTATTCAAGTAAATAGAAGGAACATGTTTTAATAAATACGATTAAAAAAGGACACTAGATTGATGTAATGCTGCCACTGTCTACCCCGTGATGCTCACCAACTACACCAAATATACAGTCACTCAGGCACACCGGTATTTGTACTGCTTATCTTATCTTTCCCCAACTTCACCCGCATTCCCTCACTCTACTATATTTACATCCATCATCTTAGCTCAAGTTCTCAGCTATTCCACTCATGGCTATTATCACCAAGTTATCTGCCTTTATCTCTCTGCTTGTCTTCTTTGCCCATTTGCTATCTCTTAGTTCAACCACACAGGCTGAGCCAACAGTTTTAGCTTCTCCGGGAGTTTCACCTTACGTGACTGCTCCTGATATATACCCTTTTTTTCCAAATCCAAGTGCTGATGGACCGATGAGCTTTGCGGCTCCTCCGCAAGCAGAGAGACCTGTTCTGGCACCCAGTTCTGGTGATTTTGTTGGGATAAAGTCTTCCACTTCTGCTAGGCTGGATTCTACAGCTGCCATTGTTTTTGCTCTGCTCTCTAGTTTCTTGGTCACCGGCACATAGTAGTTTTTTGAGCATGCACCAATCACTCAGTAATTTCTTTCCTTTTTTTTTAATGAGGTTGTAATTTTCACACATCAAAGGAAGTGTTGTCCCCCCTTACGATTCATCCTTGTTCCATAACATGCTTGCTTAATATAATATGGCTAAGATATATGCAATCTCTCCCACCAATTCATCTTTGTATTCAGAATTCGAAGATCTGCTCCTTGACACTGAATAATCCTCAAGAAACGAGGGAAGAATCTATGCCCTGTAATTGTTAATCTAATTCTCATACTCAAATTTTCATTAGAATTGATTGGACTTAAATGTACAAAAGAAAATTCTCTTGCGTTGCTCAAATTCTAATGAAAAAAAAAACACATCTCATCATATATGTATATAAAGCTTATCTTGGAGAAGACATTTTATTTTGAAGAAAATGTTTTCACGTTATACAATAGCGTTTATGGTGTTATTTCTATTGATTAAAGAGAACATTTTGATAAATCTCCAAAGAAAAGTTATATACCTTAATTGTAACACTACATCTATATTTCTCAATTTACGAGTGATTATGACTAAAATTTAAAGAGGATCACATCGGAGATATCAAATTCAAACATTTAATATTAAAAATTATAAGTTTAAGCTGGTAATAAAAAATTCAAAAAATCTTAAAATTACAGAGTCATCGTTTTGAATAATAAATCCTGTATCTAAATAGCGGCGAAAATTAAAAAAGTTAACCACTTATACCCTACAAACTATAAATCCGTCCATTTTCAAGTTGCATTCCCTCCAAAATTACAAGTCCAAGATGATCCTAGATTTAGCTATTGTAAACTAACACAGCAAGAAACAACAATACATTACCTGTTATACGATTGAATGAAGATATCAAATTCTGGTTCCATTCTATTCAGAATTCTTTTGGATTTTGATGGGAGGAAATTACAGTATTCAACATCAGCCAACGTCAACCTCACGACGTGGTTCAACAAATATGTCGATAAATCCAGCGTCTCCTCTTGGAACACTGTCATCGCCGACTTAGCTCGAAGTGGCCATTCCGTTGAAGCTCTTCGAGCCTTCTCATCAATGCGAAAGCTCTATCTGCAACCCAATCGTTCTACTTTCCCTTGCACCATTAAATCCTGCTCCGCCCTTGGTGATCTTCACGCGGGCAAGCAAATCCATCAACAGGCTATCGTGTTTGGTTTTGAATCGGACGTTTTTGTCTCATCTGCTCTCATTGATATGTACTCTAAATGTGGCGAATTAAAAGATGCAAGAACCCTGTTCGATGAAATTCCTAAAAGAAACGTGGTCTCTTGGACTTCCATGATTACGGGTTACATCCAAAATGACAGTGCCCGCGAAGCTATATGCTTGTTTAAGGAATTGTTGATTGAGGAGAGAGGGAATGGGGCAGGCGTGGAAGTTTTTGTCGATTCCGTTGCCGTGGCTTCTGTTTTATCAGCTTGTTCTCGTTTATGCTGGAAGAGCATTACGGAAGGGTTTCATGGTTTCGTGATAAAAATGGGGTTTGAGGAAAATTTGGGGATAGGCAATACTTTGATGGATGCATATGCCAAGTGTGGCGAGTTAAATGTGTCTAGGAAAGTGTTTGATTGGATGCCTGTGAAGGATGCTGTTTCTTGGAACTCCATGATTGCCGAATACGCACAAAATGGATTATCCGCTGAGGCTTTTGAAGTTTTTGGTGTGATGGTAAACAACAGTGATGTCAGCTACAATGCTGTTACGTTATCTGCAGTGCTGTTAGCCTGTGCACATTCAGGAGCTCTGCAGGTGGGCAAATGCATACATGATCAGGTACACAGAGTTCTATAGATTCGGTCCTTAACCTTACAAATTATCGTGCAATGATTTATCTAAATTTTTCAATCCACTTCCAGTGCGAAATATTTAGGGAGGTGAAAATTTTTTATCTCACTGTATTTGGTCTTTTTGATATAGGTTATAAAAATGGCTTTGGAGGATGATACATTTGTAGGCACTTCTCTCATTGACATGTATTGCAAATGTGGGAGAATAGAGATAGCTAGGAAGGTATTCAATCGCATGAAAGGAAAGAATGTTAAGTCTTGGACTGCCATGGTTGCTGGTTATGGGATGCATGGCTGTGCAAAAGATGCTCTAGAAATCTTTTATAGGATGACAAAGTCTAAAGTCAGACCAAATTACGTTACTTTTGTGTCAGTTTTAGCTGCTTGCAGCCATGCTGGTCTTCTCGAAGAAGGTTGGCACTGGTTTAATAGAATGAAACATGAATTTAATGTTGAACCTGGAGTTGAGCATTACGGATGCATGGTGGACCTTCTTGGACGAGCTGGTCATCTTGACCGGGCTTATGGTTTGATTAAGGACATGAAGGTGAAGCCTGATTTTATAGTCTGGGGTTCCCTACTTGCAGCTTGTAGAATTCACAAGAATGTGGAACTAGGGGAGATCTCTGCAACAAATCTATTTGAGTTAGACTCGAGTAATTGTGGATATTATGTTCTACTGTCCAACATTTATGCTGATGCAGGAAGGTGGCAAGATGTTGAGAAATTAAGAATATTTATGAAGAATCATGGACTCCTTAAACCACCTGGATTCAGTTTGGTTGAACTTAAAGGTAGAGTGCATGTATTTTTAGTTGGAGACAAAGAGCATCCTCAACATGAGAAGATTTATAAGTATTTGGACAAACTGAATGTCAAGCTACAAGAATTTGGCTATTTACCAAATGTAACATCTGTGCCTCATGATGTGGATGAGGAAGAGAAAGAAATGGTTGTAAGAGTTCATAGTGAGAAACTAGCCGTTGCCTTTGGAATCATGAATTCAGTTCCTGGTACAACAATCCAAGTCATCAAAAATCTTAGGGTTTGTGGTGATTGCCATACTGCAATTAAATTAATTTCCAAAATAGTAGATCGAGAAATTGTGGTAAGAGATTCTAAGCGTTTTCATCATTTTAGGAATGGGTTATGTTCTTGTGGGGATTATTGGTGACTAAACTGGAAATAAAGGCAGTTAGAATATTTGCTGCCGTTGGTTGTGCATTACTTTCTTCAACATCAAGGCTCGACCAGAAACATTCCATAAATTTGTTTATATCAAAGTCATACTATAATTTGTTCATATCTAACACATATCTAATTATAACACATACTATAATTTGTTCAGCAACACGCAATGGAGAATCAGATAGTTCCTACAAGAGAAGTGACATAAATTTCAGCTGGTCTTTCAGGTGAATCGTTTTTCTTATCTTTGCTCAAAACGCATATTGTATTATTGTCATAGTATAGTGGATCTTTCTAGCAAAATAATTTAAGTGAGAATTTCGTGGAAATTTAGGTCCCCCGTTTTATGAACACGATAAAGATCATATGCAGTAAAACTCTTTTGTAAGTACTAATTGCACCTTTATGGCATCAGTATGGCAAATTGTCATTTGAGTGTGGAATGACAGAGAAGAATTATTGAAGTCCTCACAGAATTATACATAAGATTTTCACTGTGAGTTGCAAGATATGCCAGGATGCAAACTAAATACTATCGTATGGAAAGGTTGCAAATATCATGGAATGCAACCTCTAAAAAGCTTGCCTATAGATGTTCCTCTTGACTTTGATCTCCGTGGTTGATTGCATTCTGCACCAGTATTTGAGTATCCTAAAGAAATCTGGAAGGTCCTGTTTTCACGCTTCAATGCTTCCACCTCTAACTGGAGTCTTTTAATGGTCCTCCTCTTTTCATCATTTCTTCTGACCAACTCTACCAGCTGCTGCCGATTATCCTCTGCAAGTTTTGCAATATTAAACTCTAGTCCAGACCAGATGCTGTTAAATTTATAATCGATCGTTGGCGAATCTTCAATTCTTGGTACTAATTCCAAGCCCTCAAGGTTCATCACAATATTTTCTTTGTTGAAAAAACCTGTGCTTCCATCTTCCATTTGAGTGTCTTTGCATTCAAATTCTGCCTCAATCTCCATGTGGCATGGTCCAGCTGATATAAGTTCATGACATTCATCTTCTAGCTCATTAATTGGTTCAAAATTATTCTTTGTACTATCATATTTGATATCAGGATCCTCCATGACAAAATTAAAGCTCCTATTGACCTTTTGCTCCTCTAAGTTACCTGTTGTTCTTTTTCTGCTGCCAGTATAGAGGATTTTTGTTGTGACAGAGGACGAGGAAGATCCTGAATGGAAGGTATGAGACTTTTGAGACCTCATTTGGTAATATGCTGTGGCTAAAGCATGGTAAGATTTGCTAAATTCTTCAAGCATCTGTCTGAGATCTTCCCTTGTCTTGTTATGTATGTTATTGTTAGCGCCCTGATTTGAAGAATGGCCATCTTCTAAAATGGTCAACATGTTCTTCATTTTCTCATCCAAATCTGCAGTTAGGAACCATATGAACATTCTAGTAATTTTCAATAATGATAGCAATTGCCTGCCTATGTCGCTTAGTACATTATTGACAGTTTACATTTGAAATTTACCAGCAGAAGCTCTTTGAAATGCTTTGCTCGATTCGCTTCAAATACTTTGACTGAATATTTCAAAAAATGCGTCAACCACCCTCTCCCCCCATATATATATATATATATAAAGTTGAATAAAATAAAATTCATAGTGAAAGGTGAAAAAGGCTAACAACTTGGTTATAATGATTTCTCACAAATCACAATACGAAAGGGCAAAAAAATGTTGTAATGTGCGTGACTGTGTGAGACAGAGACAAAGAAAGAGACCTGATACAGTTGCTTGGAGCCATTGAGAGTGGAAAAAATTGATAGAGCCCCTCGATTCAGGATTACTATTCTCCATGAACAAATGCTTCAGCTCAGAACTGCTCAAATGATCAAAACGGGGAATAGGCAAGGCAAGCAGAGTAAACTAAAAGAAGCACGTAAAGAATTTAAGAAGCTAGGTAAGGTATAGCGGCCCACAAACATGAGTAGATTCTTTTCTCAAATTAAAACGCATTCTACAGTAGAGTTCTAACTGTCCTCTAATGTTTTTCCTTTCCTCAATTTAAATTGGAATTTAGATTTAATAGTTTTATGGCAGGAAAAGTTATTGAATTTTAAAAAATTAGAGCTATTAATTTTAAATTCAATAATACAAATTTTACCGTTTGAAATCAATTGTATGCATTACAATATAGTTATCAATCGTGTATCATTTGCAACATGAACTCCTTTTAGCTCCGCATTGCGCTGCTGATTGTTCTTCTGTGAACCGTAATTTTTGCTAGTAGGTTCCTCCTCTAATTTTGTATAGTTGACTTGTTAACACTTAATCAACTCCTTTATTAGCAAATTCATTACACAAATTTCAAATTCAAGCCAAAAGAACAAATGAAACTTCAAATGAACGTTAAATTTTTTTTTTTTTGCCTGCAAATAAATAAATAACCTTAATTATTAGTAGTTTTCTCCATAGTGAATACTCATATTTATTACATAATTTTTTTTTGTTGATTTAAAAATCTTATTTAATTAATATGTAAAATTTTCTATAAATTTTTATATTAAACGAGGAATTTTTATTTAATATAGTAATATTTAGAATATGAGATTAATAAAGTAGAGTTTGAAAATTATGCCTCCGTAAAATTTATATATTGGATTAACAAACTTATTCTGTCGTTTATATTATTACGCCTTATTTTATTAAACCTAGCGGAGAGGAGACAGTTTTCCGCAAACATGGATTACTGGAAAATTACCCAGAAAGAAAAAAATTGAAAATGAGCACCCAAATTGTATCTATATAATATATAATATAAATATAAGAAGTATCCCAAATTGTAGGTGAGAACAAAAGAAATTAGGTATTGCTAAAATCACTCCCAACATCTGGAGTGTGTAATTTAAAATAAAAAATGATATAAGAAGTGGGTAAGAAAAATAAAAAATTGCTTTAAGCACTCCCCAAAAAATTTACAATTGGAAGAAAAAGTGGCGCTGAATTGATCTTTCCAAGATCGGTTCAACAGAATGTACCACCACATTCCCGCTTGGCCATTCTTCTTTTTCAACCGTCCCGAACGAATGCCTTGTACCTGTCGTATATTTACGGATACACCCCACAATTGGGGTGTTCAAGAATTTCTGGCAGTGAAATAAGATTTGCTGTAGTTTATTACGGTGTGTAATTCATTATTAACTATATGATTTATATATATTTACATGATTAATATATATGTATAGATTAAATAATTAATAATTGACTATAACAAATTTAATTTTATCTATTACTCGTATCCATATTAGTCTTCACGATAATATCAATATTCCTCAATTATATTGTTTGGTAAACTTATTAAACTAAACTAAATCATATATTCAAGGATCCTTGCTATTTGCTCTAAGCTTTCCTTTCTTTTTATTTATTTATTTTTTTTGTTTTGTGCTATTGGATCATTGAATGTATGATTCTTACAAATTTAGTATGAGATATACTTAAAATATTGAATTATGTATAACATTAATGTATCTTATTCAAAAAATAATTTTTAAATGTATGTAACCAAAAAAAATTAAGATATAATGTATGGATAGTAAGGATGGAAAAATGTTTAATAGGTATCAAAACAGGACTAACTTATTTAATGTTATAATGGGAAATAATATAGTAATATTTATTTTTGTCCAAGAAAAGAGCCAACTCAGTTTTTACAAAATTGTAATATTTATTAATGGGAAATAATATAGTAATATTTATTAATGGGAAGAACAACTCAGTTTCAGAGTATTTAATTTTGTTTTTACAAAATTGGCGCCAAATCCAAAGCATGGGACGCTAGATGCAGTGTCAACATGGTAATTCAGTCAAACTCGATGGCCATTTCTGTAGCGTGACATCTGTTATATAAATTGGCCAGAGTTGGGCAGAGTTGCATAGTAGCAGCTTTTCGAGCAGGAAGCTTTGCCAGGGAGGGACAAGCTTTCGGAGACTAGAGAGAGACCCTCTCTCGCTTTCATTTGACGCTTCCAACCCTCTTTCATTGCTTTCTTCGTCTTCTTCTTCTACATTTCCGATTTCTCTTGACCTAGCCATGGCTTTCTCAGATAGCTCTCGTCGTCAATCTATGATCCCTCGCTATCTCTACTCCTCATCTTCTTCCCAGAAAACCCTACCTCTGGAGAAGATGCTCAACTCTTCTAGCCCCTTCGCCTCTGTTTCCACGCAAGCTTCGAATCACGAAGCAGGATCGTCGGGGAAGAGCTTCATGATTCCTGCTCCCAGCGAGCCTGGCAAGATTGAGATGTACTCTCCGGCCTTCTATGCTGCTTGCACGGCTGGTGGAATCCTCAGCTGTGGTCTCACTCACATGGCTGTCACACCTCTTGATCTAGTCAAATGTAACATGCAGGTCTGATCTGATTCCCTCTCGATCACCTCTTTGCCTTTGTTGTGTTGATTCTCCTGGATTTGCATTACAATTCGGCATAATTCATATCTTTTGCTTTGTTTTGCGTTCTCTACGAATGTAACCGCACCTGTGAACTCGTACGATGGTTGAATACATATACTGATTATAAATTATAATCGTAGTACTGAATTGAGTGATCAAACTTCGGATATTTTCCTTCGATCTCTTCATTTAGTGATTATCTTTCTCCCAATCTTTTTAAATATCCATTAAGTTCATTAGATTCTATAGTTCTATAGCACCTTCTTTGGCACAGGTCGATAGTAGACTTTGAAATTTAATCATCTTGTTTATGTATAGAGTTTCTCAAAGTACAGCATTTATGCACGTGGTTATGTTTTATGAATTGTTAGTGTAATGTTTTTACCCTCGTTCCTGACCTGTTAATTTCCATTTTGTTTTGTTTCATACTGCTACTCATTTTATGCGTAATGAGCTCACTGATTGCAATTAACTACATCAACAAATTTTAACAATACGTAATTATCCTTATATTCAATGAGTTATGCATTGACGTGTAAAATCGGGATTACTTAATGTTTTGGATCTTTAGTGTCTTCCTGATATATCACTTTATTACTTGGCAATTCATATTTATACTTCCTTAAAGCAAACTGGTTGGTTGTTAGTGGGATTTGTCTTTTAACATTGAATTGATTATTAAATTTCAGATTGATCCTGCAAAGTACAAGAGCATTTCATCTGGATTTGGAGTTTTGCTTAAGGAACAGGGATTCAGGGGTTTTTTCCGTGGCTGGGTGCCCACCTTGCTTGGTTACAGTGCTCAGGGTGCCTGCAAATTTGGATTCTACGAGTTCTTCAAGAAGTATTATTCTGATATCGCTGGCCCCGAGTATGCTGCCAAGTACAAAACCTTGATCTACCTTGCTGGTTCTGCATCTGCTGAGGTTATTGCAGATATTGCACTTTGCCCCTTCGAGGCTGTGAAAGTTCGTGTTCAAACCCAGCCAGGTTTTGCTAGAGGTCTGGCTGATGGGCTTCCCAAATTCGTCAAGTCAGAAGGAACTTTAGGGTATACTTATAAATGCCGAACTCACTGTCATGGTGATAGTGTTATGTTATTGCAAATGCTTCTGCATATTAGGATGGATTTCTAATGAATTCTTTTTTTTTTTAATCTTTTCAATTTCAGGTTATACAAGGGTATAGTTCCTCTGTGGGGACGCCAGATTCCATGTAAGTTGGTCATTTTATACTTCGTAAACTATATTTCAAAGAGCATTCTAACCATATTGGCCGTTTGTTGTATTCGGTGTCTTGCTCTGATTTTAACTTTTTGTGCTCATCTCCATCCAATAATTCATGAAAGTTGTTAAAATTTATTTTATTTATTTTTTTAAATTTTATTGTTTTAGATTTTTTTTTTCTTTAACTCAGCAACTTAAATTTTTATACAAAGCTTTAAAAAAAATTAAATAGACCTCACAATATTGTCTCGTATTTATATATTTTGTTATTTATTTATATTTCAGTAATAATAAAATAATAAATGAAACCTATGGCATAGCACTATCTCACATCAATTAGACGAGACTTACTGAGATCTATAGTATAATTTTAGTGCTATTGTAAAATTCACAAAATATTTTTTCTTATAAAATAAAATATCTCACCTCATTTATTTTTAGTAATTGATCATTTATTTTATTAAGGCAATAATTTTATTATTGGGCTCTTTTGTATTTTGTCCTGTGCCATTATTTATTTCTTGCATATTGAGGATTCCTATTTATTGAAATCACGTTTTGATGATCTGAATGTTCTTGCCTATCAGTTTACTGTTTTTAATAAAGAATGTGTTAGTTTCTTGTTTTCTTATTCGTCACTGAAATCATTTAGAGATTTTTTTTTTTTTTTTTTTTTTTGAAATTGATTGATA
This sequence comes from Bauhinia variegata, assembly GCA_022379115.2. Taxonomy (NCBI): domain Eukaryota; kingdom Viridiplantae; phylum Streptophyta; class Magnoliopsida; order Fabales; family Fabaceae; genus Bauhinia; species Bauhinia variegata. The sequence goes on from CM039428.1 coordinate 1,466,852, forward strand.
GTGTCAAGTCTTCATGTTCTTAGTATGCCAATATAGTAACGAGTTCTTATTTAAAGATTATCTCAAAGTTTAGATTCTGTTAATTGAAGCGTGCAGTTCCATTTAATAACTTGAGATCACTGCTTGCTTCTTTTCTTTGTTGTTCACTTTGTCAGAATATCAGCAAAGATCTTGCTTTGTTTCTTTACAATTATCTATTGATTACTCACTAGGTCATTTGTTCGGAAGAATGCTTTTCAGTTTTCATTTTACTCTGTATTTAGGATGTGTGTTCTGTTGTAATCTTCTCATCATGCATGAGGATGTTTGTGACTGAATCAAATGTTAATCATTAAATTTTATTTTATTTTTTCTTTTCTAATTGATCTTTTTGAAAATTTTTATTAGGCTTCAGGTGGGTAAGAGCATTGGATTTTCTAGTGTTTTATTTATTAAAACTTTATTAAAGTTACCAAAAAAAAAATGGACGGAAGAAGGATGTTGTTTTAAATAATGAATACTGAGAAGCAATGCAAAATTGCCTGTGTGGTTTATACTTTATACTAAACATATATATATATATATAATAACAAATAAAATGGTCATGGATGGAAATCTGCACTATGATGAACAGAAACAATTCACTCAAGAAATTTTGTATTGGTTTAACTTCATTTCTATCGTCTACTACTTGTGAAAGTATGACCCTTGTTTCATCTTACAGTTCTAGTTAGAAATCTGAAAGGTAATTGTTTAGAGAGCTTAAAGATATGATTGTTATCAACAGACTCTGGTAGAATGTAAATTATGCTGTTCCTTACAGATACGATGATGAAGTTTGCTTCTTTCGAGACCGTCGTTGAGTTGATCTACAAGCATGCTATCCCGAAACCAAAGAATGAGTGCAGCAAAGGTCTGCAACTCGGTGTGAGTTTTGCTGGTGGCTACGTAGCCGGTGTATTGTGTGCAGTTGTTTCTCATCCTGCTGACAACCTTGTCTCCTTCCTGAACAATGCCAAAGGGGCAACAGTCGGTGATGTGAGTGCTAGACCTAATAGATTTTATTGTGAAGTGATTTGTATTCTGTCGGCTATTGATAAGTCTTCTGGTGTTTATATGCTGTGTAATTTAGGCTGTGAAGAAGCTTGGCTTGTGGGGTCTATTCACCCGTGGTCTCCCTCTCCGTATTGTGATGATTGGAACCCTCACTGGAGCTCAATGGGGAATATACGATGCATTCAAAGTCTTTGTGGGGCTGTAAGTTCATACCATTTCTAGGCTCTCCTGATATACTGAGGTCCCTATAATATTCTTTTCTGAGGGGTTAATGAAATTCTTGTTCATTTATCAGGCCAACTACTGGAGGTGTCACCCCCGCGCCTGCTCAGGCTCCTCCTACCACTGAGCTTGCAAAGGCGTAGCTGGTTCAATGATGGATAATCGCGATTGTTTTGTTTCTTAAATGGAACTTACGAAATCAAGATAATAGGAATTAAATAATTAGAGAGCTGCGAAAGGTGCTTGAACGGAACTCGAGCTCGGTGCGATTATATTCTTTTAAGCTCAGACCGTGTTTCCTTTTTAGTATTGAGTAATTTTGGTTATGCGGAAGGATGGTTTTGCTTTCATCCTTCCTGTTGCTAATAACTGTTTAGTTTAGAGGCGATTTAATTTTGCATCTTATGTTAGGATCACTTCATATATTTTCTTGTCTATGCAAAGCGTGGACACTAAGCCAATGCTCAAATTTCTGATTTTCTTGGGTTATTTCTAAATCCCCCTTCCCCAACTTGATAATGTGTATGTGCGTGCCAGTACTTATAATTAAAAACATTTTTTTGATGAACCCTTAACTAGCGACCTGCCAATGCATAAATTCAACTAGGTAATAATAATTAAAAAAAAAATCTAAAATTAACGCTTACCATTTTCCAGTTTTCAAGAGAACTTCATAAAATAAGATACAAGTTGCCAAGTCAATATTGGCCCCACAAATGACAAATTTCAAAAGACGCTATTGGAACCTTGGATGCTCAAATTATATTAAAAAAAAAAAAAACAAAGAATGGAATATAACTCTAATATACAATATCTTCGATCCCCATCCGTTTGTTATTGCTGTCCAAAGGATCCTAAGCGGACTATAGAAAATGGCATGGGACTTGTCTGGAGAACTCAAACAAGATTGATGGTGAAGGAGACATACGGGTGGGCATCAGCATCACCTGCCAGACCAGCTATCCCACCTTCATCCTCGGTCTTCCAGTATGCACTGCAGGTCATTATCAAAGGAAGATGATGATATATTACGTAATGAAAATAGTTACAACACGATGATACACAAAAAGGAACAAATATGGAAGTATACGAAGGAAGCAAGTTCGGTTAATGCCACAAGAGTAGCTGAAATTATATTCATAAAAAGGGTAGGACATAGAAAAGTGTTTTGAATATGGTTACTCTAGACGAAAGAAAAATAGCCATAATGAAGTTAGGCTCTCTGGAAGAAGGGGAACTTGACAATGTAAATAATTAAGGAGGATGATGACTCCGACAGAAAAAAAAAAAAAAAAAATTATAGTTTGACTTTTGAGTCCCTCTTCGGTAGACAGGAGACTACGAAAGTTAGAGAAAAATATTAAATCAAATTCCTGTGATTTGGAAACTAACTACCTCAATATGAGAAACATTAATCTATTTGAGTTCCTGTACAGTTTAAAGAATTTAAGGAGCCGTAAGCAGATTTTAACTTCTCTAAAAAATCCATCCAAACTGTCTACTTTTACTTTATGTTCTCTGATCGAGTCTCCCAAAATTATATAGACTCCTGACTACGTATGCACTTTAGCATCCAAAAGTGAATATCAATCTAGAATCCATCAGCTGTGTGTAAATCAGTCTCAACTCACTCAATTCATCCAGTGTATTCAATTACTAAGGTTAATTTACAGCATGTATACGACCACATAAATTATCACTTGCCTGTTTGCGCTGTCACACAACCCTTCAAGGATAGAACGTACTTTCTTCTCACCCTTCGTAGATGGAGCTAGAACACATGCCTGAAATCAAGGCAAGACACAAGGATCAGTGATTGAGATTTAAAAGGAAAACAGACTAAAAAGCAGTTAGGTTTACAAGAGTGTGACTACCAAGAAAGATGGTGGCAGGCCATATCTTAGAATACTCTCAGCAAAAACACGTACAGCGCAAAAGTGCATCCAGGAGCTGAAAACCTTTAGAGAGAAAAGCAGTAGTAGTATTAAGTGAACAAGAACCATAGCATCTGTAACAACAGGGTATAAAGCAATGACAAGAGAAATATAAAATGACATTTTATATTGGTGCAGGCTGTTAAAATTCAAGGCCACACAAATTTTGTAGCTAAGCAATTGAGGTCCACTCCCTATGGCTCGTCTCAGGTTCTCACAAACTTGTCCAGAAAAAAGCATCAGGGCTTAAGAAACCCAGTATGTATACAGTCATGCAATTTCTTTTTAGATAAAATCATAAAAGTATATATAGGTAGTTGAAAATTGACCATATTTCTTCCTATCATCTTATTTGATTTCCACTAAATTTGATGTGTGTCTCATGACATTCCGGATGTCTCTTCAACTTCAATGAAATGTAAAAGGAAAAATATGGATAATACCTCTCCATAACTAGTGTAACACCATTGCAACAGAGAACCTCTCAAACTTTCCTGATCTTGCATCAATTTCTCTAACTCTTGCTTCCGACCTTCATGTGTTTCTTGACTGTACTCAAAATCACGAATCTGAATACAATGAAGTATACAAAATCATCAAACACCATTCCCAATCGTAAATTATTGTTAAATAACTTCACAATAAGTGTCTCGTGCATATGTACAAGCATTGTGAAACTCTTGAACAGAATATCGATTTTATCAATATGTACAAAACTTACTTGGAACCCTTTTTCTCGTGCACTAGTCCGAAAATTGTCTGCAACACGACTGAAGAGAGTAACAGTATAAAGAGCATATTCATTATCCTCATACAACTTCTTGGAAGACCTAGGGACCTAAAACATTTCTCATAATTAGGATATGGAATAAAGCATCTATAAATAAACAAAACCATAAAAATACTCCATAATATCAAAACATCATCGGACTATTTCGATCAAGCAGAGAGAAATTTTCCAAATCACATTCCTAAAGAATGTCTCAAGGTCGCAGTAGATGCAGAAAATTGAATTTGTCACCATTTCTTACCACATAGCTCGTCAATGTTTCATAGCTAGCAAGCCAATCCTTCTGTGAATACTTGGGAATGATTGCTAGGAGGGTAGTTAAATGTTCTGAAGTTATAATATCCTCAGGCTTTACCAGATTTGAAAGATCACGGACGGCTAAGCTGAAATAGGCAGAAATAAGTCAGCTAAGAAATATGATAACATGTGTATTTATAAGATACAATCTATCTTAAACAACATCGATACCTTCCACTTTGCTTTCTGTTGATAGCATTAAGCTGACTGCGGATGTTGTTATACTCAGCAACACGCACCTGACATATGAGGCATGGTTTTAAGGATCAAACAGAAAATTTATGGCCTCCAACTTCAGATAAACAAAGAATAAATTACATAAAAGAACAAGGTTTTAAGCTTATTTTGACTAGTATATTTGATGTTGGGTTCAATTTTGTTTTTGGTAATTTCTTTTTTTTTTTTTTTGGTAATTAATGTTGGGTTCAATTTAGTCCATTTGTTGCTAATAATTTCAATACATGTGATTGACAATGTTACCGTCAAGTAAATAAAGGACTAAAAGGAAGCTCCTTGCAAGAGACACACCAAAATAAAACCAATACCAAGGATGTTCACCAGAATAATACAAAAATGGATAAAGTGACCCAGAATACTCCAAAAACTATATTAAAAATGGAAAAAGTAGTTCGTCCTTCATTATCTTCTGATTTAATCTCTTTGATCAATTCTCCGATAAATTTGAGTCCCCTAATTATCTGTATATGTCACATTAAATAGAGAATGGAGATAAGAAAAAGAAAACCCAAATAACGAAGTTTGAAACTGGATACAAAACTTGTCCAACTTAAAAAACGAAATGAATGTTAGAGCGATACAAGGACTTGTCAATAAGGACACTATAGTTTTCAGGGAGCCATTAGTGCATAAAGAAGATTTCAGCAGAATTCTAGTCATAAGTTACTGAATTTTCTAATGATATAGTATACCTATGAAATTTGAAAAAGGACATTCAGAGAAGGCAGCAGGGATGGAAATAACGTCTAGGTCATATGAGAATACGCATGAAAGATAAAACCGAATTTACAGGATATTTAACAATGACCTGTCACCACCACTGCTCCAATGGTTTGTCAAAGTTGAATCCTTACTCTCATACCTAGAACACAGATTATATGGAATGCAATACCACTCCTAGACTTAGTTACTCTATTACACGGTGATCTCAGTGGATGGTGGATCACAGAAAGGCCAACTGCATCAGATGTGACATATTGATTAAAAGTGAGCTTGATGTCCTAGTCCGGAGGAGTGATAACCATATTGATTAAAAGTGAGCTTGATTTAGCGCAAGAACAACTAATAGAAAAATCATAGGGGTCAATTTATTTAATGGACCAGCCACTTCTAAATTGATTTAGAAGTCATGCATATGGTATAGCATCCATATATAAATGTTAAGCAAGAGAGCAACAGCTCTGAAACATAACTAGATATCATTGTAAAGAATGATTTCGCTCTACAAAGACTCTGAGTGATACAAGCTAATCATGTGCTAGAACTGTCTATGTCCTAAATTTAACAGATAGATCTTAACTACAGAGTCAGAAGAAGATAAACCTTGAGATCATCCTCAATTTTTGCCACTTGACCATGGATGCTATCAACGATCTCCCTCAGAGGAGACATAGTAGGGTACTTGGCTTCATCCCAAACAAACCTTGCATCAGAGAAACTTATCTTCAGCACACGAAAAAGATAATGCGAAAAGGAAGACAAATAAAAAATTCCAATGATCAAGTTAGGTTATAAGTATACACTCAACGGACCTTGTCAAGTATGAATCAACAGGCACACCATCAACTGTCAGGCCACTACTCACTACACCAGAAACTCTCTCCAATTCCTCAATCTGTCTCCGGATTTTGTGTGACACTCCTTCCATAAAACTGTTTGACTGCACAGATATTTTAGCTTTGCATTTCAACATTCATAAAACACTGGTATGGAAGCAGATCAGATCATTACTACAGTCAATACAGAACTATGAATTGCGGATTCAAAATCATAAATCATTTGTTCACGGATCTGCAAAGAAGTGGAACTGTAATACATTGGAAACCAATGTAAGCTCCGTAATTTTGGAAATTCACCTTTACGAGATCATCGCTGAGAGAAAGGAGAGAATCTAGGGTTCCAACACGGAGATTAGGTATATTGAACTGCAAATTGAAAACGAGTAAGAGTAAATTGCAGCAGAATTGGAGGAATTTGAGCACATCGAAATCAGATCTTGTCAGAAAAAAAAAATGAATATATTACTCTGTAAAGCGGAGTATCGAAGGAATGCTTGGAAATTTGCTCTTGCAGTTGGTTCCAAAGAGCAGATGCCGAATTTTGGACGGGAAGAGACACCACCCAGTACCTGGTCGCCATTGGAGCTCTAGGTTCGACCTCTGATCACTCGGAAAAAATAAAATAAGGAAGGAGAGGGAGAGGGAGAGGGAGAGGGAGGGAACACGTTACTACGGATGGAAATGGTTGACAATAACATTGCCAACTGAGACCACATTATTATTACCTAAGATTAAAATATGTCAATAAATAAAATAATGAACTTTATCTGAATAAAATAATTAACTTAAAACAAGATATTTCCTTCGAGGGTTGAATCCTGAACTCCTTCCATTCTCTCGCACTTTCTCAAATTTCTAGTACTATAGTTGTTCTTGACAAAAATATAAATTATGCCAAACTATGTATACAAAGTCAAATGTTTTTGGAAAAAAACAAAATATATTATATGATATATATTTACATATACTAGAAGATTATAAATATTATTAAAGTCATAAAAAATTAAGTACTTACCTGATAAAAAAAAATACGCGCCTGTACAAAGAATTTCTCATTATATAAAAAAAAAACTCAAAGTACATTATTGAAGTTAAAACATGTTTTTTGAAAGAAAAAAATATATCCAAGTTACAGACTAGCTCATATCGAGAACCAAAAATATTAAGCCATTCCAAGAAGATGCATATATATACTTTCCAAAATGGCTTCTACTTATCTAGATTGTATTTCACTGGCATAAAATGCTTTTGTATTCGTACCCAAGAAAAAAGTTTCAATATATATAATAACATAATATCCAATCAAGAAAGATATAATAATAATATACTATGTGCGAAATATTATATTATATATATATATATATATGGGTACTTTTTACATCAATAATTGAAATAATGCATTTTATAGCAGTTACTCCCATTTGTCCAAGGAACACATTACAACATGTCCACTGCGTGCATACTCTTTTTATTGTACAGATATAGATATGCTCAGATCTTAGCACCAAGAACTAGAGCCAGTTTCTTCTGTACCAAAAAGAAGAAACCTTTTACACAACTCAGCTCCCCTTGGTACAAGGTACGTTAATTAGTTGTTTCATATTTTGTAAACATCACAAGCTTAATTAATAGAAGTCATCAAGTGATAGATTCTCAACAGAGCCAAAGGTTTCCCCTGACCCAATCCTTGAAAAGCTGGTCATCGATCCTCCCAAAAAGTCAAGTGGAGAGTAGTCATTTGAAAACGTAGTCTCGTAGATGAACGACATGCCAGGATCATCCACTGTTGGATACGACATCACATTAAGGCAACCAGTGGATTTGTTAAGCTCGGAGTCATGGAGAAATATATCACTGATTGTATCGCTGGTTATCGCCATAAAATCATCTTGATCATCAGAAGCCTTCTTAGCTTGAATGACCTGCACAGACATATGTGAAACGACAGAACGCTTAACTTCAACGACAACAGGATAATTACTTTCCTATCCTTTGTGAAAAATCTTAATTAATTTCACATACATAATTATGATTTTGATCGTCTCGGTAAATTATGATGGAATCTCCAAGGCGTAGGCCGTGAGTGTTAACAAATTCACCTGAGATAGATACAGTATTCATCACAAGAACAAAAGATTTCAAGCTAGTGATCGAGAGAAAGAAGAGGATAAGGGTGAGCCTCCACAAGTTAAGGATGTACCAGTATTCTCAAGCACGTACATCCTGCTATTGTTATTAGGCCAAAACCTGTATAATTTAGATGACAATACAAATTAATACCATATCTATTCAAAGAATCTATAAAAGTATGTCACGTAAATTATTATCTGATGACTTAAAATGTGTGACACATGGTTGTGAAACACATTATCAGAAAATTTTATGTCCTATTCTATGTGTCAAACCATATGCTATGATCTTAGAATTACTCAAATAGATTTTAATTAATATCCAATTTGCAGCATTATTTAGTGAAATTTAATTTTGACCAATCTTAATATCGTAGCACAATGTTTGGTACATAGGGTGGGGCATAAGATTATGTCCATTGACTGTTTTGAATCTGGTATTAGTCAAATTGATTATGAATTATCATCCTTCAAATGGAAAAGTTGCATGCATATATGTACTTGCTAAACAAATTTCTTTCCCATTAAATGAAGCAATGGAATTCACATGATAGCAAACCTGTACTTGAAGCTCCATACATGAAGTCCATCCAAATCATCCATGCTGATAAGAATTCCTTCTTTTGACTCGAGGACAGGAAGGAAGGCTTCTGCTGCTTTCTGCCAAGTAATTTTAATTTGTTTCTCAATATGTATTACCATTCATTATGTTTCCCAAAAGAATAGAATCTAGATATAAAAAAAATCAAACCCTCGACCACATTTATGTGAAATTGAAATGCAAGTATTTATTTATATAATAAAAAAGAGCCCAAACCTTTGGGAGTATCATTCTTCGAAGCGAGCTTACGTCGCTGTTCTTGAGCTCCTTCTGGAATAGGAATCTCAACCTTCTATGATCAATTTCCTAAAAGAATATCGGTCGAATTAATGTGAGGTCACTTGCTTTTTTGATCTTGCACAGGAAAATCGAGGGTTCGAGGTAAAGGGTGCAGTGAACCCGAAAATAAAGATGCCACCGCCATGGCCAACATAACAACCTTAAAAGTCAAATACTAAGTAAAGGGGGCAGTGAACCCAAGGCCTTGTCCAGCATGCGTTAAAGCTTGTACTGAGAGACACAAGTTCCCATATTCATATATAGATGCCAGTGGACACAAATCAGATTTTCTATTCGCTTTAGGATCTTAGCACACAACCCAAATCTCGGAAATAAGAAAGTACAAACAAGTTGGATAAGGCAACAATCTAGATTTAGAAAGCATTGAGAATGAATAAAAAGAACTGCCCGTGTATCCCAAAACTTAAACAGTACTATCTCTCTTTTCACCTTAATTTATTGTTTTTTTTACAATGAGGCTCTTTTATCATGGATCTTTCATTTTATGTATCATTTGGGCCATTTTAACATCAAGTAGGCTTTTAGATTTGCGTGACGGTACTGAGATTATAATATGAAAACAACAGAAACCATTTTGCCCAAGAAAAAAGAAGAAGAAAGGATTGTATCAGAACTAGATTTATAAGATCCGGAATGAGATCGATTGGGGCGAAAGTTTAAACAACAATAGAGAAAAATTTAATAAAATAACCAAAGATATGGATTTGGAAATCAGCAGGCAAAAGCGTGAGATCTTGATTTTAAGAATTAAGAGTAAGAAATTAAAATTAAAGAAAGAAGTAAAGAGAACTCACACGTGCGGGTGGGAGAGTGGAGGTATTAGTAGTAGTAGCAGTGGAAGTCTTATGAGATCTTAACGGAGGGAGGAGTGGCACGTGCGAGGAGGTGGAAGGTGATGGCTTGGAGAGAAGGTTGACCATCATGGTGGAGGTGGAGGACCTCCTCTGCCTGGCCATCCTTTTCCTTCTATGAACAGTACCCAAAGTGGTAACAGCAGCAACAAGGTCGTGGTCATGGTTGCGGATCCGACCCGACCCATGATTTATACCGTTGTCCCCTTCTACAGTGACAAGGCCAAGCTCAGCCCCAACACCTGCCACCAAAGCACAGGCCTCGGTATTCTGAAGCAGCTTCTCTCGCTGTCGCTGATCCATCATCATTAGGGTTTTCTTTCCCCTTTTGGTTTCTGTAGTCCTCTCTTTCCCTCACTCTCACTGGGAGTGTGTGTGTTTGTGCGGGTAAGCCTAATGGACGCTCGGCAATCACGAAATGGTTGTGGGTTTGGTGTTAAAGAGTTCAATGGTGGACACTTTTCTTTTTTGTTTTTTCTATTTTTAGCAAGATTACACTCTCTGGTTTTTATGACATTTGTGCACCCAGCATTCACTCACTCACTATCTATCTCCCCCTTTGCTTCGCTTTGCTTTCTCCCTTTTACTTTTACCATTCTTGACAGATTATTAGCTGTAATGGATTATGGGTAATGGGTTCGATCAGTTTGTAGCCAGTGGTGCCAAATGTGAGGATCGGATTCAAGGTTAATGGCTTTTGTTTGGGCGTGGAGTGAGTAGTGGCTGGTTCAGTTAAACTGCGATGAATCAATGTATATATACAAACTAGGGTTAAGGGTGTGGTGTGGTGTGGTGTTGGGTTGGTTGGCTTTGGAATTCGGGTTGGTGCGGTGATGGTGGTTGGAGAATGGCCAAGGAGGCAATGACGGGTGGATGGTGGAGGAGTAGGGAAGGTGGTGCTTGAGAAGAACCTCCAGGTGTTGCTAAAGTTCTGAAACTTACAACAGAAATCAATGGCGTTTTTGGCTTCGTATTGGACTCTTCGTCTTGCTTTCATCTTAAAACGACGACACCTATTCACACACACACGCACACACTCTTTCTCTCTCTTTATCTCTATCTCTTAACTTTTGTGGGGAGGAGAAGAAATGAAGAGGGTGCTTTGTATTTGAACAGGGTTGCATGGGAGAAAGAAACTACTTCTAATACTTGGCAGCGTTCGACTGCTCGCTACCACTCGGAAACTTTTGCCAGGAGAAACCGATTCGGTGTTTCATTCACACCCGAATAAATGAATAATGGGTGACTGACGTTTTTTTGATGGCGTGTGTTTCGATCATTTTAATGTTTGATGTATGATTATGGGATCTGAGCCGTCGGATTGGTTTTGTTGTGGTGAGGTGCGAAGCAGGATATATTTGTACATAATATGTGAATTTCTTTTTGTGAGATCATGTGTGCTTCCCAAACCTCGCTTGCTTTAACACCTGGGCATCATGCAGAGGTGCTTAAAAAATGTCATTAAATGAGAAGATCAACTCAAAGTTATTGGCATAATTAAATTACGTGTACGATTTTCCGATCAAGAAGAGTCACAGTGTTATAATCCTCGAGGCTTAATTAAAAAAGTTTGAATTAATCGTACTTAAACTTGCATCTACATAAGATACAAATTTCAATACTTACCTCCTAAATTAATCCTCCTTATTTTAAATTATAAGCTATCATATACAAGTCAATTAGTAAATATCTTAAATAACATAATTATTTAATGAACGCTCCCTTCCTACTGAACTGAAGTTTAATCATACAGAATTTCAAGAGTGGATTTAGTTAATCATTACAATGAAATCACTTATTTTTAACTTTCATCTCACAAATGTCTGCTAATTACTTTGCTCTTATGCCTAAAATGACTTGGAGGATGCTTCTATTAATTCTTGATTTTTTTTTTTTTTTACTTTTTTATTTTTGGGTTAGGAAAGGGGCGAAAGGCCCAAACAAAAAGCAAACATTAGATATTGACTCCATGTAAATTTTTGTTTGATTTTAGAATTGCAACTAAAAAAACAATTCGCTCATCATCGGAGTCAGAGAGGTAACCATTATATCACCAAGAAAAACTAAATAACCAACGAACACGGTTATTTGAATGTATTCCTTTTCAATTTGTGTGGTTGTTTAATTAACTAATTAGGATCTCGTTTTTGTGGAAGCTAGCGTCAATTAATCAGATCAAAGTAATTTTGCAATGGTTATGGAGAGGTTCTGAAATCTTTCAGGTCAAAAAGTAAATAATGCAAACTGCAAAGACAAGATTTTTTTTTTTTCTCCAACATGGCAACATTCCTTAATTTGTTAATATTAATTTTCAGCATTTTCCTTTGATATTTGTGATGTTAACTACAATTATTATATTTATTAATACTTAACAATTTATTGTTCAAATATGCAGTAGTAATTAGATAATAAGCTTAAAACAGATAACCATTTAGTTTTAGTTGGGATAAATTTCTCGTAACTTTTAAAAGGATTTTATTAAGATAAAATTACACTTAAGGAAAAGCCTAAAAAAAAAAGTACTTTTTACAGAATTTTTTTTTTAAAGTATAAATTAAATATCGCAATTTCTATTTACGCATATAACATATTATCGAAGATATATTAAAAATATATATATATATATATATATTATGAGTAAAAATGAAGATTCCGATAAGATCCCCAAAAACGACAAGAAGAAACGGCCGTGTTGAGGAACGGTCTAAGGTGGGGTTGCTGCTTCAGGATGTCTTGTGTTTATTTGGGCTGTTTCGGTCCCGTCAGCTTGTTTTTCTTCGTTTCCATTGCAACGAAGTTGTACGCTTCTTTACCATGTGATGTGAAAAACACTACTTTGTCCTTATAACAAAAGGCACGAATTCTCCTAGAGTGACGAGCCTAAAAACCTATAAACTACCGAAGAGATCGCTCAGTGATTAATTTCTCCCAAGATATGAAGCATTCAATTTCAACTTTACAACTTGATTAAACATTCCAAGCTTAAATCCAATTTTAAATGGACAAGTACAGGAAAAAGGGGGGCAAAATCACAGCTGCATCTGTATACGTTATATTATGACATGGCAAAATAAATAGAACAGAAAGACTACCCTCAACAAGGTCATGAGAGTACATTCTAGGATACAGCTGCTTCAAGGAAAGCTCAATCCTTTTGGAGATGGCAACAAAATTACATAGGGAGTAGAATATATACCAGTAACTTGAAGCCTTTCACCACATCTGATGCAAAAGCCATTAAGTCTTGATCTATCCTCAATCTTTTAGTCTTTGTTTTACTAAGACTTCAACTCCGGTCTCAGTCTAACTTCATAGACCTTTCCTCTTGCTGCTGCTTTGCTGGCTCGTCCGGGAAGTATTTTATACCCACTAGATCACCAACTCTGCTGATAACCTAAGAAAGGAGGATAATCCCAGAAATTACAACAATAAACAGTTCGTGGATGTAAGAACTTGACATAGAAAATGCTGCAATATGCATATAAATTAATAAAGAAAATAAAGGAATGCAGATATCACATTCGTCAACACACTGGAAATACAAAGATATTGTGATATTCTCAGCCACGGCAAACGCACTGCAAAGATGGTGCAACAGACCTTCACAACCAACTTGTGACAGTAACTTGAAATATTTATGTTTACCATAGAATGAAAGTCACAATTTATACCTCCAAGGCTTTGACAAGGTCTTCCCTTGAATGAGAAGCAGATATACATATGCGTGCTCTTGCCAACAGGAGTGGGGTAGCCGGAAATGCCACAGTCACAACAGCAACCTATAACAGCACATTCAACAATAGCGAGAATTAATTAAAATTTATTACATATCGAGAATGCAGAACATCAAATGCAACAAATTTAGTTCAATGTTCTCACATTTTGCTTCAGGCACTCCCTGGAAAAGGCAGGGATCTTGGCTGGGTTGTAAAGCATGATTGGCATTACAGGAGAATCATTATCCCCAAGAACTTCAAATCCCATCTTCTGCAGTTCTGACCTGAAAAAATTACTGTTCTCTCGAATCTGGGCAAGTTTCTGTGCGCCTATACGGAAACAATGTCCTTTCATGTTTGAAAGTATACAAGCAGATAGAAATATAGATTTTGCATCGATGCAAGTGGTGCAAGTAGAAAGGCAAACAAGCAAGCCCTAACCTCTATTGGAACCATCCTCTCCAAGAATAACCTTTATGGCAGATATTATTTGTTGTGCAGCTGGTGGAGAAATTGAAGTTGCATAAAGATGTGCTGGGCAATTATATTTTAAGTATTGGATAAGCTCCTGACAGTAGATCCGAAAGTTTATGTAAGAATCGGAATTGAAATTATTTTCGTAGCAAAATTCAAAAACACTATGAAGCAAAGTGTCAGATCATAATATGAAACACTAATCTACCAAAACTGACTTCGACATATTAAGCAAATTGTTTTGCCAGTAACTCCAACAGCAAACCAAATATTAAATGACTTCAGTAGCATGAAACTAACTTTTATAAGTTCCCTCCTTTCATCCCAATCCCCATATCCTTCTCTTCTATTGGTCACTCTTCAGATCTAATTATTGATCAAAGTATTTTCTATACAAACTAAGTAACACAGCTGGTTTTACAAAGAAAGGAGTAGATGATATGATTCATATTTCATGAGAGAATTGGTTATGAGAACCACTCTTCTATTCATGAACTTTGGAGTATGATATATAATATTCTGAAGTACAAACCCTAGATCCAGCAATATAACCGCCACATGATCCAAATGATTTGGTGAATGTCCCCATCATGATGTCAACATCAGCAGTATCCACACCTAAGAGCTCACAAACTCCCTTCCCTGTCTTGCCCACTGCTCCAATGCTGTGTGCCTCATCCAAATACGTATATGCCTAGAAATCAATGAAAAGGTGCAGAAAGTTTTAAAATATGTTAATTAGGTAAAAATTACCAACAAAAATTCATAGTATAAGACAATAATGGATAAGGATATGAATGTATAATGCTGTGTTACTCAACCTTATATCTTTTGCATATAGCTATTATCTCCGGAAGTTGGCAAAGCTCCCCTTCCATACTGTATATTCCCTCCACGATAACAATTATCTTCTTCCAAGGCCTGTGAGTCCTTGGCTGTCCCTCGGCAATTTGTTCTCTCAAGACCTCTTCAAGATGCCATGGTGCTGCCGGCAAGATGGGCAAGGAGAAAGTGAGTATATAAAACTGTGACCTAAGGAAGTGCTTTAATGTTGACAGCAGAACAGCAGGAGAAAAGAAACAACTGCAACCTAGTAGCCAAGAACAACACTTCCATACCATGTGTTCAAATACATACGGACATAATTGAAGTCAACAAAATCTGTTGAGTTGCATTTTGACTTATACTTTCTTTTCTCTAATTTCTCTGTCAGCATAAACTATGTCACATCTTGAATTCAATTAATCAAAATTTGTAATGGTCAAAAAGTAAAATTATTATAGAGAAAAGCTCACCATCACCTCCCAACCCACAGATTAAACTCAAGCAAGGACTTCCTATATCAACAAGAGATACAAATAATCTACAAATGTTCTGTCCTGAAACTGAACAGCTGACCACATACTACCAAATTCATATCGCTTATTGTTTTATGTAGCAAAGGTACTCACTGTTGTGTTGAAAAACTCGAATAGTAGCTCCAGATCCTCGTGCACCATTGACAATGGAGTTGTGGTTCAATGAATCACTGATAATCAAACTTCCCTGTAAAGGAAAGCTATACCAATAAATACTCATGCCAAAACATTAACTCTCTGCTAGGTAGTCTCACTGAGCATTTACGGACCTTTTTCATTAGGACGGGTAGAATGGCAGAGTTTGTCACATAGCCCATACCAAAAACTATAGCTGCTGGTTTTCCAACGAAGTTTGCAACACACTCCTCCAATTCATTATGCAATGCAGTTGTGCCTAACCAAGAACCCACAAATGAGAAAACTCAAGACACATACATTATGAATATCATTTTGGTAGTAATTGAAAACTGATATAAATTACCCCCATCTACCCGGCTACTGCAGGTGCTTGGAGAATATTTATTCAATGACTCAACTACTCGGGGTGTGCAGTATTCATCTGCTGCAGCAAAGCCTAGATAGTTGTATGACCCCAAGTTGAGGCATCTACTTTTTTTGGCAGTTCGTCTGCATTAAGAAACTAAGTTATGCCTGTCTGTGGCAAGAGCTTTGGGGTAAAAGAAGGCTGGTAATTCAGATAATGAGTTATACTTGAGTGTCTTATTATTATCATTTGAGCAGCGTTCAACTACATCAAACCAAGCATCAGGAGCACTTGATATTGGTCTCCCAAAGCAGTCCTGTCAAAAGAAATGTAGAAACAACATAGCTACTTCAAATAACTGATTTAGAAATTTCTTATGAAGAGAAATGACTAGTGCCCATTGCAAACATGCAAACTATCTATAACTGCAATTATATACCATTCGATTAGAAATGAAAAGAAAATTATAATGTGTAATCAAATGAGAAGGATGTCCTATGATATACAATATTGGAGATTGAAGAATTTCAAACATTCGTGGGGCTCATAACAAAAATGATTCGCAACATGCTAATCTCTTGACAGAAGTGGACAAAATTAACCTTTTTAATGTAACCCCTCAAGCATAGTTGTAACTTTAAAACTAAAAAAATATCATCTATATCTGAGAAACTTTATTGCTATTAAGAGTGTGTTTTGAACGCCAATGTTTCTAGTATTGAAACTAGACAGATTATATAAATGGAAAATGAATCAAGGAATTGAAATAGAAAGGACAGTGAAGCACCTGAATACGAAGATATAATCGACGAATATAGAAATCTTCGAGTCCTAAGCAGATCGGAGCGTAACCCTGCATAAGAAAGTAAGAGGAGGTAAAAAGCATTGAAACAATAGATATAGACGATAACATAAAGACAAGAAATACAAGACGAACCTGAAGATTGTTGGAGCTGCACCAGTCAAGGATTTTCCTGAAGAAATCCCTGATTTGACCGAAGGCAAAGAGCAAGCCATAGCTGAAATAGGTAGTTAATGCGGTCAAATACGGAATTGCAATCATCGTCGTCCTTCTCGAATGCAAATATACAAAAACAGTGGAAGGCAGACGGATTCGAAAGCTTGAACGAGGAAGAGAAGCGAATCTAGTGTCTAAATTCGGAAACTCTAAGACGGCGGTTTAGAATACGCTGTTTGCCGGCGACCGGAGATCCGGACTCCGAAGTCCGATCCTCGTGGAGCCGTTGGAGGAGATAGAAATAGTAATGATATTGGGGTAATTTTAATTTTGTAGATGAAAAATGAATGGCGCGGTAAGGGTTGGCGCTGCGATGTCTGAGTCTGGCTTTCATTCTTGGACTCAAAAACACAAAAAGGAATGACAGGCGGACCTGAGCAGGTACGGGCTCATCTTGGTCAAGTGGGTTGTTGCCACTGCCAGCCGGATTTGTTCGCCATATGAATTCAATGCTTTTCTAATTTAAGATTAAGATCAGATATTCAATGGCCAAAAGGCCGAAAAGGGCTTCTTTTTTCAATGGGAAGCAAAAATCTCGGTGGGTCTTTGGATGCTTACGGGCTAATTATTGGAAAGTGTGGGGCCAACTTGAACCCAACCATTCGGTCCAGTCCCTCCTCACTTGGTATTTATCTTCAAAATAAATTTAAAATTAATTCTTTAAAAATATTTTATATTTTTTAAAGAAATTTTGGTGCATCTTAGCAATTTTTTACAAATCTGATACATGGTAAAAAAAAATTAAAAAGTGGCATATACCGGTACATTTGCCTCTATTTCATTGGTTTATATAAAATTAAAAAAAAATAAAAATTATAGTATACTGAGTTGGTTTGACGAGCTAAGGAGTTTGTTACTACTTTTTTCCCCTTAAAACTCAGCACTTTTTTTAATCAGAAATTTAGTATTTTTTTATGAATTTAGCTGTTACTCTTTTTTTTTATCTGCAGTTATTACTTATTTACTGAAATTTACTTTATTGGTTTGGGCTCGAGTCTCTGGCCCAAAAAGAGGCAAAAAGAAAAAAAATTATTCCATTGATATAAACCCAGAACCCACATTTCGTTTATTTTATTTTTCACTTTTTCATTCTCATTTTAATGTTTACTTCATTTCCATTACAAAATAAACAAATGCAACGGGACAGGGACAAGGGCATGCCGGGGGTCCGGGTTGACTGCCCAGTGGCTAGCATCCCAAACTGGCTCGTTAGTCTGTCTTGTCTTTGTGGTTCTGCATCGCCAGATACACTCTCACAAAAACCCTAACTTGTCCCCACCCCTAAAGTCTTACTCTCTGAAAGAAAGCTTCTCTTCGTGGAATTATGGCCGAAACCCAGAACTCCGAAGAATCCACATACCATATGAAGCGTAAACCTGATCTGAACGGCGAAGACAGTGAAGAGCATTCAAAGAAAGCTCCAAAGCTCGAAACTTTCGAAAACAATTCGCTGGCTTCCGAGGACAAAATTGAAGAATGTGAAGCTACTCCAAAATCAAAGAACAACTTGGAAGTTCCTAATAGCAATTGCTCATCCGTCACTGAGAAGAAGATCGAAGGAATTGAGTCCGAAGTATTCGCAAGAGAAGCTGGCAATGAGGACGATGGAGATGACGATGAAGTTGATAATGACGACGAGGACGATAATGGGGATGAGGATGAAGATGAGGACGTTGACGTTGATCGAAAGGGCAAGGGAATTGTGAGAGATGACAAGGGCAAAGGGAAATTGATAGAAGAAGAGGATGAAGATGAAGATGACAGTGGTGATGATGATTCTAACGATGATGGGGTCGTTTCAGATGGTGACAGCGATCTATCGGATGATCCACTTGCAGAGGTTGATTTGAATAACATCCTTCCATCAAGGACTCGAAGGAGGACAATTAATACTGGAGTATATATTGCAAATGATCTGCCGAACGATGAGGATGATGATAGTGATGATAGCGATGCTTAAGTGGTAGAGGTTAGTAAAATTTTAGAAAGATAACTGTTAGATTAGCTCTGTTAAACACTTGCCATTTTTCTCCGCAATGTGATATAGTTCCCACTTTCTCTTGGTGTCACTGGCAGTAGCTAATGGTTGAATTTCCTAATGATATGCTCGTTTGAAGGTAATTGAAACTAGGCCAATCGCCGTGAGATATTGCATTTTTTTTAAAAATATCCACCAAAATTATAACCATAACCACTTTAACTTCATTCAGCTTATCACAAAATGATTAAGATGAAAATGGCTTGTCCATGTCCCTTTTAGGGGATTAAATCTGTTTTCAATTTGGCAGTAACTTGTTGTTCTTTAGTTGTAGTCCACAGTATTGCCATTCAATTGTGCTGATCATGTTGTTTAATTTTGAACACCTAAAACTAGTATTTCACTTTGATCCTAGAAGAAGGGCTTAGGCAAGTTTCTTTACCATATGAATACTTTAAGCAACCAGAGAAAAGCTAACAAGAATTGAGCAAAAGATTGATGCTCAAGTTTGAGCCATTGCCGAGAAACCAAGAGAAAGTGTGAGAAAATGAGAGGGAAAATGTGTGAGAATTGGGGGAATTTTCATTATCAGATAATGAGTAATTACAACTATCGACTCAACTAGTTCCGGCTCAGCATAACAACTTTTGACTTCGATTATCAACGGAATATAGCAGCCTAACTAGTTGATTAACTTACAAACCAAAATGCACTTCATTTCCTTTCATCCAACAGCATATTAATGGCATTTCTTCTTCTTTTTGGCTCGTTTCAATCAAGCCTATGTTCTGTAGACTATTATTTGTGGGTTAGGTAGTTGTTAGGAAATTTAAGAGCACAGGGGATAATACTTTTTCAATTTAGAAGGTTTGGGTTGTGGAACATGCGGTTTCTTTGTGCTATTTAGGATGAGTAAAACTTGCTTTCCTTTTGTGTATTTAATTGACATAATGTCTTATAATTTCAACAATTTTTATTGTGTAATTTAAAAACAGGTTTCGTACTAAAAAATGTGTCCGGAATCCCTCTTTGCTCTTTGCTTTCAGAGATATTATTCTTCTCTTCATACAGTTGAAGTCAAGAAATGATGTTTTGAATATCATATAGTAGTTATTCAACCAGAGGGTTTATTTTGTTCAGATGCATGCTGCAGGGAGAAAGCAATTACCAAATCATTGTGCTGCTTGCTTCGCCACCATGCAAGACTATGTGCGATCAGTAATTTGTATTATATAAGAGCCTTTTTGGGTTGAATCTTTTGGCGGAGCAAAGCCAAGGAATTCAGAGTAGTCTTTCCTAGTATTAGATCTTTTAACCCCTTTTTTTTTTTTTCTGTAGAATGAGAATATAAAATATTTCTTGGCAAATGTATGTTACCGGAGATGCTGAGATTTTCTTAGTCATATATATATATATATATATATGAATGAGATTTTCTTGAGCAGTTGTCTGCTTATTGAAATGATTCCTTCCTTTATATTTATATATACCTCTTAACACCTAGTCCACATCAATGGGGTGTTCGTTCGCAGAACTGATTTTTATTTCTGGAAATCACCAGGAGTGTGGTTTTCTGGGAATATACCTTACACTGAATTATTTCAAGAAGATAGATGATGATGCTGCCCACCGGCAGGCGATCAGCAGTGGTGAAATGTGTGGGCCACAAGGTGGGCAATTTTGTTATTTTATTCGGCCGAAGTTTTTCCCACATTGTAGGAATCGTATATTCTCACCCAAGAACATGAGAAACTTAGACCAAAATTCATTCCTGATCTAAGAGTGTGTATCAAATGTAGGAATGTTAGTTTCATCCCTTTGTTAGCTTTTTTTTTTTTCTTTTTTTTCTCTTGTACCAAACACTACACTAGTGGTTTGTTCCGAATGTTTTGTTATGAAGAGAAAGCTATCGACCGGTTAGGAGAGGAGAGCATGGAAGGGGATTAATTTTCGCACCGCCGCAAATGAATATTTGCACCCACTTGCACTTTCAGAAACATATACAGAATAAATAGCATACGTCCCTCTTAACAAACACATTAGGTAATGACAAAGAGAACCACCTAATCTGTGCAACCTATTTTCATCTACCAATTGTTTGACTCTATCTTTAACCACCCCTTTGTTGTGGATCGTACTTTCCCACACTTACACTATAGGGTTAGGAGAAATGCTGGACTGGGCTCTCCTAAATTGGGATATTTTGAGCTTTTTATTTTATTTATTTGGCAATTATCATTGAACTCTTCTGAACTTACTCTGTTTCATTACAAGACTATGTTCACTTTTTGTCACTAGTCCTGTCTATATGGGCTCCTGCGTACAAATTTATCTTGTCCCTTACATGTTTTGTCGTTTGACCAAGAAATACATGAAGAGTGACGGCACGGAGACAAGGTGTCCGTCCGCATTCCCACAATGCAAGAATTTTTACCCAAAAGGAACTTGATAAGATTCACATATTATAAAGTAGAGAAATCACAGATGCGCAGCATGTGATAAGGCTTTTTTAATTTTAAGTTCCATGTATGAGCATGAGGGCATCTTCCCAGTTGTTAAACATGGTCGAGAGCTGACATGAGCACCAATGATATAAACGACATGATATGCTGCTACTCTGGGTGGTGGGTTTTGCCTTTTTCACACTCTTTTGTCTTCTTTTATCATAGAAAAAGCTTAAGTGGGTGACGTCACCCAACCATTTATGTGGTCCCTACTATAGTACTATTCCCTCTCTTCTCTTTCATCCTCATATCATATCCTCCTATCGATTCGATTCCTTTTAATTTTACCTTTTCTTGTTTGAGACCAATGACCCATTTGGCATTTGACGTTTGCTGTATTTTTTTTTTTTTTTATTTTGTTATAAATAGAAGAGACACCCAACTTTTAAATACTAACTACATAGACTAGGCTTCAACCGGAAGAATGAAGAAATTAGAGCCTTAAAAGTTGTCAATGTAAATATCTGCTCCTTTTTGCCTTTGCATGTGTTGGTTTAGAGTTGATCTACAAGATGAAATGTGGGGCAGTTGGTGGCAGCAAAAGGGGCATGTTATGTTTCGAACGGACTTCTATCCAAATTCCACAGCTTAATCATCCTCCTCATTAAACCAGGACCACCATGCAATGTCATGCGTTATCATGCCGCATGCTGCCCCATTTTTGGCTACTAAGGACCAAATTTTGTGGGTCTCTCTCTCTCTATATAGTATATATATATACATCCTTCAATTTAATTTCCCTCGTCCCACTACTTCAACAAATTCTAGTTTCCTCATAGGTTGATAATTGGGAATCTTTTTTTTTTTTTTTTTCTCTCTCTATCTCTGTTTTTCAATAATTTTCCAATGCTTCAAGCCCTGATGTACTTCACATGGCTGCAATTCTAGTTAATCATTGAACTGGCAATATCAAAATGGAAATAATCATGAGTCTCTTTTTTAAAAAAAAAAAAAATTGTTTATAATTTTCCTTATGTAGCCTCTCTTTCAAATGTGTTATTGTTGTACTAACTAAACGCAACGCCAAGTGGAGCTATAATTATATTTGGTAATTAAACCCCTTTTTTTGCCTAACCACTCTTTCTAGGGTGCGAAATACAGTTCTCTAATTGGGTAATGAGTCGAGCTTGTGATATAACATTAATCCCTTACGTATTTGTCGTTGAATTATGTAGGTTGAAGACAAAAATTTCCAGCTTAGAAACACTTTGTACACCTTTCTGCCAATTTATAAATGCAAAAGTATTGTTTATATAGCTTGTGATCCTTCAACTCTCGTTGTCAAGTACAAAGGAATTTTCGTTGCATTAGATTTCTTTTAGAAACACTTTAGGGTTTCACTGTCATAAATAAATTTGAGTTTTTTAATTATAATTCAATAATTTACACATCTTTTACGACGTGGCTTAGTGTTAGAATTAACGGCTCAGATTTAGTGACTACACACAGTCAACAATTATATCAATCCAAATCCACCCTAGGCAGGTGAGGTTAATGTTAAAGGCTAGAGCAGGTGCAGACACCGGTTCTGAGAGACAAGTTGTGATTATTATTATTATTATTAGATATGTTAATGTTATACGAGGAGGAAGAAAAACAAAGTTCCGGTGGGTAATAAAGGTGACCCACGCACATGGCAAAACCGATATCCTCAACTCCAAGGTCTACAACAGCATGGTCCACATTCAGAATTTTATAGACTTGTGTCAATTATCAATTATTATTATTATATAAAATTTCCAATTCCCTTATTTGCCCTTTTCCTTTTTTTTAAAAAAAAAAGATAAATGTATGGAGAGATAATTATGAGTTAGAACTTAGAAGAATAAAGTTGTAAATTAAATTATTGCACTAGTCTGCATTTGCTAAAAATTATTGGGATACTCTCAATTTAAACTGAAAAAAAATTACTTTACTAACAGAGAAGATACGAATTAGAGAATTACAAGGGTTGTAATTTATTCAAGTTGTAAGAGAGAATCTTGCTAATCATTTGGGGAGTTTGGAAGAGAGAGGAGATTTGCAGAAAAGAGAGAAGAGCAGCAATTATACATACAATTAATTAATGTTGTGTTTGGCTCATGATTATACACATACGAGTGCGGTAAATCAGTAACGCCAAGAGATTCACATAAGTACAGATTTGGTTTATCAATAAATGATTAACTTAATTATATTCTTAATGAAGAAAGTAATAACAAAGTTTGGCCAATGATGGTGGCCCATTGAAAGGAAACTGTGGTGCGTAGGAACCTCACCAAATCAATGTAAACGTAAATGTAAATGGAAAAGTAAATAAAAGAGGGTTTGGTGTGGGATGTGTCATGCGTGGACCACGTTGAATTCAAAGGACTTGGATTTCCTGCAGCTATACAATCGACTGTAGGCTATCTGATCTGTTGAAGCTACACAGTCAGCACAGATCAGACGGTCTGCAGTCAATTACAAAAAATCTAAATTTGAATTCAAAATGACCTATTACTCTCTTCACACTGAGTATTGTATAGAAATTTTCACAAAATTTTTAATTAATCATCTTATATTATTTTATATTAATCAATGTAAATTGTGACTTGTTACATTATTTTATAAAATGAAATAGATAATTTTATCATCGTATAATCACATATTTTCTATTTCATAAACAAAAATTATTATATGTATTATTATTTTTTATTGGTTGAATTTATTAATTAATTGATTTTTTTAAAATGATATATGTAATGGTGTGCAAGATAGAATATATGAACTCAATATTAGATATTAACAGAAGAAAAAGGTGTAAGAAATGACCTTGTGGCGTTTACTCAAAGTGACAAATGATTAACAAGGCACAACCAAGTAATGAAAGGGTCAATATGCTTGCTTCAATCATCATACTGCTTTAATTTAGGTGAGTCTTTTACAAGAGATTATTACAGCGTTTAAAAGTTAATTTTTAAAATATTACTTAAAATAATATTTTATTTTAAAAATTAGCTATTAAAAATTAAAATTTTTATTTTTATTTTTAATTTTTTAATAAATTATAACTTTTATTCTCTCACAATTATTCATAACAACTCAACTTATTTTTCTTCTACGTGACACTTGGTTTATTTTTCTTCTTATATTTTTTTTTTTCCATTTCTCCCTTTTTTCTTTTCCATTCATTTTCATTTTATTTTTTCCTCACAACTTGCTTTTTAATTATTTAATTAATAGATTTATAAAAAATAATTATTTAATTAATTAACTTATAATAAAATAAAAAATAATTATTTAATACATAAGTAAATAGAATAAATAATGAAATAAATTATTTTAATTTGTGCAATCAATTTTATTATACAACTTTAATTCAATCAATTAATTACATAATTATAAATTTTTAATTATATCTCATATATTTTAATTAGCTTCATAGTTATACGCTACAATCTTGTAGCTTTCACAGTTTTACTAAACATACTCTAAGGTTATCTATAAAGTGAGCTAATTTTATCACTTTTGAATTAAGAAATTATAGAAGAATTTAATATGATTTTTTAAAATATTTTTTTTTATATATTCTACTTGATTCAACTAATAAAAGTTAAATAATTTCACTTAATATAGGTATAAATTTCACTATAAGTAATATTTCTTTAACAAATAATATGTAATTTCTATAGTAAGCCTTTTTTCAAATACTATGATATGTCTTAGTCTTGTAATGGGTATTCTTCCTACATTTTAAACTTTCTTTCTCTGAAAAAGAAAAAATAGGAAGAGATTATGAGTGATTTATTTATTTTTTAAAATCATCTTCAAGATTGATAAAAATTTCGGATCACTTGGTCCTAAAACCATCTGATTAAGATTTACAAATTTTTAATCTAAATATGAAGCTAGGCACAGCAAAAATAATAAAATCTCAAAATGAAAAATGGAAAGGAAATCCTTTCCTCACCCAAACATCAAGTTTTCCAAAATCAACAAATATCGGGTAAGGAGTACTTGCAATATTGGATTGGATTTGGTTTAAAGCAAGTGGATGGATTGATTCCATAAGTTCTCAACAACAATTGTACCTTTTATCGGGTAAGGAGTATTTGCTAACTTTTTTCTTTGCTACAAACACGTACTAAAACCTAACGAAATAAATTCTCACTTCAATCAATAACAACAATAATTTTCTGCCTCTTGCCTACGATGTCTGTCCTCAACCAACAAGAAGTGATTTGTATAAAATCATAAAATTCGATTCCTTTTTTTTTCTTCTTTGATTTGTATATCTTTTCCCGAGAAACAAACACCCTCCACTCGTCCTTCACCTACAGAATTTCATCCTTTAATGTACCGGCCTCCCCACCATTATTTCATCCTCTTGCCAATTGAGATGGTCATTTTGTAATTTATCGTAAGACCAATGTCGATTATTGTCTATGCGTTGTTCCAATTTTTTTGTTTTTCGTTGAATCGCTTGAACTGTTTTTTAGCAACAACATTTTGAGACTTTGGCAGGGCAGGGGAGGTCACTTCGAAAGCAGTGACAACGACACATGCATGTTCACTCACTCAACGGCCAAGATTCTCAACCTTGTCGTCAAAATCCATACCTACCGTTCGATTCAGAGCTCTAACTCGACCTTTGTTCGTACCTTAGTTTAGATAGTAACCACAGTTAGTTTGCCCAAGCAATAGTGTTGTGTTGTGTTGAGTTGAGCTGCAGCTTCTCCCACTGTCCCTGAGCCCAGCTTTTAACTCGGCGCATGTGAGTGACTGAGGGAAGGAAGGGGTTGGGTTCCAAGCTTGTCTAGGTTAGAATGTAAAAAGTTTTACTATTTGTAGAAAATATGGATTCGGAGATCTATTGACTCCTTCTTCCCTTTTCTCCGAGGGTCTTTATCCTATGTAATCATCACCGTTTGATTTGCAGATTATAGCATCGCTTAGCAAATAATTCTTCTTGCCCTGATTTGTACCTGAAAAAATTCTGCTCCTTTTTTTTTTTTTTTTTTCTCTCACTTAGCAGATCCGAGCTCGGAAATGTAAAAATTCCCCCCTTTTCCCCGTACCGTTGGTTACTGGTAGGTTTTAGATCTCTTTCGTTGTTGTTATCGTAGATTAGAAGTCGTTTCGCGAAGGAATATTTTGTGATCTTGTTATCTCACTCTTGTTCAACCCAAGATCTATCCTTTTCTGGTTTTTCTCTGGTTTTAGAGCTTGCCCTAACGAATTTCAGTGTTCAGATCTTGGTTACATCAAACTTTGTTCTTATTTTTCACTTTAGAGTTTGAAAGAAGAAAATTTTCTGGGAAAGCCGTGGAATTTGGGCGCAGATTAGAAAAAGGAAAGGAAAAAGATGAATTATTTTCCAGACGAGGTATTAGAGCACGTCTTTGACTTCGTCACGTCGCACCGGGACCGGAATTCCGTGTCCCTGGTGTGTAAAACCTGGTACAGAGTTGAGAGATTTAGCCGGGAGAGAATTTTCATAGGGAATTGTTACTCTATAAGTCCTGAGCGATTGATCCAACGGTTTCCTGGTCTTAAATCTCTAACCTTGAAAGGCAAACCTCATTTTGCGGACTTCAATTTGGTGCCTCATGAATGGGGAGGCTTTGTTTATCCTTGGATTGAAGCACTGGCCAAGAGCAGGGTTGGGTTGGAAGAGCTTAGGTTGAAGAGAATGGTGGTTTCGGATGAGAGCCTGGAGCTACTTTCCCGTTCTTTCGTGAATTTCAAGTCTCTAGTTCTTGTTAGCTGTGAAGGGTTCACCGCCGATGGCCTAGCTGCTATAGCTGCAAATTGCAGGTAAGGAGAATTCCTCGGTTTGGGCCTACTGATGTTCCTATTATTTAGACACTGTGATCTGATTCATATCTTTGAAACTCACTATTTAATGTGTCAGTGTTTTTGATTTGATGTTCCTAGTGTCTTGTGCTTGGGATGAATAGCTTAGCTAGTTTTTGGTCTGTTAAGTTTCTGATTTGGTTTTTGTGCCTTCTACTCTTATTTTTTTGTTTTGACCGATGTACCTTGTACTTTTCGATGATTATTGGCTTGTATTATTATCAGAATAGCTCTATTAAGGAGTAAAGTAGGTGATTGCCTTTATCTATGATATGAAATATTTGGTAGGCATTGGGCTGAACTTTTCAACGTGTCTTTGGTTTACTTACAGTTGTGCTGAGAGCTTCTCCAGAGCTTGAGTAATCTCAGGACTTTGGTTTATCCGCGCCTACTTGTGAATTCTTCTTGCTTAGTGGCTTTTTAGTAACAACTTCTCTGTATAAATATTTTCTTTGTTTCTGTTTAGTCTTTGGAGAGAGAAATGATGTTTAGAGATCTGTTGTGCATATTGAGAATAACCAATAATATGATGAGCATCTATTATTGACACCCATTTTGTGGCTCTTGCTGTCATTAAATGTGTAGATTTCTAAGGGAGCTGGACCTGCAAGAAAATGAAATTGACGATAAAGGAGGTCAGTGGCTAAGCTGCTTTGCTGATAGCTGTACATCACTTGTCTCTCTTAATTTTGCTTGTCTTAAAGGAGAGGTTAATTTGGGAACTCTTGAGAGACTTGTCGCTAGATCTCCTAATCTGAGAAGTTTAAGGTTAAACCGCTCTGTGCCACTCGACACACTCCAAAGGATATTGATGCGAGCACCTCGGCTTGTGGACTTGGGCACTGGGTCTTTTGTTGGTGATCCAGCTTCCGAGACCTACATCAAGCTAAAGAATACCATTATGAAATGTAAATCAATAACCAGTTTATCTGGATTTCTGGAGGTTGCTCCTCGCTGCCTATCAGCTATATATCCCATATGCTTGAACTTAACGTCCTTGAACCTTAGCTACGCAGTGGAGCTTCAGGGTCATGAGCTAATAAAGCTCATTCGCCACTGTGGGAAACTTAAACGCTTATGGGTAATTAAATCATGCTCAAAAAACTTCCTCTTTTCCTTTTTTTCTAAGTTGAGTTCATGTAGGTGGATGCCAATAATTACCGTACTCTTGTGCAGATATTGGATTGCATTGGAGACAAAGGACTTGGTGTTGTAGCTTCCAAATGCAAAGACTTAGAAGAATTGAGGGTTTTCCCATCAGTTCCCTTTGGGGTTGGCCCTGCAGCTGTGACAGAAAATGGACTGGTCGCAATATCCATGGGTTGCCCTAAGCTTCATTCACTGCTCTATTTCTGCCAGCAGATGACTAATGCTGCTCTCATAACAGTTGCCAAGAACTGCCCAAATTTCATACGCTTTAGGTTGTGCATCCTTGATGCCACGAAACCCGATTCTGATACAATGCAGCCACTGGATGAAGGTTTTGGGGCAATTGTACAGTCATGCCGGCGGCTCAGGCGGTTGTCACTCTCCGGGCTCTTGACTGATAAGGTTTTCCTTTACATCGGAATGTATGCCGAGCAACTTGAAATGCTGTCTATAGCATTTGCTGGAGAAAGTGACAAGGGAATGGTCTATGTGTTAAATGGATGTAAGAAACTACGCAAGCTTGAGATCAGAGATTGCCCTTTCGGCGACACGGCTCTTCTGACGGACTTAGGGAAGTATGAAGCAATGCGATCCCTTTGGATGTCGTCGTGTGAGGTGACCCTTGGAGCCTGCAAAACAGTGGCAGAGAAGATGCCAAGACTAAACGTGGAGATCATAAATGACAATGAGCAGACACCTCAGTGTAACCTTGACGATGCCAACAAAGTAGAGAAGATGTACTTGTACCGAACACTGGTTGGGAAAAGAAAGGACGCACCTGAATTTGTATGGACTCTCTAGTTGCTTGCATCTTAGGCTAGTTCTTTTTCTGGTTATCAAGCACTTTGTACTTCTTAGGCTGACTCCTTAAATGTAATTTTTAGTGCTTTCTTTCTGTTTGCTTATTATTTGCTCTTTCTATTCCCTAAATTAACTTCTTGCCTTATGTCGATGAACTAGAACTTGGCAGCACTCCAAGCAGAGGTGAATCTGTGTAGTGTAAGTTATTCATCTGTAATTATAAAGTTCTCTCAGTTTGGGAAGGGGCGCTAATTAGTAATTCCTGTACTCTAGTAGTTGAGATAATCCTGTTCAGCTCGTTGGCACCTATGCAATAGAATATTTCTTGCAATGGAATAAGATTTTTCTCGTCTGGTCCCATTTTCCCTTTGTTCTAGCCACTGCATGTGAGGATTCCATGTCAACGGCAGGTCTAATAGGAGTCTTTTTTTCCCCGTCGGTAGAAGTAGGGATATATCCTGGGCTTTTTTCTTTTTAGGTAATGGCATGGGAACGGGGGATTCATATCTAGATATGAGAGTAATCTCACTAACTAGCATATATTTTTTTTCAATTGGTTGAACAACGGTGTTCAATCTCTTACCACTGATAGTTTTATATATTAGTCCTCTTGTTCTTTTAGCCATATGATATCATCGAGCAGAATCTTCTCTTCAACGGATTGAGACAAAATCATATAATGCTGGGACAGTTAACGATCGACAGCTGCAGAGTTACTGAGTGCCCGTGATAAAAGTAATGCAGCAATTAATAGATATTAGTATGTGATACCGAAATAGCATCGTTGCTCCGTTTAATCCTGATTTTTTTCTGACTGGAATACTGAAATAACACCAGTGCTAGCCAAAAAAAAAAAAGAAGCTTTTCTGTAGCCTAAAAAGAAAAAAAAGGAGCTTTCCAGAAAAATAATGTAGTGAAAAGATGATAACAATGTTATTGCAGAAATAAAGACGGTTTACACTTTCCAATAGATAGTAAAGTGTAAATACAAATAAGCCCATCGTTCAAATCACAGAACCTATGAACAACCCACAATTAGTGGAAGGGGGTCAAGATCAATTACAGGAATGAGCAAACTTACCAGATCCCAAACACAATAAAGATATTGAGGTACTTTGCAACGACATTTAACAGAGCTATAACCAAGTGCACCAAACTGAAGAAACATCTTGAACTCATGTCACTTAAAAAAAAAAGCAACACTCTTCTAGCACACAGCAGCAACAGAGCGCCGCCAGGCTGCACATTTAAAAGAAGAAATCTTACACTTCGGTTACAATCAAAAAAGGGGGAAAAAAAGCATTATGATATTGAAACCCTAAAATGATGTCAGATAATACAAAAATGATGAATCTCAAGCCGAAATAGAACAGCTGAAAATATCAGAAGCTTTTTGTTTAATGACACTTGAGAAAAGCTAACTGAAATTTCTATAAATTAAGGCAAAGCTGTAGTGATATATAAAAATTTTCCTCATACGGGGTAATAATTTGTCAAACCTGTTTCCAAGCCAAACTGCTACATAAAAGCTTGGTGTAGGATCAATTAATTTACAAAGTACCGAAGGTAAATGAGTTAGGCTCATTATTGAAATCCAACACATGCAAACTAACTTCGTAAAGAGAGCATAGCATGCCTATGAATCAGCCCAGTAATATCAGCATGTACGCTCCTATAACGGTACGTTTGATATTTGATATCCATAGAGGCCCAGGTGTCAAGTATGGCATATTTTAAGCAAGCCAAATTCAAGTGTCACCAAAAAAAAAGAAAGCTTGGTTTTAGGCTTTAGCTCTCTAAGCTCAAGCTCATCATGCAATATACTGAATCAAGTTTAGGCCTCCCAATAATCAGCTCATTTCACTAATTGGATTATTGGTTTCTTGCTATGCATGTGTGTACAGAGCCAAGATGAAAGAGGCAACCATTCCTTGAACGATCAAGGATTTGGTGTTAATACCTGAGAGGCATGAATTTATGCCTCCTGGTCAAAATTTCCCAAACCTAATTCACCCGAACAATATCAATTAAAATACCATGCCACTATTCCAATGGTTCATCTCTCTCAATTAATCAATAGAGAATTTAATCACTTCGACCCTGATGCAATCCTATTGCTTCTTTTTTCTCACTCATGCAGTAAGAAAAGCAGAAAGTATCTCACTAGATGATTCAAAAACTATCAATTAGCTACAGATAATAAAAGGAAGGCACGTGAACAAAGAGTTCGGACAAAAACAGTATTAAAATAAACCAGACTAGAAGTCAAGAATTAACAAGCAAAAAAGGGGAAAAAGCATAGCATACCAGCCATTCAAAAATGATAAGCAACCGTTTTCATGGTGATGGTGATGATCGTAGTGGTAGTGTTGGGGAGGAGGAGGGGGAGGAGGTGGTGGATATCCATCATTGAAATAACCCTGGTAACCTTCATACTGCGGGCGCCGTGGCGGCGGATAACTGGGATACCCAGATTGAGGCGGCGGGTATCCTTCGTACGGTGGCGGTGGAGGGGGTGCTGAGGGGTAACCCGGCGGTGGAGGATAAGGAGATCCATACCCTGTGTAAATTCATAGTCGTATAGATTAAAATTCACATTGAAATTGAAAATCAAATCAGGAAAGAAGAATTAGAAAGCAAAAAGATATGATTTTTATTGTAGTATAGAAGTTTTTAATTTACACCTGGAGGAGGATATGCTTCTTGAGGTGGCCTCTGGTAATTACTCATCGGTCTTCGCGCTCGCCGACGATTGGAGAGTCTCAATTCAGCTCAAACTCTGGTTGGGCTGAGAGGAAATCGTAGATATAATGTAACGCTGGATTTCCGTACTTACTAGCAAATCTGCGCAATTTAGGCCTTGCCAAATCATCGCGAAGCGACGTCGTATAAAAGCCGAAGTGTTTGATTTTTCCAGAGTGGAGACTTTCGTTAAATATTTTTTAGCTGAATTATAATATATCAACACGCTTACTAAAAAAGAAAATAATACACCGAACAATTTTTTATACGATGCATCCGCAATTTTTTAGGGGTAGAAGTATATGTATAACGGTCTATTAAAATATATCTTATTGAATTCTTATGTGGCACTTATTGGGTATTTACTCTTTAGTCTTTTATCTCAAATATAAAATGTCTCGTACAGTCAACCATAAAAAATAGTCTCATCGAAACGCGTTGAACCAAAATCTCTACTTGTTTTAGTTATATAGGAAATTATTAACTACTAACTAATGGAAATGACTCACTATTTCAACCCGAAGAAGAAGAAGAAATGATTCATGACTCATAAACGGGCTCTAGGTGTTATGGTGTGTAGCCAGAACACTTGGGCTCGCATATGAATAGCTGCATGTGCAATTGAGAATACCCATGTATTAAAAATGCCACGAGGTTCATCTGGACAACAATATACTAGTATCGAGGGGGAATCTTAACTTGTAAGAAAGAAACGTTTCCAATGACGCCGCTAAAAAACGCGTAGCCATGGGATGGGATTGTCCTTTGAATTGTGTAGCCAATTCGCTATCTGAGGTCCCACCAACACGTTGGATTAGACGCAAGTCCCAACCAATCCCTTAAACCAAAACCACGCACATAGAAATTTTCTTCAATCCTCTACCATTTAGCGTAGCGATCATAGAACTCAAAGTCACAGCAACTATCCCCCATTCTTCAGATCGCGAGTTGTTTTTCCTTGCAAGGAAAGATGAAGAAAACCAACGCCCAGAACCAACCCCCTAATCTCTCCTCCGGTCCTTATTCAACTTTCCAAGGAGCAACACCATCTTCATCTGGGAATTGGGGAACTCATGTGATGGGTACTCCTGCAGTTCCCACATCTCACCCGGACAACCAAAGAGAAGCATCACAGTCACACACGCATCCTTATGTCCAACAAACTCCAACCCAGAAGCCAAGCGATAGCCCCAAGGAATCAATCCTCCGCGCGTTAGATTCGTGGAGCAAAAAGGCCGAGATCACAGCCAACAACGTCTGGCATAATCGTATGTCCCCACTGTCTATTGATTTTGGTTAATTGGGTGATGGTAGATCTTGTATTTGACGTGGGATTTCTGTTAATTGCAGTTAAAACGGGCCCTTCAGCATCTTCGGCAGCGTTGGGGAAGATGAATATGATGGCCAGAGCATTGACTGAAGGTGGATATGAGTCTTTGTACAAACAAAGTTTCACAACCTATACAAATGAGAAGCTGAAGAAGAGCTTTGCTTGTAACCTTTCAACATCAACGGGGCCAGTTGCAGGAACTCTCTATCTCTCTAATGCCCATGTAGCATTTTGCAGTGATCGCCCATTGTCTGTCGGCGCACCCTCTGGGATGGAAACTTGGAGCCACCACAAGGTAAAACTAAGAATCTTCAATTGAGCCCCCAATTATTTTAGATTTTTTTATTAATAAGCCCACCAATTAGAGGTAGAGATTGAGTAAAATCCAACATACAGAACCATTTAATTACATATTGGATTCACAGTTAGAGACATAGCGCAATCATAGACTATATTATTGACTGCAGCAAATTCGACACTTGACTCACCAGAATGGTTTTTGACTTTTGAACATGAAATTGACTTATAAGATGGTTCTTAATTGATTAAACAGATTATGGTGCCTTTGGGAAAGATTGGGACAGTGAATCCTGTGGTGATGAAGGAGAACCCACCGGAAAAGTACATACAGATTGTTACAGTTGATGGCCATGATTTCTGGTTCATGGGTTTTGTGAATTATGACAAAGCAACCAAGCACATCTCAGAAGCTGTCTCGAATTTTATGGTTACGGGAATGGCAGTTCCATCAGCATCGACCAATTCGTAAGCAGTGGATTTTTATTTGGCTGCATTTGTTAAGAGTTGCCGATTGTTCCTTATTTCCAGTTTTTGGAGTATCTTGTTAGATAGTCACGTTTGAAGTATGTGACTTTGTATTCTCTATTTTCTCTTTTATTTATTGAATCAGTACTTGGTAATCAAAATTTGAGCCCATGGGCCTATCCAAAAAAACGAGCCCATACTATCCAATAAAAATAAGAGATCCGGATAATAATTTTTTTTTTTTTTAAAAAAACATATAAAGAAAATTTGTTTCGAACCAGTTGCATACTTAACCATGTTGAGGGGTTCCACTGCTATGCGTACGGACAGTAAAGAGTACTTAGATTATTTCCTCACTTTTAAGAGAAAGTAATCTTCGAGTATGGACTGAAATACCTTTATACGTAACGAACTAAAAATGAATTTTTGTTTAAAAAATGTAAATCAAAGATATGATGACCAGTAACTTTGATATATATGTTTAGATGAGATTAATCTAGTCAATAAGTAAAACAATAATAATTATTCTTTATATTAACATGCCTTTTCTTTGGACTCAACCTTAATATCACATACTCTACACTTAATACCTTTACATATACTATTATTTAATTAAAGATAATTCACTTTTTCTTTTATATTAAATGAAATAAAAAGGATTAATAAAGGTATTATAATTAATATATTGATTAATTAATAATTGAAAAACGTTGAAGTAAAATTTTTTTCAGAGAGAATGAGTAGTTAATTTTAATTTTATTTTCTTGATTTGCTTACTTTTATAATTACCATGCAAAGATAAAAGATTTCTACTTCTTTTTTTTTTTTTAATAATTCCAGATGTGTCTTAAATGCTCTATATGCATTTATCCTTTTTGTATTTGGGGTATTGCAAGGAAGGAGAGTAATTTGCTTATATTGATGGGTTGACAAAATCAGAAACCCAGCACGGCATGAGCTGTTCTAACTTTTATAGGTCAACTTACCATAAATAACATATTTAGAAGTGGTCCACCATTTATTACAATGTTCAGTTTTCACAAATGAACAAGTCCACATATTCGGCCTCTAACGTTTTATTTTCTGCAAAAAATGAAAATAATGCTCTAATTATTCACTCTGCCACCCTATTCTAATTAATTACCTACTTTAATTATTCAATAATTTAATAAAATATTATAATTTCTTAATCAAACAAAATTCAGCATCATGCTTGGTTGGTTTACTCGTTTGCAAGCAAGCCACGTGTGTTCTCTGAAATTATTTTCTCCCAAAAAGCTAGATACGATGAGTGCAATAATATTCCTTAATCAAGACAAAAGATTAAAGATTATGTTCCTTTTCTTTTTGCTTATAAAAGTAGAATTGTTTGAAAAGTCGTTAATATATGCATTAATTGAGAACAAAAACGCATACGTTTTGACGTTGAAGAAAAGGAAAGTAATATATATTAGAGACTAAATTTTGCAGAGCAGTGAATCACTGAATCTATTATAAAAGTCTTGGGTTCAATGTTACATAATCACCCACTATTTGCTCATAGATTAGAGGACTCAGATCTCCTGCAGTCGTTATACGACTTTGCAGTCGGCTATAAGCCGTTTAATCTCTGTAAACTGTACTGTCAACACAGATCAGACGACTTACAGCCGACTACACGCGTGCGTCACTATAAGAGATCCAAATTATAGACTAGACCAATTGGTAAAGCATAAGTCTTGAGCAGAAAGGACAGTATAGCAGTGGCTGTGCCACAATGAGCTGCATTTCCACATTGGAGCAGCTTGAAGTGAAAAGGAAAATTTGAGAGTGGATCAACAATTTATGGAGAGTGCTCGTTCCTGTTTCTGTTCCTGGCCCTACACGGTTGCTTCGTTGTGTAGGTCCGTTGGTAAGAAGCCAACCTGCTGCCGAGTTTGTATGGACTATTCCTCCAATCACAACTTCTGGCCTTAGATCGAAAATCTGTTTCCCTGTTACTCTGTTCATATAATAAGGAATTCCCGTCTGAATGTACAAACACATAAACTAATTACTATTCACATATAAACTTTTAACATTTAAAATGGACACACAGCTCTTGGGTAATCAGAATGACCGGACAAAAAGTGACTTCAAATGAGATGTAATTAGGTATAAAAAATTTTATTTTTAATATAAAGTCAAAATATTTATAGATCAAAAATTAAAAATTTTATATTTAAACTTTAAAAGCTTCTGAGATAAATTATCACTGACAACGAACTAAAAAAGTAGAAAGAGATTGAGTTACCGTAAAATCTAGGGCACTTTCCCATGGATAAGGAACAAGACCTCTAGGATTGTTCGTCAGAGAATCAAGTAGTGCTATAGAATCCATTGCGAGTATCTGATGAGAAATAAATTTGCGATGAACATATATTTATAGAGAAAATACTTGTTTTGAGATTATGATAATATATATTTTTAATTCTTTTATCTCATTCGTTGTCACACTTGTAGAAATTATATACTAATAATACTATTATTAAATTACTAAAAATATATCATTTAATATTTTTTAAACTAATCAAGGTAAGTGAAACACTGCAATAGAAAATGTTACTCCCCTAAGATTGACTTCTACATTTAACGGTCTGGATTGTATGTAAAAATTACTATTATATTTGTGTGATATGCTTTATTGCTGATATAGAGATAAAATTTATTGCTAGATATGCATTGAATTTGAGATCTTACCTTTTTTTTAAAATATAAACTAATTATTAATTAAGAGTTTTTAATGTTGGTCCATATTTATTTTATTTTTATTTTTAAATTCCTCCATTATAGACATAGGAAGATAACTTTTTAGTATACATCAATTAATTATTACATCAAGTAAAGAATTTTTTTATTATTATTCATATATGAATATTTTTATTATCGATAGACCTAAATTTGTTATAAGAATTAAGTAATTATAATAACATTTTCCCTTAACAGTGATTTCTTACCAACTCAAACATGTAACATTGTAAATGTCATTGACTAAGTCATATTATATTTATATTTTATTTTTATTTATCTAAATAAATCATTTTCTCACCTTCCTCTACCTCCATTTGCTTTAATTCACAACAAAAAATTATCAGATAAAAATATAAAGAAAATATATGTTACGATTATTTTGGTTTTAATGTTCATTTTGTATTTTATATAAAATTTCCTCACCTATTTTTAGTGATTCTTTATTTTTAAAATTTTTATATGAATTGTTAAAATAATATTTTAAAAAATATATAATTAGATCAATTTTTCTTTTCGTAATTTTCCTTATAATTCTGTCAAAAAAATTAAATAAATTATGAGTTAAAAAAAAAAAAAAAACCTTATCAGTGTTTAGTACGGGGCTGACAACAAGCTTTTATTATTTTAAATAATTACAAATTGAAAATTAAAAATATTTAAAAATAACTTTAACTAAATTTTCTATAGAGAAGAGACAGGAGGGTGATTCCATGAGTGTGGTTTAAGGATTATCTTCTATAGAGAAGAGTACAGGGAAGCACTTGCAGGTTTTGGAGCTGGATTAGGAGGCTCATGCATGGACTATTATCGGTAGTAGATCTGGAGTTTTGCTGGCAAACTTTAACTAAATTTTCTATGCTTTCTCATTCAGAGCTAACAACTATTCACGTCGAGCCAGCACCCATGAAAGAGCAAGAGAAATTTCGGTTCAAATGTAAAATCATAGAATATAAACCAAAATCAGTTGAAGAAACCAAAAGCTCCAAAACAGCAGACCATGCTGAAAGCAAGATGCAACAGGGAAAAACAGTTAAGAGCAAACTTATCTCGAAGGGCCCAGCCAAACAAACAAACAAAAAAGCTGCTAAGGAAAGAGAATGAAGTTTCCATTATGCTATCCTTAGTTCTTAAAATTGTGCTTATTCAACCACTGATGTCACAAAATATGCTACCAAGAGAAAGAGGTATATCAAAAAGGACGATAAGGATGGCTAATAGAATGTGGAAAGAGAAGGAAGAGAGGGTTATTGAAAAGGCTCCTCAAAGTTTACCACGGACAAGCAAAAAACTTACAATTGATTTGTATAAAACGTGGAAAACAATTCATTGATGGGCATGGGGGTTGGGTTGCAGATTACCAAAACATGATATATGATTCTCGACAATGGGATCAAGTAATAACTAAATCTACATGCCAAGATCCATCCCCTTCAAAGTGAAAACTGAAACACCTGTGCTGTTCAGGCTATGCCGTCATGAAGACAATTTGTTCTCTCGCTAAATCATTGATTAGTCATTAAGAAAAATTCCAACACCATATGCCCTAACTACGTAAAAGCTAACCACTGACAGAGTAGTATTGTCTAGCCTCCACATGTCTGATCTGAAATGTACCAATCTATCAATGTCTAACGCTTTTTCTTGCTTCCTTTTGCACTGGATTTAGATGGGGTGATTAACAGGGACACAAACAGAACCACAATGGAAACCACCGAGATTAGAGATCCATACTTAGACAGCAACCTCTGCAGACATTAAATAATTCACATCAAGAAAGTACATATATGCCATAATACATCTAGAAAGTTATCAAAAGTAGCATAACGCTCTAAGAAATATAAGATGCCGAGATTTTCCCATGGCTCGACACACAGGTGGAGAATAGCCCGCTAGCATGCATAAACACATTTAAGTTTATCTTTCATGTGACATTACACCTACAACACATCAAACCATCCACTCCTTAACAGTGGATGAAGTAGTACTAGAAAGGTGAATGCAATCAATTTATACATGTCACCTTCCTTGACTCATGACATGCAAAATCACTACTAAGAAAGGTGAACACACGTCCCAACTCAGTAAAAAAATTTCGAAGAACAAAGAACATAATAAAGTAAGAGTCCATACCTTAGCCTGAGAAATCAGGATCCAACGGAAGTCAGTACATGAAAACACAATGAAATAAGTATTCAGTCAACATGAACAGTTGTCATGTAAATTGAGATTGAATCACACAATTGCAGGGTTTAAAAGAAATTTACCCATTCAAGTTTCTTCTCTGGAGTCCTATCAGCGAGAACATCCAAAGGAAGTATGGGAGTTGAATATGCCTCCTAAAAGCAAGCAAATAGCAAGATTAGAAAGTTTGTTCATCAGAAACAAAAATAAGAGTAATACAAAAAGATGTTAAACCTGTAAAGCGGCTTTGGTGGGAACACGGAACTTAATGACAGCTGGTGCACCAGAAAAGACTCCCTTTGCTTTGGCCTCCAATTCAAACGAGTGGGACAAGATACCACCACTGAATAAAGATTTTATTTTATGTCAAGAGAAATTAATAAAGCAGCAGCAGAGAAGAAATAGGAGAAATATCTAGAGTAGCAAAAGTTATAACATGAAACTCACGCGTCAAGCCTTTCCCATGTCTTTGAAGTGCTGCCAGTGACTATATCAAAAACATCACTCGGCCAGCTATCATCTGTTAGACTTACATCATATGCAGTCCTTTTACAAAACAGAACAAAAATTAGGTACGATGCAAGTCTAATAATTTATAGCTAACAGAGAACAATAAAAGTGCAACATAAGTAATTGGAGATTACATACGAATATAGGAAAATAAAACAAAAGATGCAATCACTTATACAAACTAATCCTTAAATTGTGACCTCTTTCACTAATTATGGATTGCTTAATATCATCTTATTTAATGAAAGTTTGAGAGAATTCCTCTCTAAAGATAAAGCATATGAAGATTCCACTGTGTAAAATACATCAAATAGCAGATCAGCTGCAATATTGGGAGTTTAGGACATTCCTTTACTTTCTTTCTCGCTTTCTCTCTACCGTAGATGTTCTTTTTATTAATGTACATCTTAAGTTTTTGAATAGAGTAAATCCGTTCATTTTGAACTATCATGGTACACGCAATTCATGAATCCCAATCCCATAACATATACGTATATAATAGATTCGATGCTTGCAATATAGGAGCTGGATTAGGAAGGAATTTTCTATTGTAGTACTACTGTCTTGCTGCTAAACCGTACAATATATCGAATGGCTGACATGTAAATCAAAGGCACCACTGGGTTGTACTCTTGAACCTCCAATTCAGACACCAAAAGATCCAACTTGTTTACTGTAAATTCAAGTCTCACCCAATTATGGAGATGATGTCGACACAAAATTCTCAAAACTAATCTGGTACAGAACCCTGTAGCACTCTTTTCAACAATCAGATAAAATCAAATAATTTCTCAAGCTTATACTGTTTCCATTACCTTGTATACATGTAATTCATAGCACAAGCACTTTACAGTTTCCATCAGAATCCAGAAAGAAAACAAATAAGAACTTCACTATTATGAAACTGAGAGAGCGAAATAATTCATCCAGATTATCACTTTTAAGTAATTAATTCATGTAAGCAAGAGGGGCATAATTCGTGATTCGTATGTATAAAATATCGAGTATCCCTTTGCTTTAGTTCCCCCACGGACCAATGATTCTCGATTTTCTCAGAGCGCATGTAACATAAGCGATATCCAACATGAATTCGTTATCGACAATCGATCAACACACACAAATACTGACAAAATAGAATAACATCAAAATGCACAGCTCCAGTAATCAATCAGAACATGCATGCAGATGGAGAATCGGGATCTACATAAAAAAGAAAAAAGAAAGGATCGGAAATCGAATCTGAATCTGAGGGAAACAGATCGGATAGATAAGAAGCATAAAGAGAACGTACGAAGTTCCTTGGTTGTAGATTTCGATGGTAACGGAGATCCGTTCAGCTCCAGATTTGAGCCTGTTGAGAGTGGCCTTCTTGTGAGCCACAATGAAAGGGACATCTGAGCTATCGAAAGAGTAGCAGAGCAAGAAAGAAGCTATGAGCACAAAAGCAAACAGAGCGGTGGAGATTGGATTCGCCATTTGATTGAGTCAATGACGAACAAGATGAGGAAAATCTCAAGGAGAGAAGAAGAAGACAGGCTCTGCTTTGTTGGGCTCTTCGCGTATGGTAAAATTTCAGTTCAGACAGAGTTAAACACCTCAGGGCTCCGGCTCCGGCTCCAGCTCCGCCACGGAGGATTCGTTTAGTTACTTTCGTGTTTCGGCTTCTGGCTCAGCTCACTCTTGTTTTGCTGAGTTACACATATGAACAAAAAAAAATCTGTTCTAAAAATTTTATAAAAAAAAAAGAAGAAGAGGAAGAGAAAATCCTTCTCATCCTTTCAAATACTATTGTCAATCTAACACTCTCGAGTTTCAACTTGCAAATTGAATCTTCACCTATGAAAATTAGTTTTTTAAGGTTTTTTATTTAAGCAAAAAGTTGATTTTGACATTTTTTTATAGTATGAAATTTTAATTTGTTAAATTTAAATTTTGATAATTTTATTTAAAATCATTGGTAATGCGAAAAGAGAATTTTATTCAAAAATAAATTATACGTTTTTTTGGACTTTAATTTATGACTTTTATGATTTTCACTCTTCTCTGCGAATCTCTTATTAGTCTTACACTAATAAAGTGGTAATTTTTGTAGGAAATTTGATGTGCTACCTTTTTTTTTTTTTCGTAATAGAATATGAGAAGGATTATCTTAGTAGTGATTTGTAATAAAAAAAAATTTGTTGCAAGTTAAAATACTTATAAATTATTAAAAATTATTATAATCTAATTAGAATAATGCATTGATGTTGAAATAAAAATAATATATAGTTCGGATCAATATATATAATAGTGCTAATTAAACTCCGAACAACTCTGTTTCAATATTAATTAACATTTTATTTTTCAAAAGGGTACGAATTTTGCAGTTGAAAAGAAGACTCCTAACACCAAAATTCACAGTAATTATCAATATTGGATGTTAAGAAGATATTAGATGGTGGATTAGTGGCGAGAGACTTGAACGAAAGTTAGTCATTTTTAAGTTAGCTCTTAATAATTTGAGAGTTTTTATTTATTTTTTAATAATTTCTTTGATTGTATTGTAGTCCAAAAAACACTGGAAAATTGCAACAAGCCAAATACACAAATTAATATCAACATATTTGTGAGACAACGGTGTTAACCCCACAAATCAAATACAAGATATTACAATTGCAATTAAAAGGAGTTAAATGATAAAAGAAAACCAAGAACTCGGGCCAAAAAAAGAACGATAAGGAATCATAGCCATGCTTGCACCAACGGAGATAAATCTTCAAGTAATGGTTCATAAAATAAATAAAAAAATCCCATATTTGTGAAAGGATACTGGATTATCCATCATCAATTCCACTTCTTTCCTTGCAAAATTATTTATGATTGAGCAATTGGAAACCAAAAAAATGAAAACCAGAGAGAAGGATAATAAGAAATTTGCACTTGCTTTATTTATTTCACTGCTTCTTGGA
Organism: Bauhinia variegata; assembly: GCA_022379115.2. Taxonomy (NCBI): domain Eukaryota; kingdom Viridiplantae; phylum Streptophyta; class Magnoliopsida; order Fabales; family Fabaceae; genus Bauhinia; species Bauhinia variegata. The sequence continues at coordinate 1,509,351 of CM039428.1, forward strand.
GGCTGTAGGAGTTGGAAGAATGAAGAAGAGTAGGGTCCAGCATGAGGGAAAAAGAGCCTGTCAACCAAGCCAAGCCAACTTGCCTGCGAACCAAACACTAGTTATGTTACTTTGGATAATAAAGCAAATGTTCTCAATTAAAGCTCTTGAATGGAGAAAAACGCAGGCAAGTCATCCTTGGCTACCCAACGAGGCTCTTTGCTTCATGCAAGACCTCTCTTCTTACGTGCCCTGCATTATAAACCTAGCCAATATCAGAAGAAGAACGGCCAAGGTCTGTGTGAAAAAGCAAAAACAACCTCTCCGAGGGAGAAGCAGGGAAGTCATCCTTGGCATAACACAGGGCTTGGCCCTTATCTTCTGGTTTGATTGTTCTCCCTCTAAAGTCTAAACACCAAAGGAAATGACAGTAAAATTTGTTGTGGGCCCCATTTATAATTACGAATTTCTCGCACCTCAGAACTATCATGTACCATCACTTGGCTGTCCATAATGGAATATATTCCCTTTGGTTGACTACTGTGTCGCGTTCACGTTCTTCCTGTGTTTTTGATGAAGGCCATGAATTTAAAAGCACCAGGAACATGGCACCTCTTCCATGCCAGTTGCTGTCAAATGTCAATCAGTGCTCATCTTTTAGCAAGAACAGACAAAACATGTCCATTCTTGAAACTTGAGTGTTTAAACAATATCAATATTTCCCATCTTGGAGAATATTTAGGGAGTTCTTAAACTTTTGGCTAAATTTCTTAATCAAGATTAGAAGTTTCTTCACGACAAGTTCTCCGAAAACGGCAGCTAATTGACTCCAAATCTGATATTATCTGACTTGAAACAAATTGGCATTAAAAAATTGACCTTCAAACTCTTATGTTTTCTGGTGTTCTCCAGACAAACTGTTCATAGATACTGACATTATGTGCTGGCTTATTTTTTTTGTGCAAGAAAAGAGATCCTTTAAGTCTATCCTTGACTATCATTATCTATGGGCTTCTCTGACTGCTTTTCTGTTTTCTAGCAATGCATTTGAGTTTACCATACGAGATGGCCAGATGGGTTTAACCTTTGCCGAGGGAAAGAATCAAAGATCTAGTAGGTAAACGTGACTTCATTGAATCTGGGCCAAGTTATAGGACGGTGACGCTATACTGACACAACGATTATAATTTACACAGCGTCTTAAACTTTTCTTCCATATCTTCAAGAACATAATTATAGTGACAAAATCAACTTGTTCTGATGCCCCCACGTAAAAGTAAGAGTCAGAGGGTTTCCTTTCCCACCGAAACACAACTTTCCTTCTGATACAAATGGGATTTCATAGGGATTATAGCCTATTATTATGACTTTCTGGTGTTGTGAATGGATAGAGCAGAGCATGATTCCATGTCACAAGTTTATTTGGACAGAGAGGAATATTTCCAAAGTAGGACCGAAAGCTTATTCATTCTGTATCTTTGAAATTTCCCATTTTTGAAGGGTTCAACGCTTCTCTGTGTTTGATTGAGATTTCATTTACGTAACCATGTTCCGTGGGATTCAGTAACTTTTGCATGGTTCATGATATTATATGCATGGATAATTACAATTCTCTATTTTTATTATTATTATTTTGTGTACTTTGGATGATTACAATTCTCTACTATATGTGGGTTTTTCTTTCGGCCTTGAATTTTCCTTTTAAGGTTTAAATTTTACATTTTAAATAATATAATAATTCCTACTAAATATTTGGTGACCCAAAATTGGGCCAGTTAAGTTAGATATGGACAATGGGCCACTACGTTTTTTGGTGACCCAAAATAAAATGAGGCCCATTGAGTTGGGCAAAAAAAAAAAGAAACTGTCTCCCTTAAGCAGGTCCAATGGAAAATATCTGAGTATGCACGGTAAGATTCCGAAACATTGAAATGGGTACGGGCAAGAACTGAATATAGCGGAACAGAGAGGCACATGCACAGGCGCCAGCTTGGCGAAAAAGTGAAAGACATCTTCTCCAATTTGGACGCCCGAGCCCCCACCCGTCACTATCAAATCCTTCTGATTGTGTCTGCAGCTTCCCCATGCTTGGCATGTGCTCAATCATCAATGTTCAGTCTCCTCTCCTCCGTCGCTCTCCTCCTTCGCTTCCCCACTTTCACTGTTTCAAACAACGCTCTCTCTGATTCCCGTGTTTCGTTTTCACCTCTGCTACCCTTTTCACTGCCAGGCGTTTCAACTTTGAACCTTCTTGCTTTTCAAGCTTGTTTTCTTTCAATTTGGGTCTTGCCCAAGAAGAAATTTTGAGTACAAAGATGTTGATACGCTGTGATTTTTGTGACTCGAAAACGGCGGTGCTCTACTGCAAAGCTGACACAGCAAAGCTTTGCTTGTTATGTGACCAGCACGTCCACAAAGCCAATGCTCTTTCACTCAAGCACGTCCGTTTTCAAATTTGCGACAACTGTAAGAACGAAGCCGCCACAATTCAGTGCCCTACCGATACCCTTATGCTATGCCAAGAATGCGATTGGGACATTCACAACAACTGTTCGACCTCTTCACTCCATGAACGCTCCCAAGTTGAAGGTTTTTCTGGGAGTCCCTCAATTATTGAGCTGGCCACATTTTTTGGGTTTGATTTGAAACCAAAAGATTTGATCGCTATGGATTGTAGGCCTCGTCTATATGAGCACAAATTGAGGTACTTTCAGGGATATATGGCCCCGAATTTTCGTTCCTCTGTTTCTTTTGCATTGTCTAAAGGCTAGAATTTGATATGTGGAAACCATAGGGACGATGCTAAAGAGCAATTGTTGGAGATGGCTAGGGGAAATTTAGCTAAAATAGATAAAGAAGGAGCTGAGCTGGGTCCAGGGACACCTCCGAGTAGATTAGCCCAGCAAGTAGATGTGGATAGCCTTGAGTTGAACAACGGTTACGACGATGAGTTGCTGAAGCAGCAAACCCCGTTCACATCTTTACTTATGTTACCAACTGATGCGGACTTGAGAAAAACTGGTTACGCAAGTGAAGGAGATCTTCTGTGGGATTGCAATCCCTCATATCAGATGGCTCAGGTTCGCACATCTTTTAACTTGAATTTAGGTGTTTGCAGCTTATAATAGCTGAGTTTTTTTTGGGTTAAGGTTGATAACAACTGAGGTAGGCATCTTTTCTTACACTTCAAATCTTAAGTGTGTTAGAGATAAAATTAAAAACTATTCCTGACCTAACAAGCTTAAGCGTTTTAGGATGACTATAACAAATACCAACCTGAAGCCTTCAGGCTGCATTACCATTGCATGAACGAGCTAGAGTGGTGGACTCAGCAACTTGGCCGCTTAATTTGGTCATGTGGCTATTAAGAAATCTACAGTATCATGATCTGTTTACGTGGATTGGTTTTCGTTCAAGATTAAGATAATCAAGCTCAATGCCATGGACAGCTTTTCCGCCAAACTATGTGTTGTCATTTTCATATATTTCTAACTTTTGGTAGCGCTAAATTAATAACAAATTGGTAGCATCATATATTTAATTTGGTTATAGGATCGCATGTCATTATCTGCTTGTAGTATGTGCTCGGCCTCTCATCTTGTAAACATCTCTCAACATAAGGAATAATTGGTCCAGATTTGAAATGTATGTTGTAATTAGTATTCAACTTTTTCCTGCAGGTTTGGGATTTCCAATTAGGAAAATCTAGACATTGCGGAGAACCAAAGTTATTGACGTTTGACAGTCTCAAGCAAGATTCCTTAGTGATACCAGGAACATTTCAAGACATAGACAATATGAATCGCATGACAATTAATGATGATCTGTTGTCAAGAACTGTAAGTCATAATTCTTTCAATAGATTCATTTCTTTTGTACATCTGGGATCTCTGGAAATGAGCCTGTTTGAGCCAAACTGTTAAGAGTCACCATGGCCAAGGTAACATTCATCCACTTGTGTATAGGGAGTCTTCCAAATTAGCCTATGTATGCATCAAAGAGGGAAACTTACTACTATTTGCTTATACCTATTGGGTGCCATTGCATAAAATAATTTTGGTCTGATGATACTGTGGCTTGCACACTTCTTATCATTGATTCATGGATCCTTAATGTGGGTGCTGATGGAACATGTGCCTGCTCTCTTGGTAGGATGTCTTCACAAGGTTCTGATAAATTTGTTACGTTGTCCCTCAACTAAATTGTGCTGAGCCATAGATATGAGTGATTCGGTGTTGGAACAATGAAGTTGCATTGAGAAATGTGTTGATGGTTTGAAAATACTGACAACTGTGGGCCTTCCCAGTTTTGATTTGTAGGACAAGGTTCACATGGGGGAGGGAACATTAATGGAGGAAAGAAAGGGTTTATTTTCAGTATGTACGAACAGTGTTTCAGCACTGATTGTCCTTTGTTTTTGACTAAGAAGTTGCAATGGTTTCCATTTCATTAAACAGTGAAAAGTTTGTAATTTCAGAATCAATCAGATCAATCATCATCCAGCCATGTAATAATGAAAGAAGAAAGCAACAAGAAACCTAGAGATGAGTTTTCGTCGGTTTCCAAGTTGATGGAATCCATAATTTACAGTGGCACAGTCATGGAGCACCACGTAGGTGGGAGTGAGAATTCAAACATGGTGACAACCAAGGTTAACACGGAGGAGCTGGCAAAGAATAGAGGGGATGCAATGTTACGCTACAAGGAGAAGAAGAAAACTCGAAGGTATAATTTAACATTGATGGGCATGCAAAAGTATACATAATATTATTCTGCATGTGAGCTTCTAGAAACATGGCCTTTTGGAAAAATCATCACTTTGGCTGAAAATGCTGGTTGCACTTCAGGTATGATAAACACATTCGTTATGAATCAAGGAAGGCCAGGGCTGACATGAGGAAGCGGGTGAGAGGGCGATTTGTGAAGGCAACTGATGCAACGGATGCTCAGGTATAATACGATATTATTGTGTCTTCGCAAGTGTAATCCCAGTTAGTTCTTTGTATATGTTGTCCCTGAATAGGAACAGGCTGATTATAACCTTTTTTATACAATTCGTGTGGAACTTTGTATTGAATTTACATTTGTTATTCTTTTATCTCAAGTCTCAACTATGAACAGATATAGTTATAGCCTGGGAATAACGAGGAAAAGAAAAAAGAACCAAGAATGTAACCTTTTTTTAAAAAAGTTAATCTTTCACAAATTTATTATTATTATTTTTTTTTAATAAAATATCATATAGTTTCTTACCTAAATTGAAATAATCCATTTGGTATTCTCTTGGATTTTATTCAAGTTATATCATAAAAGAGTAGGTAAACACGCACGCAAATAAATATGGTTTGGTTATGAGAAGTGGGTAAGATTTGAGGTTGAGAGTTATGTTGGTACAAATGTCTGGTTTGGCCAACATCGGATGTAATGTGATGCCTGTAATCTGCATATCGTTTTTTGGTAACATGGCACTTTAATTTTCTATAAAGATAACAAGCGGATCCCTGTTTATTCAATTGGATTCAATGCACATTCTGCAACTTCTCCCTCTAAATGCTTGATCTTGAGAAATGTCAATAAAATGGATTCAATATTTCCAGGTTGTATCTAATCTTAATTTGAAAGTTACTCTAATTAAATAAAAGAAAGATTTGCCTTGTTACATTGTTTGTAGCTCAAGATATTCACCCCAGAGGAAAAGGGTGGGGCAAATTATTTTTAACAAAATATTTGAAAAGGAATAAAGTTATACTTAAATATAAGTAGGCATTCTTTTTTCTTTTTTGGTGAACATGTTATATTTAAATGTTTGACAAATGCCCAGTTTCATGTTACATTTTAAGAATATCCTTTTAATGGTGAACATTTTCAAATAATTTAATTAAAATGGTAACTAAATACCACGATTTATAAGCTTGTATTTATAATAAATTAATGTTGAATCTTCTCATTGAATCATCTTTTTATTTTTTTTTGTAATTCTCAAGTTTAAATCCCATTGTTAATAATTTCTTTTTAGTAGGTAATTAGGGGATAGAATAAACTATAAAATAATAGTTGAAGTACATCCAATTTGTCTATTAATTATTTATAAGAGTAGAATTATATAAACCAATACATATATATATAACATTACCCCTGGGAACAAATCATCAGTCCCATACAAATCGACATATATTTGCAAAACGCAACACAGCGTGATTGATATAAGCTACTGCATAACGTTAACCTTATTTAGATACTTCTCATTTGATCTTATCCGCGTGTCCAAACAAATCGACATTTTGTTGCTCAAATCATTCGACTATCCCGTGATCCACCAATTAGATTATAGTAACATTTTATTTAGGCCAACAAAACAAATTAAACGATACATGAGTGTTTTACTGAAAAGAATTAAAATAATTTTTCAACGTGCTCCCTTCGACGAAGTAGAGTCTCCTGCGGCTTCGCCATGTGAGAAATGTCTCGGTTCTCGAGCTTCCTATTACCATATTCTATGATGATTCTCCCACTGAGAGGGCGATATTAACATGTCGAATGTGTCCTCGAAGTTTCGCGGCCCTTTCGCTCCTTTCTCCCCTCTGCAATCAGTAAGTGATTCCAAATTTGTCTCTGAATAATTCATTCAAAAAAAAATAAAAATGCAACTTTCTCTCTCAGACTTCACTTTAATATCCATTTATTCTATGCTGCTCGGATTTTTTCGACTTTCACTTGTTTTTTGATCTGGGTTTTTAATATTTCGTCAGACTAATTTGAATCTACCAGTTTTAGTGGTCCTTTCTATCCCGCACATGATAGTTCACCACTTGTTCGATTCGATTAAAGAACAGTGAATAGATGAAGTTTCATTGCTCACCAACTTTGCCAGAGCTGAAGCTCTATCATTTAAATGCGCCAATTATGCCTATTCTAAGTTCCATCATTTCCCATTTGGTCACGCCCATATCTTCTTTAATACTCGGTACAACTTCAGAACACTGGCACGTTCATGGACTCAAGTTGTTAAAATGGGTGATTGATTCATTTATGTAGGATGTTGTACTTGAAAAAACTCCTCAACCAAAATAATGGGGTGCACTTCATCTGTGTACGCACTTGGAAAGAAGAAGAAGGCAAACATCGCTGAAGTCGCGGTCTTTGTTCCATCAATACGAATTCCTATACATTCTGATCTTCAAAGGGCCCTTAAAGGGATAATTCCAAAGGATCTTTCTGATAAATTTACTTTGCTTCGAAATCAGATAGTGTTCGTGGCAGAAGATACCGGTAAGTAGTATGCCATTACATGCGCACAAGATCTTCTCATTAAATATCAGTCCAAATTTCTTGAGTTTGCATAGAATAGTACAGTAAAAAGGTCTGCAATTCTGAAATTTCAGTAATTCTTGCAGGTGGATCTGCAATAGCGGAACTCCGTCGAGCTTTGAACGAATACTTGTCTGTTCTGATTGGGATCACTAAAAAAGGTCTCACAAACTAATACACATCCTTCTCACTTTCCCTCCCTCTTTCCAACATGAGTTGTAATTCTTATGTTACAGGTTTTGGTCTTGAGGGACTGATAGAATTCAAGTGGAAAAATCTCAACGATGGGCGACAAGTACGACTATCAGCAAATTCATTCTCAATTTATTCTAACCCTTGATCATTTGCAATATTTCACATGCTAAATATCACTTCACAGGATAGCTGTGTGGCAAATGCCTGGTTTGAGGTGCTATCTGCTGTTCATCTTATGGCTATGCTAACATTGTCAGAGGCTGACTCCTTGATGATACCAAAGGACAATTCAGATTCTGGAGTAAGAGTCGTATCTTGAGGTTTTATTCTCAACATACACAAAACTAGCTATTTCTCTATCAAGTTTTAATACAGGATGGACTTGATTCTGTTTAATGATTTGTAAGTTAATTAGTTAGTCATCATGTACTTTTGAACTGCCAGACAGCAAGAGGGAAGCAGTTGATTTGTTACTCAAGGCATCAGGATACTTGGAGTTCTGTGTCAGGAATGTTCTTGCTCGAATACCAGCTGAAATTAAGTACGTCTGTTCAGAAATTAAGACCAGTATTAGACTAGTTTTTGAAGCTTTAAGTTAACCCTATTAAGAAATTGTGTGATAAACAATACCCAGGAAAACTTTACCCTACGAATTGCAGGACGGTGTATTGGAGGCCATCTCCATTCAAGCACTAGGCCAGGTACTCCCTTGTTAGATGTCTTTAGATTTAGCTGCAAGAATCCAGTTCATCTCTTCTGTTTTGCCGAACTTGATGTTCGTTTCCAAATCATGTCAAATAGCATAGGATTTCACTGCCGTACTTAAATGTTTGTTTACAAGTTCTGTAGCATTACATGTTGGACTAGCAACAACATGCAGAAAAACCTCCTTTATTGTCCATCTTTGATTTTATTGATCATTTATAGAAGTAACTTATAAAACAAGTCACTCTCAAGGGTCAAAGGATTTACTGTTTAGCATATAAATTGTGGATGCACAAAATCGCTTATCTTGATGGCAATTCAGGGAACTGAAATCCAGCTTGGTCTTGCTGTTGAAAGTCAGAATGCAACTTTGTCTGTGAAGAGGAGATTGGCATGTGAACAGCTGGTTTACTTTAGTCAGGTCTTTACTTCATTCCTTTCAGCATCTACTCAACATCAAAATTTTAACTCATAACTACATAATGGCTACACATTTTGGTTCAGAACCTTGTTTAACACAATATCGGTATTAGTTAATATAATTAATGTTTCCTTTTCACACTAGTTATATTGTAGTTCTAATCTGCAGATCAGCGTCTGGTCTCTAGTTGTTTCTCAGGGATTATTGTGTTCCTTACATTTTTTGAGCAGGCTTACCATTGCCTGTCAGGCTGTGACTTCAACGAAGGGCATGAAAAGAAGCATCTGCGATTCATCAAATGGAAATTCCTTGAAGCCAAGGTTAGTACTAAACAATGCTACGAACATTAAATTCCGCCAACTAATAAAAACAAAAGGGAATAAAACATTAATCTTTGAACACAGATTGAGAGGTAACCAATAATCTGCATTGTTCTGTTTTGATCATCTTTAATAATATTCCCAGGCCGCAGCTTACTACTACCATGGTTTGATCCTTGACAAGGGTAGTGAACCAGCCAGCCAACTTGATGCAGTTTCGTGTTTTCTTGCTGCTGAAGAACTTCTAGCTGAGAGCAAGAAGGCTTGCTTAAGCTTTTGTCTTGCAGCTCCAAAGACCAGGTTGGTTTTATTTTATCAGATTTTTCTGAAATAGTTTTCCGGATCACACCTCTTTAACAAGCTGATTTTTTTTTTCAAGGCCTTCTCCAATCTGGGGAGCTATGAAACATTTACATCAGAAAATTCCAGAAGTGGCTTCAAGGAAGTCTCAGACGTATGGCTGCCTCTTGGAGCAAGAGAAGTGAGGAACTTCCTTTGATTTCTTCCTAAATTGTAAAGTTCTTTGAAAGTTATGATAATAGAGAGTTATGTAAAATTTGCTATTGGCAATTATGCAGGGATCTCCAAGCCTTACCTGAACTACCTGAGTTTCAATTATCACTACGTCCAGATGACTATGAACTTCCAGAAATAGATCCAGCGTGGGATACCAAAAAGTGGGAAAATCATGGACTGCCCTTGAAAGAGTACCTTAAAGACAGCGAAGAAGAGATTCCAACTCAATAATATATGTATGTGGCCTTCTTTTCCTTTATTGTTGAATACTGCTTGATTGTCATTTGTCTTATCACGGAATAGTAATTATATATGACGTATAATATCTAAAATAGAATCATTATAACCATATATCTAAATTTTTTAAATCATCATGTTTGGCCATATTTATCATTTCATTAATGAAATTTATAATGTTCTAATACATAGAAGGAGGTATGTGTTGTAAGGTTGTCACTATCTTTTCTTTTCTTTTCTTTTTTCTTTGGTTGTAACTTGTAAGAAAGAATTCAAACCCTCGTCACAAGACCACAATGATTGCTTGGGTTGGTTAGTTTAAACCAAAATGTTGTACTTGAAAGTCTAAATGAGTAAATTCCAATGCCGACGGGGATTTCTATGTTACAGCGTGGAACAGTTTGAGTTTACATGTGTCAAATGACTCAAATCTATTTATATAAGAATTTTTTTTTTATCATATAAAAAAATTGAATTCTAAACTTCTTAAATTCTATTAAAATTTATTGTTATTAGATTATACTTATATAACGTTGAATAAATACTATATTTTTCTTCCCTTGAATTAATTATTGAGTAGATTTAGAGTTCAGATCAAATTAAAGGTTAGGGAAGCTATTAGTTACGTGCTTCAAAATAAATTATTTGCTTCTCTCAAACAAAAATAAATAAATAAAAGCATTATTATTTTTGGTTATATAAAATTCCTTGTTTAGTTAAATCATAATAAATGATATCACCCAAAAAAAAACTGTTAAATAATAAAAAATAAATAAAAAGAGATATATCTACTTTAATAATCTTTTTGTCTTGAGAAGAATTAATTTTTAACAATAGATTAATGATATCTTTGATGCAATTTAATAAAAAAATTATCAAATAATAAACATAATAAAATATTATAAATTGAAAGTCTTAAAATTTTACCATTGTATTTATTAAATAGAATCTATTACAAATTGTGCATCCGTTATACACAATAATTTAGAATAATTCTCGTTAATTAAATCTAAAAGACTTTTACTCTTAATATATCAGTATTTTAGGCTAAACTCTCCTCTTGAACTTAGTCTTAATTTTAGTGTTTTCGTTCAGAGTTGAAGGCTACTTGCTTGATAAGGTTTGAAGTGAAACTCTACCAATGATAAGATAGCAAGTCGAATAAGTTAATATTAGTCTGACGCTCATAAAAGCATGATAATCAGCCTGAATGAAAGAGGAAAGAGGGAAGCCAATCCGCCACAGACTCGGATCTCTTGTAATCGTTACACGACTTTGTAAGTTGTAAGCTGTCCGATCTCTACAAGCTACAGTCAGTATAAATCGGACGATTTACAACCGACTGCACGAGTGCAATCACTGCAATAGATCTAAATTTATGGCGCAAATCCTACAATAATCAGAAAACCTTATCCGATACTACGTCGTATAATGTTAGCAATTAATGAAATGTCCTCGTACATTAATTCCTTCAAGTCAAAATGATACTCCACTAGTCAGCATAGCATGTTTACCGCTCTTGCACCTGCGTAGAGAGATGGTAACCGTGACCATGATTGTAATTAAAGCTGTAATGAGCAGAGACTGGGAAGCAGTTTGGATACCTTTTTGTGGAAGAAATTAGATTCAAGCTTAATTGAGGAACAACGGGACAGAAAGAATTAAAGGGCTATTACTTTTATAGCTTTACCTTTTACTTCCTGTACTCTTGCTCTTTTCTGGATTTTATTTCAAACTTTACCCATTTATAAAATAATAATATTTCAAATGTTATCAAATTAAATTATTAAAAAAAGGTAATATAAGACGAGGATGTCTGCTCGCTCGTATTCTACCCAACCAAGAACAGATAAATAAGATACAGAGCCCAGAGAAGGGAACAAACCGGGAAATAGGAAGAAAAATAATTAGTCAACCAAATATCCGGGGTGATGGTGCTGAGTGATATGCTAGAAATATTAGGAATTGTGCACAAAAAGAAAATAGAAAATATTTATATTTAAATTTTTGTTGATCTTTCTTTTCTTATCTAAACAAATGAAGGGTGACTACCTATTTTTAAAATAATATAATTGTTATATCATAAAAAGTCTGAGTTAAAGAATCAAACCGGTAAAATTTAAGATTTGTAAAAGATATATAAATGAGAAAATTCATTATTTGTCAAATTAAACCAAGTTCACATTTTTTTTTTTTTTTTTGGTCTCATGCAGATAAATGTACGTGTCGCTATTTTTATTTAAAAAAACTAATCAATAAACAAATAAATCAATTTATTAATAGATTTTTAAAACTAATTGTTACAAAATTTTAATTAAATTTTAACTTGTTAGGCGCCGACGGTTGTGTCCAACGTTGCTAAATTCCCACTGCCCGTCGAAAGCGGTCATCTCGTCATTTGTCTTTGTAAGCTGATGCGATGCATTGTCCTCACTACCAGAATCAAGCTCTAGTAACCTTGTCTTATTTAGTCAATTTGTTTGCTGATTTTTCTTCTTTTTTTTTTTTATGAGAATGTTTGTTGAATATCAAAATTTAGAAAATGTTTGATGATACAAGAAAGCTCTCTAGCATTACACTTAAATTTTTTTACAAAAGTTGTTCTACATATCGGCTGCAGGTAATGTAGCTAGTCTAATTCAACTGTTCGGCCTCCATTTAATGGCATACTGATACTACGTGTAAAGGAATCTAAAGTAAAATAGCGTCAATTACAATCAATAAAGGTCCTCAGAAAGTTGGTAACGCTTGTATCCAAACATTTATTGAACCAAAGTCATACTAGCTCAAATGCTTCGAAAATTACTAGATCCCAGGTGCTGTGCTATGTTGTCTGGCAGCGGCAGTGAACCAAACACAGAACTGAAATTTCTGGGAGAGGCATGACTTGAAAATAAAACTGAAACTAACTACTTGATTTGCTGGCGATCTTGTCTTTGAGGGAAATTGCATTTATTGATTGGGAGAAGATGACATGAGCTTATAGGCAGTCTGAATGGTGAGTCCCAAATAGGCAAAGAAGGCTAAATATGACAGCGAAAGAGCCACCAAGCCTCTGCTGCAGAATTTGTGCACATGGTCACATATCGCCGCCCAACCCATATGATCCTGTCCGTATTGGCTCACGTACCCGATAGCAGTAGCAGCTGCGCACCCAGATATCAATAACACCATCATCGCCTGCAAAAAACAAAGATCAATTTAGTGGGAAAAGAACGAAGAAGAAGAAAGTTTGGTCCTTTTTGAGGAAAAGCTTACAGTATCATGCAGAAATAAGTAGAAACAGTATTCTCTGCGTTGGGATGCTTTGTGCCTCAGAAGGTGAACGATGACAAGTGTCAGAACAGAGAAGGCACAGACTATAGCATCGGCGGCGACCAAGAATCTGTATCACAATTAGAGGGAAACAATCAGAAAATGAAATTGCCAGTTTCCAAGAAATTAGATTTGAATGAAATCAGAAAGTGGGTTGGAATTAAAATCAAGAACGGAGTCTCTTACTTGAAGGCAGATGAGTAGTAATAATGGGCTTCGAACTGAATCGAGAAGACGGTAACGGTTTGGGTGTTGGTGACTGTGACTGCAATTGAAGCGGCGGTGAGGAGAATAGCTGAGATTCGGAGAAGGGCGAGGGCCACGAAACAAGGTCTTCGTTTCGTGGTCGAGGTAGCGGTGACCGAAGATTTGGCGTCGAGCATGAAGGAATCTTTGCCGTCTGCCATTTGTATACTTTTCTGTGGAAGAAAGTAGATAGACACAGGCCTAATTACAGGACAGAATGGCGAGCAGAAATTGAGTACCAAAGCAGAGCTTCTGCATTTTATAGGAGGAAACCACAGAACCAGAAGTCCACAAACAGGAGGAGTGGACCTAGATTTTTTTTAAAACAATGTAAAATTTATTTTTGGTAAATTTTTTAAAATTACTTTTAATGTTCAATCAATTATTCTAATTTATGTTATAAGAGAAATGTTTATTTAATAAAAACAAATGGAATTGACTGGAGTATTAATATGGGACAATGAAGCTAGGCTAGGGCCTACAATTAAAACTATATTTTAATTGACCAACTCTTCTTTACAAATATATTCTAATTTGAATGGGAAATGGATCTGAAATTGCTGACGTAGGTCCCAGATTTTTATGTCATTACGTGAATTTCAATTAGAGAGGATCCATGTGAATTTGAATGGGCTAAATTTCTAATTTCAGTGGCTCTTATTGCTGGGAATATATGGTTTAATTAAAAAAAATCTTGATTCAATTTTAATAAAGTATTTTAAATATATTTTATGACTAATAAAAGAGGAACATGACATAAAATGGAACAAGAAGTTTTATTCTAATATTTTGTGATTCTTATCACCTAACCAATATATATCTAAAGAAAAATAGTGACCAATTGACAATTTAACGGCATAAATATACCATTCAATTCAGAAAAGGAAAAATCGTGTTAAAATGAGTTAAGTCTGGTTTAAGGTAATTAATTATATGCATAGTAAGGAAACGTCTGTTGCGGATGTAATGTGGCAAGCAAAGCATAGAGGAGAATTTAGTAATAAAGGCGCTATTGAATACTACTCCTTCCATTCTCTCTATACCTTGTTTTAAAGTTTTTATTTTGTTTCATAATATATGCTGTTTTAAAATTTAATATAATAATTAATGAATAAATTAAATTAAAAGCAATTTAATTATTTTAATATATATGTAAAAACCTTAAACAAGGTTAAGACAACACACAAAATTATCATAAATTTTGTGACCGAAAATCTTGTATCTATAGGAGTTGTCAATTTGTAATAATAGCTGAAAGAAATTATTAACATTATTGTTGACAAGAACATTATGGTAAACATTGCTTGTGAGATGGGTGATCAAAACCCCTCCAAGGAAATTTTTTTTTTTTTAAAAAAAATCATTTATTATTTTAACATTTCTTCATGTATGTGTAAATAATAATATTGTTTATTGCAGCTATTACAGTGTTGCTTAGTATACTTGATGAGTTGGACTTGGAATTCACCTTCATTTTGGCACTTTCATCGGTGAGGGAAGCATTAAATGTTGATTGGTTCGGTTCATGGTGGATGATGTAAAAGTTTATTAATAATTAAGCATACTGACTCATTCACTTGCTAAATTCAATGGTATTTATATTAGTTAATGTGAAGTTGATGACGAATTCATGGCATGTTTCCCTTAAAGAAAGCAACGTTTATCCACCGAAAAAAATTGTGAAAATAAATAAACATGTAAAATTAATATAATCTTTCACTCAAGTTCAAAATTTTACCGGAAAAATCTAACATAATTGTCACAGAAATTTTGTCCTAACTTTATGTATAAAAAAATTATTAAAAAATTGTTTTGTGTTTACTTTATTGAAAAGATTAATATCTAAGTATTAACTATAAATACCCTTACAAAAAAGTCAAGTTCAAAATTGTAACTTGCAAGTTATTCTCTTGCATAATTACATGTATAACTTCATTTGAATGAGACTTGTTACCCGAAGCTGGACGGAAATAAACCAAAATAGTAATCCAAAAATTAATGGATTTACTCTTTTTTTTTTTTTTTGGTGGTCATTATTCTTGGATTATTACTGTATAGGAAAATAAACAAAATAACTTTTTTCTAGAACTTTTGAAGCAACTAAAATTATAAATATTAAGGGATTTTTTAAAATATAAAATTTTTGAGAGGTTAAACATAAATATTATAAATATAAACGTAAAAAGTTAAAATTTTGAAGCCCAAGTATAAACGACACTCCGCCTTGGTTCTTATGGAACGTGCTACCGCCCAAAAGAAGACTTCTGTTTTTTTGTTCTTTTTCGTTAATCTCATTGATGGTCCATGACCGTGATTGTATTGGGTTGGGTTTTTATACTAAAGGCCCAGGCTAAAGGTAGATCTCAAATGCCAACTCATTAAGTTAAGCCACGAACGAGCCATTGGGCCTGTTTGGGCTACAATGATAGAAACAGGCTTTGACTTTTGAATAGGTTGTTTCTCGTTAGACGACCTAAACTTGGGGTTAAGAATTCTTCAACAAAATGCGTTGGTCCCCACCTCACTGTCGCCATCCATGCATATTTTCATAGCATCATTGATTGCATAAATTTAATTGTAATTACAATCTAAATAGGAAACCTTACACTTTTTTTTAAAAGTAATAATTTTTGTGCCTTTTTGAGTATTCATAAAAGGTTGATTGAGTCATAATAATAAAACCATTCTTTTTGTGCATATCTTCATGTCGAGAATCTGCCAAGTATATATAGAAAATCTTCAATTTTACTTTTAAATATGATAATGGAAATTGCGCTTATATACACTATGTCGTACTCGTGTCTCCCTTTCTGATTTGGGAAATTAATTAATTGTGAGTCGAGTCGGAATATCAGATCAGGATAAGAGTTCTAAGCATTTCTTATTCAACAATACACAGAAAACTTACAGAGGAGATTTACGAAATACTCCCACAAACTCCCCCCCTCCTTCTCTTTTATAAGTTATTTTATATTTTTTAAAAAATATTTATTAATTTTTTATCCATAATAGAGTTAGTCATCCTTGTTTTATCCTCCTTGTTATGGAGAAATAATAAATTTAGTTCTTTTTTTTTCTTTTTTTTTTTTGTGTTTATTCTTACATCTTCTTTGTGAACTATTATCTCATACACTTTTTCAACTCTTTAAACTTTTACCATTTATCACCCTTGTGTTGGTTGAATGTTTAGTCTATTAAAAAATTTCTATTAAAAATTTAAGTTTATATGTGAGAATCATAAATTAAAATATTAGTGGAATTAATTAAATAATACAATAATTTTAAGATTATCAGATAATAAATAAAAATAAAGTTAAAATATTTTAATTTATTTTAAAAAATTAATAAATTTTAACTATATTTTTTTTAAATTTGTATAATTTGATTGAATATGGCTTATATTTAAAACTAGAAGATTACTAGGAGTAAGCCATTTTAGTGATTACATTTCTATTTTAGCCCTTGTCCGATTATTTCCACGTGTAACGTGTCGGAATACATATTGTGCTTTTCTGGAAAAAGACATGGAAAGAGAGAAAGACGCCGTCCGGCAAAAAGTATTGCAAAACGTTGTTCGCGGTTCAACAGAAACAGACCAAGACCAAGGATTTTTAGATGCAAATCTTTTTCTTTTTGCATCTAAACCTTTTTCAGCAAGAAAAGATACAGTTAACTTAGTCCTCAATTTCTTTTATTGTGTTCATTAGAATAATTTTTTATTAATGCATAGGTATATTGAAAGCACGGTTAATGTGAAAAATAAAAAACTACTTATGCTAAAATTTATATTAATTAAGTTAATTACCCAATTATAGTCTACTCCATGTTTTAGTATAAAAATAAATTTCTGTGAGTTTGGGTTTTAGTTGAATTGGACGGCGACCTAGCAGCTAGCTGCTGGGCACAAAAGGACAAATGACAACGCCCTGTTTCTGCCAACTGTGAATGCGTTGCGTGGTCGTATATACAGCGTATAGATAAAACAAAATACTAAATATAAACCACGAGAACCAATCAGTTGAAGTGTTCACGCTAGAGAGACAGTAACGGTATACACTCTGTACGCATCCCGAAGTATCTCCATGTCATGTAAGACTTTCTTCTCATCGTTAATATTATATATATATATTCAACACTTTGCAGCCGCATACCATTTCTTAATCATTAGTTTCGAATTACATTCAAGTACATAACCATTTTTTTCTGTCTTCATTCTTCGGTTGATTAATCAAATCAAGAGTCCCGGGCGATGCGCTACCTGCTGTCCAAGACGCAGCTTCTTTCACCGCCATGGCGGCGTCCACGGGAACTTGTATTTTCTCTGGCGGTTTTTCTCTGGTGTTCCGCCGCGATGAGGTGAAGGTATCGACTCGATACTTGAAATCCGATCGGATCCCGAATAAGGCTTGGCGATTGGCGGTGTCTGTTGACCAGGTCCCGGCGACGTCGACGAATTCAGCTAAAAAGGAGGAAGAAACGGTGAATATAGAAAGGCCTTTGGCGGCAGCAGAGGATCGTAGGAGTAGCATCAAGGATTACTTTGAGCATTCGAAGGATTTCATCAAATCGGACGGTGGACCGCCGCGTTGGTTTTCTCCCCTGGAGTGCGCTTATCGGTTGAACGATGCTCCTTTGCTCCTCTTCTTGCCGGGTTAGTCCTTTTTTTATTATTTAATTTAATTAATAAATGTGGCTTCATTGATTTTTCCGTTATCATCAAATCCGTAATACAGTATAATCTTCTTGACTTGTCTTTGACTCTTCATAATTATATAAAGTATTTATTTCTAATATTTTCTTACTCTTCTAATTATAATTCCGAGTTAAATTTATAACCACATGGTTAATGTTACCCAATAATGCTATGACATCTCATTGTCAACGTTATGTCCTAATTCTTCTTATTTTGTACTTTCCGACCCCGAACCTCGAGTTATCGTTGTCTTCGTAAATACTAAAACATAATCAAGTTGAATATTCCATCTTCATTTTAGTTTTTTTTTCTTGGATGTTAATTTCCATGTCCCTAAAAATATATATTAAAAATAAAATGTCTTCTTACCGCTTTTCTTCTAGACAAGTTGAATATTCAATTGACTTTTCTCCCACCCCTCTTTTCTTTGTTCAATTAATTTCTGTCGTATTAAAATTGCACCGATATCTTTTCCCAGCATATTCTTGCTTTTATCCAGTAATGATTCATGATGGTTATTGTCTTATGTTGAGACTAACGAAATTCTAATAGCTGCTTAGGGGAAAAAAAAAAAAGAAAAAAAAAATCTAATAGCTAATCTAGTTACTGGTTCCCATTACTGTAGATTCTTTAACTATGATAAAAAAAAAAAAAAATTCATGATGGAAATTTTTTTCTTTTTAATAACAAATGACAATAAAAACGTCTTTAAACTCTTGAAAATTATCCAACCCCTTTATTACTAAACCAGGAGTATTTTCACTGTGCTCTAACCCAAACTGTTACTAAAGTTTTTCCCCCTTAATTTATTCATGAAGATTAAAAACAAATTAACTCTAAATAAATTATGACTCCCGCGAAAGATATTAGTAAATAAAGGTTATATTCTAAACTTTATAGGGATTGACGGCGTGGGACTTGGACTTATTTTACATCATCAGAAACTAGGCAGGTGTGTATTTACTTAATTTCATTTTCTCTTTAGTTGATTAGATGAATTTGAGTCTGATGAGTTTCTACTAGCTTGATTATGCTTTATATTATTAAGTAATACGTGACAAATACTTGTCTGTTTTCCTTAATGAAGGATTTTTGACATTTGGTGCTTGCATATTCCAGTTATGGATCGAACATCATTTACAGGTCCTTCTCTTGCCCTTTGCTCATCATACCATTTATGTGTTCACTTTCCACTCTGACACCAACCTGTTATGTTAGCTCTAGTTAAAGGAAAGCATCTTAATAAACTTCACTGAAGTTTATGATAATATTCCTAAGAGAATATGATCAGGATCATGTCTTCTCTTCCTTACATGTCATCGAAAAGAGAACATTATATTGCATGCTCGTAGTATATTTTATTTGAGTAAAGAAGATCTATATCACCATATCGTAGTTGTTCTGTATATTTTCATGTTTCAGATCTTTTGAAGATGGTTGAGAGAACTGTTAGATTAGAGCATCAACGTTCACCAAATAGGCCCATATATCTTGTTGGAGATTCAATAGGAGCATGTCTTGCGCTGGCCATTGCAGCCCGTAACCCGCATATTGATCTTGTACTAATTTTGGCTAACCCAGGTAAGCTGTAGCCTCAATCAAACTGAAAAATCTGGGGTTAAAAATACCTAAAATTTTTCAGTTAATGAATCTCAAGTTACTTAACTGTTCCACATCTCCATTGCCCAGCTACTTCATTCAGCAGGTCACAGTTGCCGCTTTTAAAACCATTTTTGGAGGCTACGCCTGGCCAACTCTCTTTCCTCCTGCCAAATGTTTTCAGTTTGATAGCAGGTTCGTTTTCTTGTTGTGGAAGTTATCAATTTATTTCTGGCTATTTGCTCCGAAGTCCCTGTTAGATGTGGGCTAGCACATGTTACATCAATGCACACCCAAAGATGTTTTAATAAGTATGAACGGTGATGTTGTTGGACTTAAAAAAAGGGGTACCGTGTGTATCAAGTAATTTTAGCTGTTTTTGGCATTTGCCCGAATTAAATCAGCAAGTTCTTCTCCACATACTCTAGGTGACCCTTTGGGGGCCGCGTTGGATAATCTGCTGAAAGGACTTCCTCTACAAAATACAGCTAGAGAGCTGACCGAGGGTTTTGCTACTTTGTCATCGTCTCTCCCTGTAAGGTTCAACTCTTTTGGGTAGCTTGTAGTCTCTGCTTTTTTGTAACATAAACTTTGCTATTTTAAGAACTTGGATGGTGATAACTGCCTTTTATATATTGAAATCTATTGTTGATTGAGTTCTCAGGTTCTTGCTGAACTATTGCCAAGAGAAACACTTCTGTGGAAACTAGATTTGCTTAAGTCAGCTTCTGCATATGCCAATTCACGCCTCCATGCTATAAAAGCTCAGACTTTGATACTTTCCAGGTCGCCATTCGATGGATTTCTCTATTATTTTTATTAGCTATAGTTTGGAGTTCTCTGCTATGCTTATATTTATCTTCCTGTAGCCCTGACATTCGCTTAAAAGGAACAGCAACCTGGAAAAACTGCTAAAAACAAATTGCTTGACTTTTTCTTTCGGTTCTTTCAACGATTTTCTTCTGCTGCTTTAATGATGTAGTGGAATAGACCAACAGAATTAACAAGCTTTTAATAAACGAACCTGAGGAGCTTCGAAGAGGGAAACCTTCCAAATGAAAAATCTAATAATGGCTTGTTTTATCCACTTCCTCTGAAGCTTATTCCAATTACGGATTAATTCTTTAATTTGACTTGGACAAGAAATGCTAGCTGATATGGTAGAAGTAATTGGTTGTCTAAATTATGAAAAATTATCATATTCCAAATTAAGATTAGCTGAAATTGCTTGGATGGTCTAGGGGAAATTATTTTTGTTTCCAAGTTTATAATTTTTTCTGGAATATTACGCTGACTTTTAATATTTGTTCTTTTAGCGGAAAAGATGAACTACTGCCTAGCAAAGAGGAAGGTGAAAGGCTTAAAAATCTATTGGCAAGATGTGAGTTTCGGAAGTTTGATGACAGCGGTCATTTCCTTTTACTGGTATAATTCTCTTTGTGAATCTTTACGTATGGTCCTATATATATATATAAAATGCAAGTTAGAAGTGTTAGAACAAACCCTGCTACTTGTTTTACCCATGGGTTTCAGGAAGACAGTATTGACTTGTTAACGATCATTAAGCGCACTTCTTACTACCGCCGTGGCAAGTTTCATGATTATGCTTCTGATTTTATACTGCCAACTACCGATGAAATCAAACAAGTAGTTGAGTCATACAGGTATATAATCTGGTCTGGTCACGATAAGATCAATAGTCAAATTCAGAAACTTTATTATGTTAGCCTCCAAATAACGGTAACTTTTAATATAATATTTTCAGATTGTGGAACTCTGTAACAAGTCCTGTAATGCTTTCAACTTTGGAGGATGGAACCGTTGTAAAGGGACTTGCTGGAATCCCTTCAGAAGGGCCTGTCTTGTATGTTGGGTACCACATGCTGCTGGGGATCGAATTGGCCCCTATGGTTACTAGAATTGTTTTGGAAAGAAATATCCTCGTGCGAGGGATAGCACACCCAATAATATTTGCTTCATCAAAAGACGGAGGATTACCTGATCCGGCGTCGTATGACTCATTCAGAATAATGGGTGCCGTTCCCGTTGCACCAACTAACTTATTCAGGCTTCTTTCTTCCAAGTCCCATGTTTTACTATACCCGGGAGGAATGCGTGAGGCTCTTCACCGCAAGGTACAGTGACACTGCATTTACTATTTGAAATATTCAAGTGCATTGATAATCTTCAGCTTCAGCTTCTTTGTAATTTCCAGGGAGAAGAATATAAGTTATTCTGGCCTCAACAATCGGAGTTTGTCAGGATGGCTGCCAGATTTGGAGCCAAAATTGTACCTTTTGGTGCTGTTGGAGAAGATGATTTTGGTGAAGTAAGTCTTATAAAATTCTATATTTAGTTTGGTCTTCCTTTCCTGTTCAACTACTTTTCAGTTGATATGAGTGTAAGGGGTCTGACTATCTTGGATTTATTGGCTATGGACTAACACATTCCACATTGTTACTTTCAGGTAGTCGTTGATTATGAAGACTTGATGAAGATTCCTTACTTTAGGGATCAAATAGAAAAATTAACAAATGCGACTGTGAGGTTGAGGTACATTGTCTAGTTTGAAGCTAAGAAATAGTGAACCATTATTATATATTTACATGCATATAATTAATATTGCCCTTCTTCTTCCTGTTGGAATTTGGATTACCTTAAACTTGTCAAATCTAGGAACGATGCTGTTGGTGAGGTGGCAAATCAACAAGTACATTTGCCTGGAATTCTACCCAAATTTCCAGGCCGGTTCTATTATTATTTTGGAAAACCAATTGAAACGAAAGGTATGACTTATGTTCTTTCAAGCTTAAAATGTCCACCAAGCAGTGAAAATATTCCTCTAGCTTAAACAATAAGTTATCGCAAAATTCACAGATCTCTTTTGTCATGCTAGTGAACTAAATTGATTGATTTTTAACTTAATATTTTTGTCAAAAAGGGATGAAGGAGGAATTAAGAGATAAGGAAAAAGCTAATGAAATGTATTTACAAGTGAAATCCGAGGTGGAGAATTGCATTGCTTATTTAAAGGAGAAAAGGGAAAGTGATCCCTACAGAAATATACTGCCCAGGCTATTATACCAGGCCACACATGGTCCTTCGTCTGAAGTTCCAACATTTGAAATTTGATTGTTCTCCATAAATGTCATTGTCCTAATTGATCCAGAAAGTCCATTTAGAGTCCCTGAGTTAGAGACAGATATGTCATCAACGATCAAGTCTAGACAAGGTTTCCTGGTAAAGTGGTTTTATCTGCGACAGAAGACAAGGTATGGTTATGGTTTCTGAATTGAAATTCGTCGACCAGCCTATGATGTTTGTAAGATATGTTGGAAACTGGTTAACATAACATGGACTTGAGAGTCAACTCAAAGAATGGGTGGTGGTAGCAATACAAGAAGATAGCGTGGATCAAAAGTTCTTACTTTATTGTAAATCAATATATAGATTGTCACAGTTTACTGGCAATAATTAATCTTCCTTGCCATAGGCAGGGTAATTTTTGTGGCTTATTATATTAAAAAAGAAAGACAACATCTTTTTCTTCTTTAAATTTAAGGCTTAGTTTTCCGCAGTTTACTTCAAGAGTTAAATGCAAAAATCTGAAAAATAAAAAAAAAAAAATTTCTGATTTTCACCTGAATGCATTTTTTGAATTGTCATACTTTAATTCCAGCTAAGAAAAATGTTAGTGGCAAATCATAATAACAGTTAGTCAAGTATCGTGTAGTCAATTAGTTATTATGTACTCACCACTTTTTTTTCCATATTAAGAAGGGATAAGTAGTGGCAGTTATTTGGAGTTTAAAATTTTAACATAGTTTATGTAATCTTATATATATAAAACTTACAAAAACTTAATAATAGATTTTTAAGAAGGTTGATTTGTATTTTATATTTTCATTCAACGTGTCATTTTTAGTCCTTTTTGGTCAAATATGGCTACGGTCATCCTGGGGGTGCTATATAAAGAGTACTATTATTCTGCCACCAGAGATTTAAAATATTATTTAATTAGTATCTATTTATATTTAGAAATAAATAGATAGATTTCAAATTTAAATTATAATTGTAGGAAAATAGCACGCGCCCCTTTCTTTATCTTGGTGAGAAGACAGACAAGACATAGAGCCTTTTCACCAGAAATCTTACCAAAACTGAAAGTGATTCCTTCAAAGCGATTCACTTCTCTGAAAGAGCTCACTTCCCCTACTCTTTCTCTCAACTGAGAATTCACCACAATTGACACACCTGGGCCAGTATAGAATTTTTTTTCAACCATTTGATTTATAGTCACACCATGTTTCAACTTGCTCTTTGAATTAGTGCGTAGCTGATTTGAGGTTTTAAGAAGACCATGCCCCACAAAATATGTATACAAATCCACTTTCTCATTTCTGGGTCAGCAATGGAAATAATTAACCCATCAAATTATTTAAATTGAAAGTATTTACAGGAGGAAGAGGGTTAGTGCCATTTCCGAATGACATGACAGAAACCGAAATGTGACTATGTACAAGATGTCAGCAAAAGCAGCATGCTTTTTAGGCAAAGTAGACTAAAATTTTCAGTTGATGTCGAAATATCTTGGATCTTCAGGAAAATGGTATTCCACGTTCAACTGCCAAATAGATGAAAATAATTCTTGTCAGACACTAGGGGAAGAAAAGAAATGCCAATAGACATACACACTGTGAGATCAACTAGGTCATTTACAGATAACACTGCTAGGCTTCCAATATACCACATTGCATTCAACTGGCAAAAGAAACTAAAGAGTATGATGGCTCCAATTTCATACTCTTCCCAAAGCACTAGCCAACGAGAAACGCCTTGTAATTCATCAGTCTCTAAAGAATTCAGTTTTAACATATATCATTTTCATGTCTCCAAAAACTTACCCAAAACAGAAGAACCATCGAGCATAAATAACAATAACTATAACTGTAATCATAAAAACATAAACAAAGACAAGTCATTGATATATTTCCAATATTTTGCCATGTCAAGCAATGCTGTCGATAAAAGTTTTAGAATGGTATAAAATGAAAGCACCAATGTGGCTAAGCCACAATATATACATACCTTGCCCTCATCAGAATCTGAATGTCGTTGAGGGAATACGACTCTCAAATCATTATATAAATAGAATCTGCGCTCACCATACAAGTCCAATCCAGTTTTTTCTGTAAGAGAATTAGATCTGCAGCTTTGAGCTGATCTAGTAGGCTTTTTAGGAAATGGACATATGAAGCGGAGGTGAAGAGCATAGCGAAGTGGACCAGCACAATTAGTGTCCTTAACTTTTGAACAAGCATGCAAGGATTTCCTAGATTCATCACATGCTTTATGACAGCACTGTCCTTGTATATCATTGCTCTCACAATTATCAGCAATACAGCCATCATCAAGCTTTAATAGGAATGGACTCTCTGGTGTTTTCCTGTTCTGAGATTGCTTGGGCAGATCCTCTTTGTTTAAGAAATCCTCAAAGCTTGAGAACTTTCCATTTCTCTGATTTATAGGTTTAGTTTCGTTCATAGTGTCAAGTGCATCTGTGTGCATTACTTCTCTGCTAAATGACATGGGATGGCTCTTTTGTACTGCTGGAAGCCCATTATCTATGTTTTCATTGTCCAAAGCCACCAGCCCTTGTTTCAAGAGAGGGGAAGTTGGGTTGGAGGATTCAAGGGTGAGTTTCTGGCGCAAGAATGTCTACATTGATATTAACATCAAGTAATTAGAAACTCGGGAAATTTTTTTAAAAAAATAAATAAATAAATAGCAGCTCTATAATTTTGAAATGATACGCTACTAGTATAAGCATGATTTTCAAAAACATCAAGAATGACAATAATAATTTAAGCAAAGAAAAACGGAAGAGTTCAGGACATTAATTATCCACAACTCTACATGATAATGAAAAAATACATCGAAATAAGTAGAATTGTCAGGCTATCCTCTTCCAAACTATAGCAAACTCTCATGCCACAATAACCATCGTATATGATTAAACTAGAGGGATCATCTTTCCCTTTCAGAGCTTACACACATGATCCCAAGTTAAAATTCTAATGACCATAAAGAGCAGAGAGTTCAAAGCTAAATTTTGTGATGTAAGAACTCGGAAAAATTATGCCCATCTAAAAAAGGGTAAAGAGCAACAGATATATTCATCCAAACTGGAAAGGATCATACTTTGGTACCAGCTGGCATGTCACTCAAATCGTAGTTGCAAAGGAAAGTATGAAGAGGAGTCTTTTCTGGATTGCTTAGCACCTGCAAAAGCAATGAAAAAGTATGAGTAAGCATCAGCTACAAATGCATGGCAATATCGACAAATGTCTTGAAGCTTGCAAATAGGAAACTCAAACAGTCTATAATGAGAATAGAAGAATAAACAAATGTAGCACATGTACGCCACTGTTATGACTGGAAAAAGAAAATACATAAGAAAAAAGAACCACCAATAAAAGAAATCAGAATATCTTCATCTACCTGAGCTGATTAAGGGTCTATCAAATTGACACAACAAATCAACTATAATTTTTCACCATACACTAAGTTGTTCATCGAACCAAAACAAGAATGGTTGCGTTTGGCATATACTTCATTATTATTTAAATTACATTAGGCACGAACTATACTTGACATCAAATGTAGCAAGCCGTCCATGCAGTATAAGATGAAGGCCCGATAGGATACATCTTTATGCACTCCAACACAGGGTTAAAAGAGTGAAAGTAGAAAGCATTATCAATACCAGCTGTATGCGCCCTTTCATAGGGATACGTAAGCGACTTTTGAAAACTTGTGTATCCTCATTGCTAAGCCCTCGTTTCTGTTGTTGGCCTCTGCACTTGTTTGATGAAGAATTTCCAGCTAGATCTATTGATGAATAATACAGTAGGTAGCTATCTCCATCTACACTGTTTACTGAAAAAGGAAGCTTCTGTGATTTAGGAGAAAACTTCCCTCCCGTAATACTTAGGACAGCAAGAAAACCATCAATTCTCTACAGAAATGAAATACCAACAGTCAGCCATGGATCAGGTTTCTTATCTTATATTCGGAACCATACATATCACCATCTACATAAAGTAGCATATATACAAACCTTACTATGGTTTCCAGATAAGAACCGACCAGATAAAAGAGACTCCTCAAATGAGCCAACTAAGGACCTCCTGACAGGAAGCCCACTCAAACTTCTGGTGAACCTTGCGGACTGAGTGGCAGGAACAAATTCTTGAGATGGCGGCCAACTTATATCAGCAGTTTCATCCAGAGAAGATGGAAAGAAGTCTTTGCAAAAGATATCATCTTCAAAAGATGTACTCGCAATTCTTGACACATCTTCTTTAGGAATTGACATCAGACATGAGTTGGATTTGTCAAGCGGTTGCTCCAAACTCCTTAATATTCTACATCCTCCAGGGGATTTCATCCTTTCAGAAAACTTCGGACCTAGAGGGGAGAAGGAAAGTGTGAGTGAGTTCACCTTTCTAGGAGATACGGATGCTGCACCACTGTGGGATCTTACATGACTGAATTCTCTGAAGTGATCAATTTCAGCAGTGGACGAAGTGTTATGGGATACCAGTCCTCTATTTTCCAGCAATGGCCCATCAGTTAGAAAACTGGATTCTACACTGCATAATGTTCTTTTTGTCTCCAAGCAGCTTGAAAAGGACCAAGAAGGCAGGGTGTAACCGTTTCTACTTCCAACATTTGCCTTCTTATTATCTTGGGAAATTGAATTTGTGAAATTATCATTTTTAACAAGGGAGCCTATCCCAATATTTCTGCAGCCAATGTCAAGAGGATCACCCTTGAAGTAGCTTGGGGAGAGCATACTGCTCAGAGGTGACAGCAGTCGTTTCCTAGCCAAAGAATTGGCAGGTTCGTTATCATTAGATGCGCCATCAATATAAGCAGAGGAATTAAGATTAGCAGCAGGAGTATCAGAGGACCCATTAGTTATAGAACTTGCTTGGTATGATTCAAAACCCACAACCCTAGAAGCGGGGATATGAATATTTCGTCCATTTTTTGAATGGAAACAACCACTTACATCTGAATTACCAATCTTCAGACTGTGGACATTAGAAGTAACTTCCAAGGCTCCCGTACAATTAAACGTATTATCAGAAACATTCGAAACTTCTAGGGAATTCTTCTTTGGAAAATCACCAAGAGAGGATCCCAGAGGATATGCAGCCAATCCAGTAGCATTTGCACTGTGCACGCTGTTCATCTCAGATGAGCTTGCATCAGAAAACTGTGGTGGGCTATGCAAAACTGCAGTAAATGGCAAGGTTGCAACGTTTTCAGCAGTTTCAGTCGAGGGTATCTGTGGCAAGCCCATCACTGGTATTTAAGTCAATAATATGAATCTTGATCTTCCTGAAGAGTTCAAAGGATTGCTTTCAACTATTAAGGTTCATTCCATCTTTTGCAAGTCTACCACAGGATTATGATCAGACCTAGAATCTACAACTTTGAGTGTAAGCTTAAATTCCACCTATTCAAGAATTGTAAATAACCTGCTACCTACTTACTTGCATCTACAATTGGAATACAGGCTTCCTACTCAAGTAATTCTAAACTTTTAAGAATCTCATACTATGTATCAACCAGTGGCATCCACATTCGAGACATTGCGACCACCACTTCCTTTGCAGGGCACTCAAGGGAAGTCAAAGACATGATAAATGTCCAAGAACTACAACAAGCACAGATTTTGTGTCCTCCATACTGGCAACGAAAGAAGCTCAAATAATTCATGGTGAGCAACAAAATCAGCGCATATGCCTGAAACAATATGTGAATGAATACATTACTCCCCATAGTTCACAAAGTAACCAAAGAAGCACAAGAAACATAGTCCACAGTTTTCTCGAGTTGATTAATCCCAGCATGGACAAAAACAAATACACATATAGCTCACAGTTTTCTCAAGTTGCTTCAACCCCAGCATTTCATTTTATTTGGACTTAAATTGTGCCTTGAACAAATCATGAGACTTTTTGATTGATCAATGATGAGACTAGGAATCCATATTATAATTGACAAAAGAATCATACAAACAGTTCAACTAAAAGGAGGAAGAAAAGAAGAAACGGGTATCAGTTAGCTTCAAATACACATATATTGTCGGAGAAAAGGAGGTCGGCAATCCAGCTCTGATCAATTAGCCACATGGGAGATGGTGGGCAATGCAAGTAACAAAAAGCAAGCAAGTACCTCATAAATAAAAGAAAGCCAAAGCAACCACCGATCTGGAAGAAAATTTTCAAGCTAAAGTAAGGAGAACCAATGTACAGAAGGTTTCTTGTAAAATGATCGACGATCGACAAAAAAGAAAGAAAGACGCGAAGAACACATAAAAGAGCTGCCTTGCACAGCACACATTTCTCCGCAAGCCGTTCAAGCTTTTCAGTCGTTATCTACCACAAGCAACAGCGTTTTTTCTTTTATTATAATTTTTTCCGCTATTGTTTAGCAGAGCCTAACCGGCAACCAACAAACGAGTTTTACGCATAACCCCCATAAACCCCCAAAACCAAAATCCACCAGATTAAAGCATAATCAAACCAAGTCTAGCTAATAGAAAATTCAAGCTCGATGATCAAAATAATCACAAGGGGTCTGTAATCTGTACAAAGAAGGCAAAAGGTGCAGAAAAAGCAATCCCAGTTAGCAAACGCACCAACGAAGCTTGTAACAAAAGATTCCAGAAGACAAATCATATCAACAAGCTTCTGCAATTCTACCCTTCGGATCATTTAATTACTCAGAAAAATACACAGCAAACAGAAAAAAAAAAAAAAAAAAAAAAAAAGTGTTTAAAAAAATGTTTTTCCTTGTTTTTCTTCGAGTTGCAGAAGGCGAAAGAGAAAGGATTGGTATGGGCGTGTTAGGTCTCGGAGCTAGGCTCTGTGGTTGAAGGAAGACCCAGCTCTGTATCCACAACCTCACCCTCTCACCCATGTTTATAATCCTAAAGTACCAGCGTAGCGTCATAATCCCCACGCCAAACCACCCTTGTTTTGCCATCGGTATTTCTCGGCCGTAATTAAAATTAAAAACAGTTTTAAGAAAATCAGCAATTCCTTTCTCTCCCATATTTTACTTTCCTAATTTATTTCTTTAGGGTTTTTTTGCACGCTTAATAGAAAAGAAAGAGTAAAAGAGAAAATATTAAAGAAATAAAAAGAAAAATGATAGTTATTGAATTTATTTGGTATTTAATAAAAAAAATTATAATATTTAATTTGTATAACAAATTAAATAAATGAAATATATATTTTATTTAAGTATAAATTTATTTTAAAATTATTTTTTAATTTTATTAATATAAATTTTATGGTTTATATTAAAAAAATAAATTTTTATAATGTAATTTTAATTTTATAATTTAGATTGATTTATAAATTTTAATATAATTTTAATTTTAAAATGTAATTTTATAATATAATTTAAATTTTATAATTTAAATTTTTGTATAAATAAATTTTTTTAAAAATTTAAAAGAATATACTTTAATTTACCTTAAAATTAACAAATAGTACAAAAACAAGTGAAAATAAAGCATTTTTTTTTTCTTTCCTTTCTTTGTAGCATACCAAACAGACCCTTACTATTTATTTTTATACATTTCCGTTTTATTCTTATATTTTCCACGATCTTCGCCTGCCTTCTTTCCCCGTTGGGCTCTGCCGATCTGGTCGTTTAATGAGAATTGTTTTAGTCTAACCTTTATTTTCTCAAACCTTAAAAATTAGACAAGTTTTCTGTAATTTTTAAAATAATTTTGAATTTTGAAATAAAAATAAAAGGATAATTTTTAAAAAATATTCAACATATATCATATTAATTGCTTACTAATTAAATTTTAGTCAAATGAAATCATAAAAGAACAAGATTATCCATGCTAAATTATAATTTCAAGATTTAAACTTAAAATTTTGAATTAAATAATAGTAAATCTACTAGAAAATAAAATTATTCAACCTTTGTAGCTGAGCACGGATGAAGCTTAAATTTTAATTTTATGGATGTAGCCAAATTTATTAATTTGGAATAAATTATCTTTATCCTAAAGGATGAATATCGAAGGACATATAAGTTTAAAACCTATGAGACATTTTCATTTTCTAAACTATGGTTTTACTTTTGGTTAGTTGTTTTGTGCCTCCAATTGGATATTAAAATAATGGTAACAAGTTGTACTGAGACTCGTAATAAAGAAGACTATTTATCACAAGGTCCAAACCAAATTGCTAAGGACGAATTTCTCTGCCTTGTTAAATGAATAGCATTTCAATGTGCGTGTTGGACTTTGCTTTGCTTTTTGCCTCTTTATTTTCTCCTTTGAAATCATCTATCATCATTCATCACTAGAGAAGTGTACCTTCTTCTTTCAAAACTTATGGGATTATCTAATTTACATTAAATGTTTCCGAGTTTGAAGGAATCAAATTAAACATTGAAGAAAAGGAAGTAGATATATGTTTAACCAAAAAAATTAAAAAGGAAACTACTCTCAATTAAAAAGAAAAATATATTATAATAACAAAAAAATCTTCTTCATAGGTTTTAACATATTTATTCTTAAAGTGTTTTTTTTTTATTTATATTTTGACTATTAACATTCCTAAACATAAATATATTACCAAATTTTTTAATAAGATAGAATTTTCACAAAAATATTTTAACTTATGTTATATTTACATATAAAATAATAACTTTTTTTTAACAAAAAAAAAAAAAATGGTAAGTCCTGGTCTTTCCATCCCATTCAAAACCATGATTACAAACTATGGAACAAAAATCCCATTAACCAAGTTGTAGGTCAAACTGAGAGAAAGTTGAGAATACTTTGTCCCTAATAGTCCTCACCAAACTTATTAGGAATATCTTTTAACTTTCCATTTTTTTTCAAAGGGATAAAAATGGTATTTTCTTTTAGGTGAAGGCGAAAAGGAAAAATAAAACATTGATGATTACCAAATCATCTTTTATGGTTACACCAATAAAAAATAGGATATAAATATTGAAAAAACAATAGCAATGATTTTTATAAACAACAATATCCTTCTTAAAGTTAAGTGGAGACGAGGTTTTCAATCTAAAAACTTTCAAAGATATAAAAATGAGAATATGAATGCGGTGGAGATTTGTAAGGTAAACAGCATTTATAATTTTTGTTGGACGAGGTTCGTCAATCATCAATTTCCCAATATAAAAAGTAGAAAGAGCATTAAATTAAAATCTTCAAGAGATTTCTTATGGATGGAGTCCTATTTGTCAGTGTCACATCGTACAACAGTAAATTTAAAAAGATTATACTATACTACAGAGAACGTGTCAGTGTCACAGCCTCATAAATAGACATATATCTTTTTATTTTACTATTACTGTGTCCGTACTTGCCAACTTGTTTGGTGTTCTCTGCTCTAGAAAGGAAAGGAAGAAGGGGCGGTGGCAATTGCTCAACTTTTTAGGCATCCACTCCATACAATCCATTATTAGAATGCAGAAAACAGTGTCAGTGTCATAAGTGCTTCTACATACATATATCTTTTTGCAAATTTAACTAAATATTAGTTCAATCTGTATTTTTGAAAAAGTCCTCAAAAGTCCATTTCTTTTATGTATTAATAGATATTAATATTTAATCTTATTTATATATATATATAAAAAAAGCTATGCGAATAGAAAAGAAACATTCTCTAATAAATCTAACCATTGGGTGAGTCATTGATTGAACAGCCAGAAGTTGTTGTACATCGACAACAGCTCATTAATCCCGGCGCCTATATTCTTTGAACTCGTCCTATTCCAATTGGAACAATCCACACCATCGGAAAGTGCCGACACGACATTCCGGGACATGTGTTAATAGCCAGCTTCAAACAACATACCATACAATCGAAACTGTCCCACAAATGCCAAACAGAGACGAGAATTTTTCATTGTTTGACTCAAGGATCAATCGTCTATTGCTTTGAGATGAAATCCAGCAAATGAAAATATACCATTTGTTCGATGAAGCTTAATTTGTGATTCGATTGTGTTAGAGTAAAACCATAATGCGGTAATATATATATATCATTAACGATTCAAATGAATTTTTTATTAATTATGTTAATAGTTTAAATAAATAAAAAATAGAAAAGAACCCACCAAAAATTTAATGATACAATGAGCAGCCGAACACTCGCCAAAATCCAACTAAATCTTAGGCACGTGACTATGATCTCTCTTTCCGTGTCATGCCATCTGACGATGACTATTCACAATTACATTTCACTTTCACACCATTTTTTTTAATTACATTCATTGAATGTGGTGTAGAATACTAAACATTTGAAATGTATAATTGACTAAACAAGTCACGTGGTCAAACAATTTGTGATATGATATTGAAAAATTAGTAAACTTCCTTTTTAAAATAAATTCTTATTCCGTAATTTTTGTCACAAATATATACCTATTAATTGATACATATCTAT
The DNA here is from genome assembly GCA_022379115.2 of Bauhinia variegata. Lineage (NCBI taxonomy): Eukaryota > Viridiplantae > Streptophyta > Magnoliopsida > Fabales > Fabaceae > Bauhinia > Bauhinia variegata. The sequence goes on from CM039428.1 coordinate 1,542,408, forward strand.
TTGTTAAAATATACATACTAATTCATAAAATAACATACAAATAAAATATCTACCTTAACCCAAGTTTAAAATTTTAGTTATCCTTTAAGATTGAATAATTTCGTGTTCAAATTCAGAATTATATTCACGGTAAAAAAATATTTATGTAATTCAAACTTCAAGGTAATTTGAGTAATTATTCGCTATAGACTTCTAACCTAAAGAGCCAAAAATATCAGTGGGACGTCTAGGTTTTACTACGACTTACAAACACTTCCTCTATTTGGGCAAATGAGGAGGAATTCTTGGTGCCATCCATTTTCTATTAAAAAAAAAAAAAAAGAATCACAGAAAGATATTTACCATTTATCGCTCCACATTCTAAGTATAGATTAGTATTTAAGTTAACTAATATCTTAGCATAAAAACTGGCGAGTATTGTTCCACTTTATTTGCTTCATAGGATGACTTGATGCCATTAGGCATATAAAATCATAAAACTTAAGTAGAATGAGCGGAAACGAGGTATAAAGGAGCCATTATTTACAAAGATAGTGCTATCCTGATCATAAAACATGACAACCACAAACAAAATTTGAATATGGATAGTGAACAGCTAACTCGAGAATAGCAAGTAAGCTGACAGCAGTTAATTCCGAAAAAAATGTTGGTTAAATAGCCGAAACTTATCACCTATGATGAGACATGCCCAGGTTGATCAAAAAGGTTTTGCAGCCTCTTCCATCATCTTTTTCACTCTGGTCAGCTTCTCTAACTCCTTAAGAACCTGACATTATTGCAAATATAAGAAACTTCAGAGTTAGTTTGTCAGACTTCAATTTAAATCTATAACAAGCTTGAATTGGAAATAATAACCTCCAGAGTCATGGCTTCTTCCGTGACATCGTCCAAGTTATCATAACCTAATCGATAAGCTACTTCTGCAAACAGAAAAAAAGCTCTTAATGTTTTAAGAGTCACAAGTTAGATTGTACAAGAGAAAACAGATGAAAGGAAATATACTTAGGAGTGAAATAGTCGCATCAGCTGTAGTATATCCATCCTTGTATTGATTGTATAGAGCTGCTAGTTGAGTCATCACCTGGTGCCAGTTATCAGATATGTTACCGACGTCGGGGTCAAGACTGGAATTTTAAAAGGAAGAAACCAACCTCTGGGTGAGATGTAGGTGTTGATATTTCAAAAGAAGCAAATTCACTCTGGTCTTTCATTACATCCCTAGCCACCATGTCTAGAGGTACATCTATCCACAAGGAAATCCCATATCTCAGAAACGCCCTATGTAAATTTAACAGCAAGTCAGAACATTATGGAAGCCTAAACCCTAAACCCTAACTAGGAGATTGGCATATTCTTCATGGAAGATAAGAAAATAGAACTTTTGACAGTTTGCCACAAAGATTCATACAGATTAGTTGAACTTCTAACTGCACCATTTCCAGCACAAACTACTAGTCGACCCAAGGATGATAATTGCTTTAGTACTTCAGTCTGCAGCATAAGTTGAGTAAAACGTAAGACGTAGGTCCTTTACATTATAATTATTCATCAAGAGGATTTCAGCAATAAAAACCCTGTCAGCTTTGGCAGTTCAAATAAATTAGTGTAAACCAAATCACTCTTTATCTGGTGTGGTTCTGAGCCACAGGCGATCTACCACCAATGATAGCAATTGAATCTACGTCCAATTGAACACGAGACATGGCAGAAATAAGCCTTAAACACTCACCTCAGACTCACGAAAACCCTGCTCGTCATTCTCTAAGTAGGATTTTGCTACTGATGCACCACCAGTAGCTTCTTCCACTAAATTATCACTGAATATAGAGCATAAACATCAATTTAGCTTATATTGGAAGTTCACACTCCTTTTAATCGAGAACAAATAAATACCTGTCGAAATAATAATATCGCAACACATTAGCTAGTAGCTTTCCCAAATCGGTCTTCAGAGAACTTTTCATACCTTTATCCACAAAAGAAAAAAGGAATAATACTGCAAGTTAAGGATCAATGAATTGAAGTTAGACACAAACATCAAGGCACTGATTGCACCAAGCAATTCTTACCAACCAAAAATATGGAGGTCCCTTTCAGATCAGGGCATAAATCTGCTGCTTTTTTCTGAATAAAGACTGAACAGTTACAATGAGTACTTTAAGCTTAAACCACAGATTCCAGTTAAATTAATTTTTCATTTGGCGTCCATATTCACTACTTAAGAACTTCTCTTCTCTTTTTCATCTGAACGTAATTCACGAAAATAGCTTCAAGAAGAAGGAAAGAGGGAATTCACCTTCACTTCAAGAGATATATCCATTGCAACAGCCTTGGTCGTTGAATCTAAAGGAACCAGAAAAAAAAAATAAAAAATGACAAAGTGAGCACATTAACTGAGTAACACTCAGGTAGTATGTTATATTGTTACTTCCTGAAATCATGTAAATTCATAACTTTCCATATTGAACTCTGAATAACTGAAGTTGAATTAATTGAGAAACTTGATCAATTTGAACCGCATGGCTACAGACAGCATAAACTTTTCAAGCTTAATTGTCTATTTTTATTTACAAGAAAAATCAGGCAAAGTGAAAGCATGAAAAGGGTAAGAATTGGGGTTTTGGGATGTGAATGACTCACTGGGAGAACTATCATCCGATATCGAGCAATTCGCAGAGTGAAGCTTACTTCCATACAAGGGTGAGCGAGAGATAATGGGATAAGGGTAAGAAGGAGCAGAGATTCCAATACTGGTGGAAAGACTTCGGAGGCCCCGGAAGTGTGGGTGTAAGAATTGGGGGCTGAGAGAAGAAGTAACCATTTGAAATTGGAGGGAGTAACCGTGAGCGGGACATGGCATACTAGTGGCTATTATGCTGCTTTTGCAACTGAGGATAGCCTTCTCCATTGAAACTAGGGGAGAACCTTGGATTCGATTCACACAAACACTAGAACAAAAACTTACACCTGCAGGAGCAGGATCCGGCCCGGACCCAAGCCAAGCCCTTTAATGGCTCAGACTCAGATAGTCTCACAATCTAGTCGGTTCGGTTGGATTGGGTTCCAAAACGCATACCGTTATAAAAATGCCTATAAGAATTTAGAAATGCTCCTTATACACTTAATTTTTTAAAATTTTTTTTTTGGTTACACGATCAAAGGAAAGTTTTGATTAAAAAAATAAAATAAAATAACACACTTCTAATAACTTAATAATAATGTACTATTTTATATTTTTTTTACAAGTAAGATAATTAATTTTGATCTTAAATTCGAATCTCAACTTTTACAAAATATATAAATAAATATATATATATATATATATATATATATATATATACTTTTTTTTTGCAAATCACGTTATTCTATGTTAAATTAGTTTTCGATTAATTCAATTGAAAGCAGAAAGAACCACAAAATGCCCCCTCTGGATGGAATTTACTTGTGGAAACGAACAAAATCATGTGAAATATCATAGTAACACAATCATGTAAAGTTTAGTTCTCATCATGACTAGTTATTATACCAAAAACAATAAATACAAATTGAGATGAGAAGCTAAACAATACAGAAACATCATATTTACATATCCCTGCCCGGAAAGTCGATGACAGCACCATATACGAACTTATGATGGGCAAAACCCCAAAACTTCATATCCTCTGCGAATATGCGTGAACATTTAGCTCCGATCTGTGCATTGAATGATTAGTTTCATGCTCGGAATTATTTACCAAAATTTGTCTCCTGTGAATCTGCATTATATTTAGCTCCCACCTGCATCCACTGAAATCTTTCATACTCAGAATCAAAATATTTTGCTTCCTAACAAGATGATCACGCATGGTAAAAAAAAAAAAAAAAAAAAAAAAAAAAAAAAAACTACTTCAATAAGTTAATAAAGCTAGATACATACATAACACGGGCACACACAACGCAACAGATCCAAGCGATCTCCTATAAAGATGAGGCCTAAGTTTGAGTCCAAATTCCAAACCAGAAAATCTTTCTTGCTATATTTCTAATGGCCAAAATAACAAAAAGTCACACAATTTTCCCGCCACCATATTGGATGGACTTCGTTATTTAATATTTACACTGGACAGATATTTGGTTAACACAAATATAAGCTCTAACTCGCAGCAGCAGATCATAGCCTTCAGTGGTCTGACACTGACATGTCACTATCCGTTTTCTCAAATAATAATGGATAACATTATGCATGTCTTCAGAAGATAACTCCACACCTAGTTTATATATATACCTAAGTATCTGAATACATCAAAGCATGCAAACATAATAAGTAATAGTGAAATAGTAATATATAAGCAAAGAAGTTAGTGATAGTATAAACAATAGCAAGAATAAATATAGTATTTTACCTTGGATTTCATTGGAGTGAGAGGCCAAGTCAGGCATACTTGATACTGGCTTGATATCTGAGAGGGACATAGGCATTAATGGTGGCGATACAGCATCTTCAGCCTTATCTGGAATTTGAGGAGTATCCAAAAGGTCTGCCACATGTAATGCCTTTGCTCTCTGACTACTAGACGGTATAGAAAAACTCCGAGGGACAGTTAAAGGTGGTGGTGTTGGAAGTGGGGTTGCTGTGCTTGATAGAGCCGAAGGAAATTTATTCATAGCACAACGCTCTTGACTTCTGAGAACTATTGGCGCAGAGTGACCCGTCTGAGAAGACTTCAATGGTTTGGTGGACAGATTACCTGGGGGTCTAGGCAGCTCATGAAGCTCACTTATCCGTGGTGAAGAAACAAGAGGAGGAGAAGCACTAGGAGATGCTTTTGGAGATGAAGGCTGAGGCATTGGTAAACGAGAAAGAACTCCAGAAACTACAGGTGGTAATTCAGTTGATCCAACAGAACTGGTAGAAATAACGGGTCTTACTGATAATGGTTTACTAGTCAATGGACCAGAAAAGGCTTGTCTTTTAATTTTCTTAAAATCAGAAGCACTAGAGGTATCAACATGTGGAAGTGACAGACCCTCCATTGAAGGGCGGGGTAGCTGGGCATAGGTGTTGTCACTGTTGCTCTCTTTGAGAACTGACTGAGGCCTGGTAGTAGTTTCTGAAAATTTACCATCACCATAATCTTTCTCATTCTTCTTTTCATCCAATGGGGAAGAATGCCATAAATTATGTGAACGTCCACTTGCGCTGGTGCGGGGGGCTGAGCCACTTGTTTTTGAAATAATGGTTTCTTTTACATTGACAGGAGTTGGAAGTACATAAGCATTAGACTTCACTGGTGATGACAGTTGAAGTTGTCTTACTTTTTCAGCTAAGTCAAACTTCTTTTCTGCAAATATTGGGGCTGAATAGCTGATCACCCTGGGTTCTCTATTTGATACTTTTAGATCTCCTTGCTTCTTGTCTAGACTCATCTGAGCAGCAGAAAATCAATAGAATTTTTAGATACATAAAGTCAAATTTACAGAAGCTCTGTCAATTCGTGACCTACTAGGTAAACATGGTGATGAGAATGTAACAGTCGCAGCTCACCATAACACTACAGTGCTCATCAGGGAGATTTAGAAATATAATTAAATTGAATATATGACCCATGCTTTTCTACAACAGATTCTGTTTTTTTTTTTTTTTTTTTTAAAGCTTGGGTGGCTCCTTACAACTCTAGATTCTCACCCCCAAATTTTTTTTCTTAAAAAAAAAAAAAATCAATACGTAAAAGTGTCTTTGGAATAGAACCTCTGTAGCTTCTGTGTGATTGAAGCTTGAAGATAAGAGTGTCACTTGATTCCTAAACCTAATGAATAGCTAATTGTTATGTTAGTTAGATTCTCTTTCACATTGTTGTGGTAGTATGATTTTTAATGTAACTCTGGAGCAAATCGTAGATGCAAAGTACAGAATGACAACAGTAACAAGCTTCAGTCAGTCATGTAATAATGAATGAACAACCTCAAAGGTACCTAAGCATAAAATCCAAACAAATTTGAAGTCATGCTAGATCCTCACCTCAAACGAGTTCTGTGATGCAGAAACATCAATCCCCTGCTCATTTGATCTATAGTCAAAACTCAACTCACCAGATTCATTTCCATCATCATCATCCTGACTATCATCATAACCAGCTCCCCCATCATCTTCTTCAAGTCCACTGAATTGGTAATCAATATGTTGCTGTTCTGTAACCCGCCTAACATGTGGTTCAACAGCCTCAAGTGATTTAAGCCCCTTCCGAAAGAAATTCAACTTCATTTGAAGCAGAATATAAAGAAAAAGATACATCAATATTAAGTGAAGAAAAAAGAAGTAAGTTTAACTTTGAAAAATGATAGGAGGGAGAGTGTGTGTGTTTAGGGGGGAGGAAACCTGAGCTGCATAGTGACGAGCTGCTTGTGTTAGGAGACTTCGAGACTGCCCTTGCTTCAGAGATTTTAACCGGAAAACACAAAGTTTTGCTTCCTCTTCATATTCATCATGAGCTGCTTGCAACTGCTGTGAAGTGATGCTTTCACCCTTACCACCTTTTGACCTTCCTTTTTCTTTCTGCTGTGCAATAATGTATTCATAAACATCTCTGAAGAAAATACAGCAGATTCAGTAAATATTCACAAGATGTGAAGAAAAATATCTCTTAGAAAAGTACAGACCTCTTTTCGTCACATTGCCGCTTCATGTCCTTAACCATGAACAAAAGGGAGTTTATAAGTAGGAGGAAACAAAATTACAGTAAAAACATATACCAGCAAACTTTATTTATTTTTGATAAAAACCAGCAGGCTTAATGAATTGCCAAAGCGATGAAGACTTCTAGACAAGACAACATGTAAATGTTACAAAGAAATGTCTGGGTAGGATGATGGAATTCTTATCTCTCAGACATGGTCTAGTATAGGAAGATTTAATTCTCCCAAGAAGCCAAGCCCAAAATTTAAGACGAAGCAAAAACAAGGCTCTTTTCCAAACTAGTCAATTTCATAGCTAGTTCAATCTCCAAGTCTTTTTTTCTTTTGAAAAAAAAAAAAAAAACTTAAACTTTTATTATCCTAAATCCATTTGAATATGCAAGCCTGCCCACTATAATTTTGTTGTCATAAATTTCATCAGGAGCACTTATAAATAAGACTTCTAAAAAAAATAAAAATGTAGAATCCTTCTTTCATCCATCTAGTTTCTTTGTCTTTTGGCAATTCTCGGATTGGTATTTGAAAAGTGTCCTCTCTTCTTGACAGAAAGAAAGATAACATGCCACCATTTGTTTAACTATTACCAAAGATATTTCTTCCACTGCATGCTAAATGTGACCAGGGCTTTTGAAAAGTAGCCTAGGTCCAGAGGATCTTTATAAGAATTTTTTGTGAATATAACAATTTTTTCCAGGTAATTAAGGTTTCTTCTTTAGAAGAGAACTTCTCAGTGTGTGAGAATAAGCATCAGTTAAATTGACACGTTACCAATTAATGAATGCAATGAGTGGACAATCAACCTATTTCAACAAAAGTTCAAAAAGGAAAAATTGATATTGCATCTTTCAAAGGTAATAGATTTCATGCAAGGGGAAAATATATCTGTAATTTATGGTTTTTATTCCAGTCAATTCATTATAGAAAAGGAAGGAAGATGTACAGGAACAACGGGCAGAAAAAGATAGTGAGAAACCATAACATCTCATTCTCAATATTTTATCTAGATAAAAATATATGAAACCGTACAATCAGAAGCACAGGGAGTAAACAACCAATCAGAATAAGTTACACCAATGTGTAAGTTAATAAAGAGAAAAACTGAGATATTAATAAAACTTCCAAAAAGGCAAATGATACATGGCATGCATAAACTTAAATCTTGATATATTTCATTTGTTGTTATTCTTTTTCACACATATTTGGCTTCAAGAGGGGAACAATAAGGAAACAAATAAATGCAATAAGCTCAACAAAGAAGCTTCTGCTGACATGAAGTGAGAAAAAAACCAGAGAACACAAAAATCTGACAGAGTGGAAAAGTACAGAAACAAACCTCAACAGTTCGCAATTCATTGAGAAGAGACTCTGATGGGTTTGTTATTGTAAGTATTATGTGAGAACGCTGAGGCACAGAAAGTATAAGGTCAAGACGAGGTTAATGTAAATACACAAAGCTAAAACAAAAGCAAGCATGCAAAAGCTTCCATTCTAACTAACACTCACATAGCTATCAACAAGTTTTTGAAGTTCAAGCTGCACTGTTCCAAGCATTCCCAAAATTTTACCTGCATACAATTCATGGTAACTGTAGCACAAACTATAAATAATTTAAAACAACTAGCACAATGGCTAAGCTACCATAGCGGTCATGAAATGTTTACCCACTCACCACTTTCTTGATCATCATTTGTAGCAGATTTCTCCAACAGACAATCACCCATTTCCCGTAGGGACTCTGAGAATTCTGGACAGAAACTTCAAGAATTAGAAAATTTCACAACTGATATATATATTATCAACTCTTAATTTCATAGTAAGAAGGATGACCTAGCAGCTCTGAGTTACAAATATGAATGCAGAATATTTACCATAAGCACTGTTTGTTGTCGCAGCAGCAGCAGAGAGCAACGCATCATAGCAGTTCCTAATCTCCTGCATGTCCTGTAAAGTGGAAACTGGAATTCGTAATGTCCATAGAGCTAAGGAGCCAAAGAGGAGGGAAGCAAAACCAAAAATTTTATGTAAACACCACTACTTTTCCAATACTCATTTTTACAAGATAACTATGAGACATTTGATTGGGCATAAAACTGCAGAAGAAGTATTTACAGGAACAAATTTTTATCTGAAACACATTAGCTAAATGCTACTTTCAGAACAAACCTTTCCTCCTTATCATTCCAACAGATGCAATTTCTGAAATTCAAAGCAACCATCTCAAGAACCCAAAATCTTTTCGAGGACAGTAAAATTGTAATTGGGAGCTTAAATTGGCAACTCTCAAATAATAATGATTAAAAAAAAAAACATACACATACACACACAAAACAGAAAACAGAAAAAGCTGGTAAGGAAGCCGTTGAGGCATCTCTGAATGTCTCAATTTATCTGGGCACATTTCCTGAAGATTGTTCTAGTTACAGAGATCCTTTGACCTATCAACTCCGCGACACTACCAAGCCAAAAGAGGAAGCGAGTCGCGCATAGTACCTTAGCAGCCTGATCAAGCTCATCCAAGCTCAGCAAGGGTTGAAAGTCCGTCTTCTCCTTCCCAATGTTCTTGTGAAGTGCAATTTTCCTCAACTTGCTCAGCGAGGACTTCATTTCCCGGAAACCCTAAGGCAATGACCCAACCACGATGAAGAGAGGGGGCGGCAAAACGTAGGAGAAGAAAATTGGAGTCTCTTCCACTCCTAGGCAATTAACAATCCGAGAAAATCACAGAGAATCTGAGCTCCAAATCCCCTAGAAGAGAGCGTGAAATTCAATTCGATAATTCCATTTCCAACGACATTGATGAGGAAGCTTGCTCATTTGGGTCAAAACTACTCGAAAACAGATCGAGAGCGAGAGATGCGAAATGCAAAAACGGAGAGAATGACGAAATTATGCAAAAGTCGGATTTGGAAAGGGCATAATTCCGACGTCATCATTCACCCACTCGCTGGCCATGGCCAGTTTCGTAACTTCCCAATGTTAGATCCATCCAACGGCGGTACAAGTGACACGTGGATGTCAAAGTGAGCGAGCTGTGGAAATTACAGGTCAGAGAGTATGACCGTCTGAAATTGTTTAAGCTACAAAGGAAGACTGTAGTCCATACTCTATCTATATACATGATACACTATTGGTAGGTCAGAGATACTTAGTGGTCCCCACTTTGAACAGAGACGCAAAATACGCGCTGGCGTAGGAAATCATGGGAACTCGCTGCCTTCAGACGGAGATTTATGAGTACATGGTACGAAACTTGTGACATCAGTCTGACGTGGAAGTTCGGCATTGGCGGAGAGGATTGACACGTCAACTTTAGGTATCGTCATGTTTCGACTGTACCAATGGAAGAGTCAAAGGTCAGATTTATCAGACAACGAAAGAAGCGGTTCTGGACTGAAAATTGTACCTTACGTTGACTACCGGTGGATACCCATCTCATATGTACCCTTTTACACTTTTGCCCTTCCCCTTTTCATTTTCCCTCTCTAAAGAAAACAAAAGAAGAAAAAGGCAAGTAAAATATCTTCTCACTTTATTTAGGCCAATTGTAGACAAATATCTAATTCTTCTATCCCATTAATTGATTCTCCAAATTAAATTGAGATAGTCAAATTCAAACTGCACATTAATTATTTACAATTGAAAATTATATTTTTTTTTTCAAATCTTACTAGAGACTACCATTAATTATTGAGTTTGCTTATCTTACTAAAACTCTAAATTTGGCATGTTGATGGGAGCCGTTGGATGATATCCTTTTGGTAAAAGAATGAAATCATTATCTATAAGAAAAGATGAGTCCTTCCAAGCAATATTTCACTTGGAAACTTGAAAGTGCAATTGAGTAATACTTGGTTGCAATTTCTTTTTGCTCTGATAAAAGTGCTTCATGACATGAGACTTGTATCCTTGGATGAGGAAAACTTCCAAAAATCTTTTGGAATACAGATTTTCTATGAGAAAGAAAAAGGAAGATAGTGGAAACTTGAAGACAAGCATCATGCACTAGCATTATATTAATGGCTAGCTTTTCCTTTAAACTAACATGAGCGTTTCCAACAAGATTGGGAGAGAAAAAGGAAGGTATGGCAGCAAGTTTGAATAATCTTTTGATGGGTCAAAAAGACGTGTTGCTTGATGCTGAAGGAATTAAGGTGGTGGATGAGGCATGCAACTATCATGAAATCAATGAGCTGCGGTTTTCAAAGGACGCCTTTTCAAGCATGGACATGACTGTTTACATGCTCTAAGCCAAACACAGAAAGGTGCCGGGCACGCAACTTTGCTTTCTCTCTTTTCTCTTCTTTCCTTTTCGTCTTAATTTCTGTTAGTGCAAAACAAAAAGTCTCATTACCGAAGATCTTCTGTTGCACTATTTCTTTATCAACCACGACAGTCACATTCATCAACTGCCAGCTTCCTTTTCTTCGTTCATCTTCTATGTTAGTGTCAAATCTCCGTGTTGACTCCGTGCTAATGCTGGATATGCAAGTGTGAGAAGTTTCATGATGAAAAAGTATAAGATATATAAAAGACGCCAAGTTAAAAAGACCCATTAACCTAGTATCTTTAAGCTTTTCCAGATTTTAACAGCTAACCTGTTAACCTTACACCGGTAAATTACATGCCACGAAATTAAGGGTATGAGCTTTCTTATGCACATAATATGAATAGGGTACAGTGGGATAATGTAAAACAGATGACAAATTCTACTGATAAATATATTCACTTTACATTTGGTCTTGTTTGTATATATCCTTTTACAGATTATCTTTTTTTTCCTCTATACCTAACTAAAATGGAACATTCATGGCCACGAAAAACAGATAAATGTGACATATTAGTGGAAGTAGCTCATCAAAGGGTCATCTTTCTTATGCAGCTTTTTCGATTATTTTGTCCCTAGGACCTTCAGCATAGGATTCATGGCTAATGTAGCAAGAGAAGATCAGGAAATTTTTCTTTGTTCCTTGTCTTCCTTTATGAATAATATTCCTGAATCCTCGTCCTCTTCTCTCTTTATTCTCATGTTCAGGAATTGAATTCTCATCGAATACCTTGTTGGAATTACTGCTTTCCTCCTTTTGTGGCTTGTTCATCGTCTTTGTTGAATCATCATCGACTGCATAACATAGCAGGGAGAAGAAATTTTTTAGCTAACTTGCAGATTAAGCTGGAAAAGTTAGAGTTGGAGAAAAACAGAAGGAATGGACAAGAAAAAAATCACCCTCATTCTTGGTGCTTTCGCTGGAATTGTCGTTGAAATAATGGTTAAAACTTAGTTCTCTGAATTTTTTATTCCTCGAACTTGAATGCTTAGGATTGTGGCCAACGCAATACTCCCGAAAACTAGGCGATCCTGGGCCATTAGAGATATCATCTTCCCTATCATCTTCTTGCTCTGTTTTTTCATTATTTCGATGATCCACATTGCCACCTTTGACCCTAACTTTCTCGTTTCCTCCATTGTTAATGACCTTCTCTGTTTTCTGGTTTTCCAGAACGTCTTTCTCTTTGGTTTTCTCCTCCTGGTTTCCCTTCATTTCTTGTTCACCCAGTGGCTTCATAACCACGGCACCGTCCTTCTTCCCTCGAGAGGAAATATCGGAACCCTCTTCGCTGACGTCGAGGGGCTTCTTGTCTCCAGCAGGACGGACAATCTTGTACCGACGAAGCGGGTTGGAATGCCGATTTGTGGTTGCACATTCTGGGTCCATAGTCGACAAGCCACAACCCATGATGTGGAAGGAGGAGAAGAAGGAAGAGATTATGACTATGAGAAATCGTAAGGGAAATGGAGCATTCAGCAGAGAAAATAAACCAAAAGAAAAAAATGTTACTTGGGAATGGTTGGAGAAGGGGATGAAGAAGAAAGGGAAAATCGTTTGGGGAGAAAGAAACGAGGGATGCAACGAAGGTTACGGGTTTGGGTTGGTTACAGGAGCTGGCAAACAGGGGTGCTTACAACGTTGATGTTCGTGGGAATGGAACCGTTAAGGAGCTTCCCCTGTTTTGCTGCCATTTTCCTACGGATTTTCGTTGTCACTGTCTGTTCCTATCAAACAGAAATTTTTTGTACTGAGGAAGAGGAAAGAGACGAAGAAAATAGAAAGGCCAAATCATCGTTTGAATCTTTTTTTAACATGTTTTCTTTCATTTGTTTTTTTTTTTTTTTTTTCTAGTTTACTGCTGCTGATAGAATCAAAAAATTATCGTAGTTCTCTCCTATTTCGTGTCTAACAAGAAAATTAAGTAATTTTTGTATTAAATACCATAATGAAAAAGTAAACAAATTTATAAGAATGAATTGTTTTATGATCAAATAAAAAAAAAATTGTTTTATGATCAAGTATTTTCCTTCCAACTCAAAGTTATAGTTAAAAGAAAATTATAAAGAAGATAACCTAAACAAAATCTCGAGTATTAAAAAAAAGATTATCTCACACTTAACTTTTTTTTTCAACTGTGACTTGTAATTTGCTTCCTTGAAAAATTAAGTAAATAAAATATAGAAACGGTCTAATGTTTCTCAATTGAACTAAAATTAAATAGGCAAATTTTCCATTTTCAAAAGTTACAAAATAGTTCAAACCCTCCATTCATTGTTATTCAAATGACGTGTTGTAATGTGTAATCTTCCTATTAAGCTATCTACGTTGATCTTTGCCGAGACAGTTTTAATTAATCAGTAATTGGTTCGAGTGAAGCAGTGGAAAATCTTTTGATTTGTTGGTAAGCAGAGTGGAGCAAGTTTTGAAAACGAGGATGTTTTTACCATCCCATCTTACTAAGATTTCTACTAAAGATGTAGAAAAATGAGACTGAAGTGTAAGCGAAAAATGTAACATTACTAATTTATTTCTACGCTATACTAAAATGTCAAACATAGGAACACGATGATTATGATTGGTAATGCAGTTTTATGTTTTTCCTTTAAATGCATGCACGCAGGGCATGAACATAGGAGTATCATGGTCTCAAAGACAACTTAAGATTCTAGTTTTGGAATGAAACTTAAGTTAGTTAACTCTTGTAATTTATTTATTTCATATCTGATCTGATTTGGGAAGCTGTAAGATTGAGAGTGCAAAGTCTAGGTACTTGTTTATTTGTGTGCCCAAGTATCTGGAAACAGGCATTGTGAAAGAAGTTGGTGCAGGAGCAAGCAGTTGGTACTTGCCCCTCTTTCATATTCAACTAGTTCTTTCCTCAATTGTCGCATTCTTTCTGAATTTCTATTAACCCCTCGTCTGCTCTCTTGCTCTTGTTCAAACTGGCTAGTTTAGTAGCATTTCAAACAGATAGCTCTGGGATATCATAAGCCTGCTCACTTTATAGGAAGTTACTTTATCAGTTGTTTCATCTTCATAACTAGAAATGGAGGCAAGAACTAACCAATCTTCCTATACATCTTTACTGTATAAGTGTTGATTTTGCTAACTGTTATAGACCAAACTAATCAACATTGATGATGTGAATTAGTGCCTAAGCAGGCCCAAAGGCTCACATTCCATCATCTCTATATAAGGGATAGGAGGGCTCCCAGAAAGGGCATTCTGAACATCTTACCATCTCTGCAATCTTTTTGCAACCGAGTTGACCCCTCGATACTTACCAATCTCCTTACTCAGGAAGGGCAAAATCAGTAGCTGGTACTAAATCTGGAATGGAAGGAGGTGTTGGATCTTGAGTAGGGTATAAAAGAAACTTTTGCAGATATATATATAGGTCTGCTTCTTTTACAATTTGTCCCAGAAAAGAAAGTCAGCAATCTACGCCTCAATTCACATTCCAGTACTTGTTAAGTGACGTGGAGAATATTGCTTCAAGAAACTGTGGTCGGCAGTTAGTTACTTCACCCAAACCTTGCTGCAAAAATTAAGCATATATCTCCGTTTCTCTTTTCCACCCTTTTCTTTGTCCTGTCTAAACACACTTCAGGTTATGCTAGCTCAAAATGTCCCTGGTTAATAAACTTTATCAAAATATTGTTTACTTATTTTACCTATGAATGCTTGCCCGTCTGTTGAAACAACTGGGGAAACTATTTCTATTGTATTTTTATGAAATCATTTAAAATTTAAATATTTAATAAAAATAAGTTGAGTTTTAATGCGTTTTACGTTAAAGAATTTGATTTTAAAATTTTAAAATTATTTATTACTTATTATCTATTGAGGTATGGATGAAATAGGTATAACAATTTTCATATTTATACCTAATACTATATTAACAATAAGAAGAGATCTTAATGCGGTCCAGCGTTACTCATAAGCATAATGGGATTCCTACTTGGAAGATGTTGAGGGATTTTGTATTGTTGGAGATCAATATTCTCAAATCTCATCACATAATTTATAAAATTGGTTGGTTCTTATATTGTTTCTTGGTTACTAATATTATTATTACAAATTCATTTCACCAACCAAATAATTTTTCATAAATGGTCAACCACTTGGCCATTATTGACAATGGACAAAAGGAATCTTGCTCCCAGCTGCCATGAGAGGGTTGCGTTATCCAAGCCTATAAGCATTACATAAGAAGACCTTCTCTGCCTTGTTCCCTTTCCCAACCCATCCAACAACAAAAAAAAATGCATTATCATCATAGAATGTTTTGATTCTTCAATGACAAAGCAAGGGAAAAAGATAAAAAATAGAATTAGATGTATTTGTTTTTTAAAGATTTTTTACTTTTATTCCTTCTTGACTCTCAAACCAAATATACTTATAATGATTCTCTACTCTCTCTTTTTTCTTCCTCATATCAACCAAAAAGAAGAGAATATTTTTCTTTTGAGAAAAGTGAATGAATTATACTTTAAATTATAGTTATACATCATGATAGATGGCAGACCTACTAACAAAATATTAAAAAAAAAAAAACTAGTTAGAACAAATTTTTAACAAATATTAAGATCTCTAATTATTTGCTTATAGACCTGATTAGGATCTTTCATTTCATTTTGAAAAATTAGTAAATTCCTATACTTCCAATTAGCATAACATTATTGAGCATAAAGTGGAGGCAGACATGAAAAAGAAATCTCTATTTTTCTTCTTAAAGGAGAAAAAAATAGTGTTATCAATCAAGAAAGCAAGTGAAAGAGAAGAGAATATTTTCCATTTTAATGTGAAAGAAAGCATTTTAAGGAAGGAACTTAGTTCTCTTACTGAAAGAAGGATACCGATCAAGCCCATGTGCTAATGCCTTTAAGTCCTTGGGCACCACCATCTTCGTGTGCTTACCCATAACATATCTCTCATTTTCTTAAAGGGTCATGATTAGAAAATATCGAACCTCTTCCTTCTTTATTTGGACGCCTCCCTTTTGTATGTATTCTTTGGATTATTATTACACCTTGGATCATCTTTTTGTCTCAAAAATCATTTGCCTTTTGATAATAAAAGCTTTATATTCTGAGCATCAATCACTACTCATAATGACCTTTTTATTTTCTCACTTTAATTATTTTGAATTTATTTTTAGTAAAAATCAATGTATTTACATCAAATTAAATATTAATCAATTTAATTTAAATTAAATAAGATTATAAAAATAAAAAAAATTCCTAAAATTATTTTGAATTTGATAAAACTAATATAACAAAGCAAGCAAAAGGAGAATATTATTAAATTCAGTTGCTTCTTGAACTCGACCTCTTGACATATCAACTTAATCAAATGCCCATATGCCGTTGTGCATTTTTTTTTTTTTGCAAGTAGCTAAAAAGATACATACAAGCTCTCTAGAGGCTTCTCAGTGATTACTTATACAATAAATTAAAATTAAAAATTAGCAAACGCCGATCCCCTCCTAATCTAAAACTTGTTAGAAGCAGTACCACTGTCTTCGCTGAAACATGGGGAGCAAGGTGGGGGAGGACTTGAATCACTTCCAAATTCCACTGTGAAATCTACGAAACTGGGTTTAATGTCTTGTAATCTCTGAATTTTTCTGCTCTTACTGAGCTCCCCATTAGACCCTTTTCTCTTGAGCTTTCTTTTCTTCTGAAATATGCGATATACAGCCCAATCTGACACTGGCATCTACATTTGAACACAGAATTAGAACTCCAGAACTGATAAATTAACTCAAGATAATGCAATCTGCTAACATAAACTCATAATATTTGAACTGAATCTACTTAATTTATATTAGAGTTGTTACTGTTATATTCTCTACCTGAAATGGGCAAGAAGCTGATACAGAAGCTACAAGGCGCAATTCATGCATGACCCACTTTAGATTGGTCCTATGGGAACGTTTCCCTTCGCAAAAAACCAGTGTTTTCCTAATTCCAACCAGCTGGTTGCTCTCAGAAGTTACAATTTGCTTGTCTTTGCCTGTATATTTCCAATATCCAGAACCAGCAGCTACCTTGCTGATGTTTCCATGTGCATGATCCCTTCTATTGCTAAAAAAATACCTCCTTTCTTTCAAATCACCAACACCTACAGTCAACCAGAGACAAAATTAGCAAAAAGGGACCCTTTTGGTTCAATTCTGAACAATTCCCAGTTATTTCCCACTTCAAAACAAGAACCCATTACATACAACATGGAAAGTTTCAATTTTTAACGGAGATTTTGTTCGTTCTTCAGCTTGGGGAAAGGCCAAACAGAGAAAAAAAAAAAAAAAAACCCAGAACTTTAAGGGTGAATAAGCTTTGAAAGAGATCATTTTGCACCAACCTGGAAGCCCTCGAGGGTCAGCTTGTAATACATCAAATTCAGGAATAACAGCAGCGGGTAAAGGTTGAGCAAAGGCCTTCCTCTTCAGATAGTGAATGACCAGCTCTTCATCGGTGGGACAGAACCTGTACCCAATTGGCAATCTTAAGCCGCCATTGCCGACAGAGCTAGAGACCTTCTCCATCTCTAAGAATGTCAACCACAACCTGAATTATTTTCAGGGCAGGTTTGTTAGATTTGAGTTAGAAAAATTAGAGGAAACCCATTTTTAACAAGGACCCAAAAGGACAGAAAGCAAGAAAGAGAAAGGATAGGTTGTTTGTTTATTGGCTGGCCCTGGGCTGTAAGGACAGAGAAAGGTTGGGTCGTTTAATTTATAGATAGCAAAGTGTGTGTGTGTGTGTGTTGAAGAGTCCTACCTCTATTAGGACTCGGAATGCTTAATTGACTTTGGAATTGGAAAAATTGCTTCCCTTGATGGTCGTTGTTTTCACAAACGTGTACGGGACATCTAAAACTAAAACTAATCTATGCAAGAGGTAATAACTTTCTGCTTTGGGTCAAGAAGCATGCGCCCGTTACAGTGATCACCATGTGTACCACGTTAGATTTTCGTTTATTGTATTTAAGGACTAAATCACCAACTCAACTCCCTCTCATTAATTTCTCAACGTACACACCCAAATTCCGTTCACTCGGATATATCACAGGTTACTTTTATTTTGATAACGTTAATTATCCAACAATAATATCTCCAAATGGAACATAAACTCATCTCAAAATATTTGAAGTAATTAACAATTTCTCTTGCTTGCATGGAATGATTTTGATCATTATTAAAGTATGGTTTCATCCCCTCGACGAGATTAATTACTTGTCAAACCAAGATTGAGAAACAAAAATTTATAACCACAGACCTCGACCTGCTGAACTATGATTAGAAACAAGAAAATAAAAGCTTGTCTCTTCTGATGGAGATAAAAGTTCAAGTTGGAATTGAAGTAGTAGAGTTTTTGTGTGTTTGTGGTCAATTTGTACTGCAATGGAGGAAGTGCCACCATATGTAGCTGTCAAGAAATGACTCACTTTCTCCATTTGGCATTGTCCAAGTCAACGAGAGCAATGATGGATTAATAATAGTACTGCGCCACAACGAGACCATGCCATGTTTGCCCTTATATTACTATTTTTTTTTACCAACAAAGCCGAATATAATAAAGAGATAATTAAATTCTTTAAATATATTAATAAAAATTTATTAAGAAAAAGTAATTTTCTCACCTTAAAAAAAATTAGTATTTGATTCCGAAATATTTTTCCTCGTTTCTCTCTTCGAAATTTGAAGCATTGAAGTTGAAGAACACCACGCCTCTAGATGCGTGTTTGAACCACAACGTATTTGTTTTCTTTCAAGTTTTTCACCAACATGTGTTAAGCCTTGCCCATCTTGATATGATAAAAATAATATTAATAACAACTAGGCAACCTAATAGATAATGCATTGAATGTGCTCCAAGTCCAACTCTTCGAGCGTATGTAGTGGGGACAACATGTTTTAAAAATATTTTTTTTATTTGTTTTTAATTTTTTGATTAATTATTTGTTTAAATATAAAATTTAATAACCAATTAAAAATTTAAAAATTATTTTGTTTGACCAATGAAAATTTTAAAATATTAAGTTATCTTATATTATGAGTTTTAAAAAGACAATGTTGTTTCATCAAAATTGCCAACACGATACAATACAAGATACAATTGATTTGAATCGATGTAGATTCCATGTTATGGATGGTCGTTGTCTATTAATTAAGCTCTGTGTATTGTATCATTATTCTATACTATATATATATGTATTGAATGGTACCTTTTCTATTATCTTGTCCTTCTTTAATTAGTGACTTTGTTGTGTTGTGTTGTTCAAGGTACCTGCCTCTTTTTCATATCTTTTTATCAATAATCTCGTGTGTGTTGTCTCGCTCGCATAGATCTTCCAATCTTACATTGATTAAGGCACAAAGGCAGATAGCCCATAAATAAAGAGAATATATTGTATGAATGGGTAAAATCAAATCAAATCAAATGGGTACTCTTGAAAAAAAATAAAATTATTTGTCTCTTGCTTAACTTGTGTTTTCTGCTATGCCTGCCTGGACCACGAAGCTAGATTCTTTCCAATCTAAGCAGCAAGTGAAAAGTAGATATCTAGAGCAAATTGAATCTGATCCCAAGTGAATGTAAGCAAAGATGAAAGATGCCCATGCCATTCATTGCCTTTGCATCTAGGGGCTTCTCAAGTTTAGGCCACCAAGCAAGAACCCCCACTATGGAATTCTCATTCCCTACTTCATCATTCTTATGTTATTAACTAACCTACCCTTTCTTCATACTTCACATTACATATAAGTCTAATTTTATTCATGAAATAGAATAATAAAAACTTTGTTTAGCAGAGAGAAGTCAATTCTAATTTATATTCCTTTGCTTTCCTTTCACCTTTTTAATGTAGATGTATCAGGCTTTCACCAAGTTAAGGTGCTGTTTTGTACGGACAATTAAAGTCACTACTCAATTATGGCCAAAAAGAGGATAAGGGAAAGCAGGGGGGATATTGATCACTGTACTAAAAGGGGTCTTTTTCTATTCACTTTTCTTTCATTGATGGTGAATCCCCACTTGAATAAATAGAGGTAAATGAAGAGCAGGATGGTGGGTGAGATATTGATCACCCTCCAGTGTCAGTAGTTGAAAGCCCAATAATATTAGGACAGAAATAGTTGGGTCAGGAACTTACTATTGGGCTTTGATCCAAAGACGGACTAACTATTAGGATGGTCTTGTAGAGGAATTGCCAATATATCTCACATAGGCCTTAGTGTTTGAAAAGTTAGTGGGCTAATCTCTTAATTTCATACCTGAGCTTATTCTATAAAACAAAATGGCCCGATCGTGCCATTTCTTTTGGCGCACCCCTTATGATGATACAGGTTTAAAGTGAGAGTGTGGGTAGAGATTATGGGGTGTGCCTTTGTCAAGAGAGCAATCAAAGCTTTAGCAGCTTAGGGAAATTGCTCGTTGAGACTTTTCTAGTTATTTGCTTGGAGCAGCTGTGTTGGGTTGTCCTAAAGTTGCAAGGATTGTCGATCTTCTATCATCCATTGAAAATAGATAATTTATTTAAGTTATACGAAAATAAATATTTATTTTAATTCATCACACTTAAATTTTTTATTAATTTAATTATTTATATTTTAAATTTATTAATTTAATTTTTTATACTTAAAATCTTAATAATTTTATCTATTAATTTTATCAAATTTATCAATTTAATCATTTATATTTTAAATTTATCAATTTACCATCTTACACTTAAAATTTTAATCAAAATAATCCCTTAAATTTTATTAATTTAATTTTTCGTACTTAAAAAATATTGATAAATTTAAAAAATAAAATTAATAAAAATATTAAAACATAAAAAATTTAATTTATAAATTTAAAATATAATAAATAAAATTAATTAAAAATTGAAGTATAAAAAATTAAATTATTAAATTTAAAATATAAGTAATTAAATTAATAAAAATTGAAAATATAAAAAATCAAAATAAATATATATGTGAATTTTACTTAGCGGTCATCTTTCTTGTCTTTTTGGTTGACCTATATGTATCGAATCCACACCCTACATCGGAGGCACAGGTATCCCGCTACAGTAGGATACTATTCACAAAAATCTAACCAATGATGAGACCCTTGTCAACTGTGGGGCTTTGTTGGGGATGTTGTATCTCCCCCTCGTTCTGGGAAGTTGAAAACTTTGATATTGTCATCCTCAATCAACTCAGGCGTCATCTTATTTTCCAGAACGAAATACCATTTTTCCGTCAGTAATGCTTTTTGATTGAAGATAGATGTTTGTTTTAATTAAATGAACGACTTCCTTCAGTCTTAAATGGGAAGATTAATAATACATGTTACATGGGCAGCAATCAAATGATGTGGTAAATGTTTTTCAACTATTATCATTATAATGGAGTACCAACCCATACTTTAAATCTCATGGTAACCTCCACTGTATGGTTGTTAAAAAGTAAATAATAGTTGGATAATCAGTATGTGAATTAAAAATAATATCCTAGTGTTATTATGTCTATTGCTGTATCAATTGTGGAATGAGCTTCAAAAGGAAAGCCAGCTCCTGCGGTGAGAATTGAGGATTTGAATTATCCTGCGCCTTCCCATTCCCTTCCCCTTCCCCTTCCTTCGAAGCCTCCTCCTCATCACCCACCTTCGATGGCTTTATCATTCCCGAAACAGCCTCTGTTATCTCTTGCACCAAATCAACAATTACCCCTTCGATTCCCATTAGATGTTGCATGTAAACTGCCTCTGGAACATTGCTGTAATGGTACAACATAAGAAAAAACCTAAGTTATTTGATCAAAAATGATGTATTTGGCAACCTTGGAGAGTAAGAAGACAGGACATACTTCAACTTGCCGTAGGTAAGAAGAGAAAGCTTAGATTCTTTGATCTTGGCCACTGCTCCGGGATTTCTGAAAATTCCTTTAACCTCGGACACAATCCCTTGCAATCCGTTCTCCAAACACAGCTTCATAGCCTCTTCCAAGGAGTTTCTCCTTACATCATAGTAAAGTTCACATCCTCCGTTTGTCAAGAAGAAAACAGGGTAGGTGCTTTGCAATTTCCGAACGAGCACTGCTGCATCTGGTTGGAAAGTTGAGAAGATGATTGGTCTGTCCTTGGCATACTCAAACACGACCTGATCCACACGATTCAACTAATGAATATTAATGGCAAGGGAAAAGAAATATTCAATGCGGAATGAAATATATAATGATGAAACATGTACCTTTAAGATTACTTGAAGAACGTTGTTGAGGTAACCTTGGTCATATACAATGTAGTCGTCGAATTTCAACTCAATGTTGAAACCCAATTTAGGTTCCACCCTTTGAAATGCTTCTTGCAGGGTACACAGAGTGTCATCTTGTTCAACGATCCAGTTAACTATTTTCCCATTTGTTTTCCTAAGCAAAGTTTTTCCCACCTTGTCAGGCTCTCTCTGCAGGCCATAGCAAAAGAACTCTGCCAGAGACAGCTCTGTTACCCTCTTTTCAAACACAGTGCCCTGAAAATCCCATTTGAATTGAATTTGTTAAATAAAATTAAACACTCAATTCATGATTAATCATAGAACATAATCAGTTAGAGACTTACATTCTCTTCGGAAAAGATGAAGTTGTCGTGGAAAATGACTGGGCAATCATCTTTAGTCACCTACAAAAAACCACATTCGCAGTTTTGCTTTAATTTTTCTGTCTTTACCCCCATTCACCCCTTTTAAGCCAAGTCAATATAAAATAGAAAACCCCAAGACAAGGAAAAAGGGAAAAAACAGCCAAGCAACGAATCAGTACTCTCTCAATTATCGAAATCATCAAAGGTTCAAACTTGAAAACAAAAATGCATAGGCTCCTCCAAAAAAAAAAATGCAGAGGGAATCTTGCATGCGAGAAGAAGCTGAAGGCTACTAAAATTCCCAAGAAGTTTGGATTATTTACGATAAAGCCACATGTCATGCGCCTCAAACCCCTTTGGGAGGTGGACAGGTAAATTTTAAAGTGCGCGGCAAACGTACACCGCACGGACTCAAAACACGTCCTACCAGCTCCGGTGATAAAATTAGTTTTTCTTTTTTCTTTTTTTAAAAAAGGATAATCGGCGATGAAATGAATCAAAAAACAAAAACAGAAATATTGGAAAATGGAAATAAAAGAGACACGGAAGAATCGGCGAGGAAATTAAGCTTAATTACCTGAACGTCAAACTCAACAAAATCGATGGGGAAATTGGCGGCAGCATTGAAGGACATGATGGAGTTCTCTTTGACGGCTCTCATTCTCCGATCCGACGACTGCAAGATGTTCATGCCGCTCCCTCTGTGTCCAACCACTAGAAACTTTGGGAATTTGAATCCACTCCGATCAAAACCCACTCCTGAAATTCCAATCCAGAAAAAAAAAATGTTAAACTTGAAAATTTCTTTTAAAAAATAAAAGAATTCAATCGTGTGACAGGGAATGAAAATTTGAAACGAAGAACGTAACGAACCACTGGAGAAACGGTTAGAGTAGATGGAAAGAGAGGCATTCTCAGGGACGTGATCAAGGGAAGGGACGTCGGAGACATGCACGGCCTTGAGAGCCATTGTCAGAGAGAACAAGGAGGAGGACTTCTAGGGAAGGGGATACAGCTGGTATTTTGGATATTGTTGGAAAGAAGAGTTGATTGGGGGTATTTATAACCTTTACGACGATTAGGCACGGTATCTCCCGCCGAATATTCCTCGCTTTGTCATATGCCGTTGGATATTCTCTGTAATAACGTCGTTATCTTTTGCTCTTTCCTGACATATGTTCCGTCAACTGTGACGGCTTCGTTGTTTACCCCGTCAATGCGTCTTCCGGCACGCGAATGCCTTTTTTGGACTACAATTCTCCGTTTCTTTTTCTTGCGCCGTTCTTGGTCTTAATCCGTGTGGTTAGCGCTGATCAATAAGGCAAAATAACCTACAAATAGAATAGAAGAGATATTAATGTTGAGAAATTATCCAATAAATTTCTTTTAAAACATTGACTTCAAAATTTTGAAATTGACTTTCAACTAATTGAGCTTGTTTCCAACAAGCCAACTAAGACATT
This sequence comes from Bauhinia variegata, assembly GCA_022379115.2. Taxonomy (NCBI): domain Eukaryota; kingdom Viridiplantae; phylum Streptophyta; class Magnoliopsida; order Fabales; family Fabaceae; genus Bauhinia; species Bauhinia variegata. The sequence goes on from CM039428.1 coordinate 1,566,501, forward strand.
AGTTTATTTTTTTGATCATATTTATAAAAGCTTGATCCGCATGAAATAATTAATTTTCATTTTATATACATCTAAATGAAATCCAAAACGGAACGCACCAAACTAGATTAGGTATTCCATTGTTTCTTTTCAAAAAGCATACATTGTGCATGTTGAACCATGACACAATAAAAACTACTTGAAGGTTTAAAACGTTGTTGCATGTTAAAACAGTAGTAATAATTGATTTAGTTTGGTAGTAGATTTGTGTAAGTTTCTAACACGTGGACTTGGGCCACATATTATTTTCTTTTGTAATTATTGATATTGACGATTTTTTTTTATATATACATATGTAAAATATATAGTTTAGACTTGTAATATTAAATTGCATGAAATATTTATTTAATTATTTATCTTCTATGCTTTATAACAAAGGATAATTCTATATAATTAGTTTTTTTTTTCCAATAATTTATCGAAAATAATTACAAAGGTTGGGTTGCGTATGAGGCGGCAAAGTTGGAGCGTGTGAGGGAGGAGGGCGTGTCTTAGTCATGTGTGACGATGCAAACACGTGAGTGAGAGCATTTTGAGAGGCGTTGATAATATGAGTGTATTGGTTGGACAATGATAAATTGCCAATTTGGTTCGCGAGGAAATGGAAGGTGGGTAATAGATGACAGCGTGGTGCAACGTGGGATTCTCCGAGGCCTACGGAGATCCTATCCTTGTTTGTCGGGATAATTGGATTTGGGATGACTCTGCAACGAGGTGTCGCTATTTAGTTGATTTGGGAATTATTAGTCTCCTCATTTCTTTTCAACTTTATCCAATCACCATGTATTTAGTTATTATATAATATAAAATAAAATAAAATAATATTATAAGTTACGTATATTTGCATAAAAATTGAGACAAAAAAATAAAATTGTTCCAATTAATTTAAAAGAGAAAAAATTATAATAAAGATGATAACTGTACAACATGACACGTTATGAGACTAGAGCAGTGACGGTGAATATGAGGAGGATGCTGGTGGTGTTGAGTTATTCAAGCTGACCTTTGGAATTTGGAGATTAGGGATGTAAGTGGATTGGTGGATTTTGAGCCAAATATATATATATATATATATATATATATATATATATATGAATCAATATAAGTAGTTTGAAAAAAATATAATTTGACAATGTTTTAATGGTTTGAGAATTAAGACAATTTTAGATGATTTAGTATAATTTGTAAATAGTTTGAAATTGTTGGTTTATGATGATTTGAATAATTAAAATTACACAAAATAAAGTATATTCAATTAAAAGTAAATATTTGTAGCAAAAATTTACTAAAAAATTAAATAAATAGTACACAATAACAACAAAATCAAATTTTTTGATAAAATATAAACATTAGAATAACTATTTATGCTCAATTTTACAACAATTAATATACAAATAATATTAATTTTGAGACAATGAAGAATAATAAATAAAGTTAAAAAATGTCATCAATCCAATTGAATTAATTTTATAAGTTTATATATAATATTAATTATTGTCGGTTTGGTTTAATTTTTTTAAAAAAAAACTATCAAACCAAACCAAACCAAATTATTGGTTTTAAAAAAATTGAAACCATCTAAAGCTCCTATGGTTTGGTTTTTGTTGATGCCAACTCAATTCAGTACGATTTGACATAGTGTAGTGTGATTTGCTCACACCCTTATCGAAGATGATGTGTAGTCACGATGGAGGAATAAACACTAGGGATTGACGTGGATGGATGTGTTTGACCCCGATTATGAGAAAAAAAAATGGAAAATTATTCATATTTGACAAATAGATCAACATAAGTCATGGTCTCAATCAATTGTGTGAATTCATGAGTTGGCAATTTTTTTGGTATGGGCGAGGCCCAACAATCAGTTTCATGGTTGTTGCCCCAATTGAATGATTAATTTTATTTAAACAAATATTTTATTTTTCCAATATGAAAATGTAAAAATTATAGAAATAGAATTCTCTAATAAGATGATGCAAATAAAAAGCAGTTAAATAAATTAAGTTAATGAATCTTTATAATATTAATGATCTTACACAAAAATATAATTATTTTATTTCAAACTAACTTAGTTATACTCCTAATAACTCGGTTGAAGAAGGATACACAGCCTTTTACATACATAGACTTGTGTTTGTTGAGATGGTGGAATATTTAAAATCTCATTATCTTTAAAAAAGAAAAGGCTCCATAACTTTCCACTAGGTAAAAGTGGGGCAACAAGTAGTGGGAGGATACCTAACCTCATTAGGAGAAGCATGTATATGATATGGCTATAAACAAGGCGACAATGGGAAATGACTAAGATAATATCAAGGCGTCCCACTCAGAAGAAATCTGCCCCCTTATTAAAAATATCAACATGACAATATATTCAAAATTTAAAAAACAAATAGATGTATGTAACTTTTAAATAAGGATGTGTTGTAATTGGTAATGTAAATGTATAGAGGGTGTCAATGACACAAAAAAGTGTGATAGAGGATGTTAATGACTTTATTACTAATTGGACAAAACTTTGATTGTAAGACACGTTTAGTATTTGTAGATTGAGGCTCTTGACACATAGTTAGTATTTTAGGACCTAGTGCGTTGATTTAGGCCTATTTGCAAAGTTTCTTGTTCTCTTTTCTGGCACACCCCTTTTTGTGTCCAGAAAAAATGACAAGAATTCTTTTCGCTAGTTGGGTCTATGGCTCTCTCCACAATGAAGGGAAACGGATATTCATTGGAGAGAAAGATGGGGGTGTATTCATATTCAGCAATCGGGCCATATTTTTCTCTTTCTGAAGGTGGAAATTGAATAGAAATTCTTGATAAATGACAATGCTAATTAATTAGTTAAGTGAGTGTGTAATTAATACAACATGAGGGCAAAACAAAGCAGCTCACTCTCAGAAGGAACACCAAGCAATTTCTTCGTACCATACCATACCATGGTTACAACACTCACAAGCCAACAACCCACAATACCAAATGTAGTTTGTTTCTCTTTCATCACAGCCAAACCAGAACAGAACCTCTTGTGTCCTATGGCCAGGCTAGGCTATTTGTCACACAATGGCTATGCTATGTATGCCGGTTCTCGCTTGCCAAATTACTGCTACTACCTCCACCTACACGGTTTGAGTCCCCAACCCTGGCTGCCAAAGCAAGAACTTCGGGGGACATTTCCCAGCTTCCACTTTTTCTTCCCCAGCTGGATCTTCTAGGATGCATTCCATTACGATCGCCCATATCATCTACTGTCGTCCTTATCTCGGGAGACAACTCGCCCAATTCACCTTCCTTCACGCTCCTGCGTTCATTGTTTAACTGACCTTCGCAATGGTCAATTCCGGCGGCCATGTCCCCCCAAACTGTTTTCCTGCCCATTTCTATATCCTCCACAGCTTTTCCCATACTTGGACTCATGAAGCCTCCCCCCACTGATCGAGCAGGTAATGCTGGTTCCCTTGGCACCTTTGCCCTGAAATTGTTCTTTGATGGGGGGATACTGGTGCAGAATATTTCCTTGAAGTTATTCGACACTCCTTTGTTGTAAGGGTTTGCTCGTCTATCATACCGGTATCTGAAGTTCTCGTACGTAGTCTGCACACAGACAGGAAAGTCAAATCATTCGAAGAGCTAATTCGTGTTTTAATGCAAAGCAATAAAATGCAAAAAAGAACAGTCTTTTACCTGATTTGTACTTATCAAGTACAAATGGAATGCAGTAAGGCCACCAACAAACCACATTGATATGAAAGTGTAAATTATTAACACTATGGAGGCCGGTGTTTTGATCATTGCTTTCCAAATTGTTGTCTCCTCCGAATCCATAATTCTTCTGATGTAGACCAAGCAGAATGCGAAAACATATATACAAAGCAGCGTAGTTGAGAAGACAAACATGAAGAAGAAGCGATAATTTCGCTGCAAAACAGTTACAAGTAATCAGATACTATACACACAAACAATGAAGTTTAGGCAAATGACAACTGAAAACAGAAGAGTTATCAGAACAGAAAAATTCTATTAATCTACAAAATCCAAATCATTAGCAACAAAATGTTCTCATTTTGACAAGTTCAAGCCCAAAGATTCTTTCACCAAATAGGCAAATAGCAGGAAACATGACCATACAAATCTCTAATATGAACTACTTATTCCAGATTTCAATCTTTTCGCTTAATGTATCTCATGCAGAAGACCAATAATATTAGTAAAAACTTAGGGAAACTTGAAACTTACCAGGCCAATACACTGTCCAACCCAGGGGCAGTGGTGATCAAATCGTTCTACACAATTATTGCAGATTGAACAGTGTGAACACCGAGGAGGTCTGTATAGCATACAAGTATCACAATACTTGATTTTAACGACTATGCCATTGACCTCAACCTCCTTCATGCGAGGCAAGCGTAGTTGAGGAGTTTGACCAGCCCCAACATCTAGATTACCGTCAAAACCTTCTGGCTCTGGAGGATGTGCATTCCGTGGAATTATGCCAGGATCTCTCCCAGATGTTAACAAAAGAAGAACTAAGACCTGCACAGATTTTAGAGTTAGCATAGGACTGGTAATAACATCTTTTCATTGTACATAGCACTACAGATGACCAGTACCATACAGAAATTTGGTGAATTTGTGCTTCCTATGCCTTCATATGACGAAATGACGAAAACTATAATAAGGTAGCAATCCAAAATGCAATGCTTGCAAAACAAAACTTTTCCATTCTGGCAAAAAGTAGTTGGTTGCAAAAGAAATAACTCTGGTGAGTCACCGTCTCCTGTTCCTACAGACTTGAACCGACTACAGTAAATCAACCATTAGCTGGATCTTCCAGATTTACTTTTGGCTCTAAACTAAAGGAAATGGACATTTCAAAAATTGATTCTAGACAACTCTTTCATAAAGTATTGTCCAACTATGTATTTTTCAAACATCCTGATGGATTTTGGCTCCTAGATAAAGACATGGCCGCCATTCCAGTTTCTCCCTCTGTTTTCCTTTCTGCGAAGAATTCAGGCGCCCTCAGAGATGCGATAATTGCGTAACCAAAATACTCAATGTGCCTCATCTCTCATCAGGAAGAACGCACAGACATGGCATGCAATTATTATAGGGATGACAGTTTCTGGAATGACCTTTGACGTGACAAACTCATATGATACTAGTAGCTCTTGCTTAATCAGTTCAGGTCTGTCCTTCTACCAGCCCCAAAAGAAAACAATTTGATCGTATTTATTAATTGTTATTACGGTAAATAAACAGCAAATAGATGATCGAAACTAGTTATTACATTAAATTTCAAATAACTTTAAACATATTAATCGTTATTTATTCACTAGATGAGTGTGCAAGTCATAATGAACCTTAAATGTCAACAAGATGTCCTGTTACCCATTAAATTATCAGTGAAAGAGAAACTTACATAAACTGTAAATACAACAGCTACAACTGTTATGGATATCCCCAAGTGATCAGAAAAATCATTCATCAGTTTTCGGGCAACAAAGACACAGAAAACTGCAACAGGAGCAACGATAAGGAAAATTGTCAGCGCCAGTGATCTTACATCTGGTCCGAATATGAACTTCCCCTGAAGAAAAAATTTCTGCAAGAAGATGATGAGATTAATAAAGGGCCCTTCGGATTCTATGAAATGTCAAAAACACCAGTTTCTCAAAACAATACCACACAGACATCAGAATACAAAATAAATTCATCAGTTGTATTAACTTTATTTCTTCCTACTCCGAAGTATGTTGAGCTTTCAAAGTTTTTTACAAACAAATTCCAAGAAGAAAAAAAAAAAAAAAAACTCGTAACATCCTTCAGATAGAATCCACTTCCGGTACACATGGAGAAACAACAATAATCAATGATGGAGGAGCAACCAACAGTTTAGGGATATCAGGTCTTTGCAGAAAGATAATAGAGGCACTTAAGAGGGATTTAAAAACAAAAAAAACTACTGGAAGCAGAATGTAATACAATACATCAGGTATAACAGGATCATGACATGCCCAATAACAAATTCCATATCCTTCGGAAAAAAAAGAGTTGAGCTATATGCCAAAATGAAATCCAGAAGCAGAACTAACATTGCTGCCTTTCCACGTTTGGTAAACCCGTAAATCACTGGACCCTCCGGTGGATCCTGAGCCCGGATCGGAGCGCTGGGGAGGAGGTACCACGTACATATCTTGTTAGTATAAATGTGTGAAAGGGTCTCAGTTCAAAATCCTCAAACAGCGCATAAAACTGGCAGTGATCCCAGGAGTCAAAAGCCCTAGAAAACGAAATGGAAAAGAGAAAGGCAAGAGCTTGAAGGCAGAGAACTCAAGGTTCGAAATTGATGGTCATACAGAAAGCTGTTGAGCTTATAGCTCTTTAGGGTTCCGGCGAGTTGAACGGCACGCTGTGGGTCGGCGACAAGGCATGAGGTGGTTGGACTAGTCCAAAGGATGCAGCTGCAAGGGTTTCTTCCTTTTACTCCCTGTGCTGGTGCTGGCTTCTGCTTTTGGTTAGCAAGGTATTCTCTTCTTCTCTCACTATTACTGTCACTGTATATGTCTCTGCTTTACAACATATGCCAACTGACGTGGCCCTTTCTCATTGGAAAATGACTGTGATGTACCGGCTATGGTGGGTATGCTGACTGCTTCTGGTTTTTTTAACCCAGAAAAAAGAAAAAAGAGAAAACTTTATTCTCTCTCTTCAAAACAGAGAAATGTTAAAACGGCGAGGGAGACCTCTCTCTCTCTAAATTGTGTTTGTGCGTGAAAGATACTGAAATGGAGATGGCGGATGGGGGGATGGCCCCAACCCCAAGTGATGAAGTCTGTTATATCTCTCATCGGTTAGCTACCTCACTGCTATCAATGATTCTTTTTCCCAACAGTGACAATGAAAATGAAGTTTCATTATAATTTGTTTTATTATTTCGGCAACAAAAGAGAAAAAAGTTTAGAATTTTACTAGTTTAAAAACAGCAGAGCCATGGAGGAATGATAAAGTTAGTGAGCTTTTCCTAGTTTTAGTTATTAGTTATAACTATCAATTAAGATAATGAAGTTAGGGTAATCTTGTCAAAAGGTTTACTAAGCTGCTGACTAAAGTATTTTAAATTAAAAATTTTTATTTAAAATTTTTGAATGATATATTTGTTGTAAGAAATTTGTGATTAATTAGTTTCGTACAGTTATTTGAGTGAAAAAATTAAATTAAATGCCAAAAAAAGAAAAAATTGAGAAACTAACGTCCACTGGCATGGCCATGATAGATGCACCTTCTGATTAACATGCTCCTCTTGCTTTTGGAATTGCAAGGGTCAAAAGGGCCGACATTTCTTATCAGAATAAGGGTAAGAAAATGGAGTGTGGTCCTTCGCTACATAGATAGACCATACAATGTTACACGCTATTATATATATTGTCACGAAAAAAAATATAATTCATTAACTTGATTCAATTTATAAGAATTAAAAAATTTTATTTATAAAAGATTTAAGTTTAAATTTTATTATTAAAAATGATATATAAATAACATTTTAAATTTTTGCTAAGACTTAAAACATATTCTAACACTGAAATAATGTCTCTTTTCTTTTCTTTTTTTTTTGTTATGTATAATTTTTAAATTACGAGGGGACCGTTTCACAAAATATATTAAAAAAAAAGGTAATGTATATTAATCATTTCTCTTACTTTATTAGCCGTGATTGCTGTTGTCACAGTTCAATCTAATCTGTATTGTACTTTTCGTTTCTTAGTTTACAAGTCAAAGTAATCAAAGTAAAGTAACTCCTGAATAATTATATATAAGTGCGTAATTTTTAGATTACTTTAGTTTATGTGGGCGCATGATTATGCATGTCGGTAGCGTTAGTCAATAAAAACAAAGTGTTTTATCATTTGTTCATATTTTTGCTAGTAGTGTTACTGTCTGCTTTTTGTACTCATATTTTTGCTTTTTTTTTTTTTTCCACATCATTCGAAGTATTAATATTTAATATTATATTAAACATTAATTAATATAGATTTAATCCGGGTAAAACTATAAGAAAGACAAAGAAAGATGAAACAAAATCTAATATTTCTAACCAGATAAACTTACTGAATTGGTGAAACAGAATCTAAGCTCAAGAAGGCATGGTTCAAATAAGTATTATTGGGAGAATCGCTTGAATGAAAACAGGTAGAAGAATCCGAAAGAGCAGAGATTCATGGTGAATGCAAAAGTCCATATCTCTAATCACAAACAAAGAAAGATGGCAGGTTGGGTGTAGGGAGTGATATAATTGGCGTCTAGTTGTCTTAGAGAAGTGGCAATGATAAAGAATATAGAGCACTGGATTGTTTACAGCAACAGAGTTAAGAGTCATACATGCCTGAGATTCGGACAAGTACTTTATCCACTGTCCAATGTGGTCCCTTTTGAAGCATGTCCAGTCTATTGAGCTGCCCAACTAGTTTCTGCAGCTTGTTAGGAGTTTTCGTCTTCAAACACAGAGACCTTTGTGAAGACAACCAGTTTCTGCATAGTGTAACAGCTTAAATTTCTCATGTCCCTCCTATTTACACATTCTTCAGTAGTTCAATCTCATCATCACTTTGCTGTTGGTTTCTGTAAAAACTAACATTTTATTCACTTTTCAGCATTGCTAAGCTTACAACTAAATTAGATATCACATCAGAAAAACACAGTAACAAAAAACACAATATAACCGAATCTCATGTAAAGATTGAATCTGAATCTTAAGTTACCATGTTCTCAAACAGCACTTTCATAAAATTTGCTGGCCGACCAAACTCATTGAGCTACCGACAAAATCTTTTAGACCTTAAAACATCTGACGTTTCTTTTGGCTCCATTGAAAAAAAAAAAAAAAAAGTTCATTTTTTTCTGCTTTACCCCAACCCTTCTTTTTTTTCTATCTATTTAGTCCATCAGAACTACTTTGTGCAGTTTGTCTTCTTTTTTCTCTCCATATTTCTCCCCATTGCTTGGCCTCTGCAACAGCTTTCTCTCTTTGCAGGCTTGTAACCAGCATTCTTGATGTTTCATTTGCTGCAATACTTTCTGTGTCTATCACCATGCTGGACTCTTTCGGAGTATTACTCCGGGATGTTAAGTATCCTAGAGCAAGCACTATATCACCTGCAGGGGGCCTGAAATTGGCATCTTCCCGAAGACACATGAATGCCAATTCAACAGCTACCCTTAAGCCATGTTTTGAGTAGTTACCCTGCAACCATGGATCTGCTAATTTGGCAAAACCCCCTCTTTCTCTGAATACTGAACTTGCCTACAAACATTAGGAAACCAATATTAGATAATGCATCTGAAAAGCAATCTAGGTTATATCTTTATCAAACTGCAACAACTCATTTACTTGTGAATGCATAACGCATTCTCAAATTTTATATTCATGAAGGTACATGCGATCTCCATTTTGAGTCCACATGATGAATCTGCAACCCATTTGTAAGAATAGTAGGAAGATCATGTTATGTTCTGAAGCTTATATAAGATCATACAAACAGAATGAGCAATGCAATGTTCACAGGCTATCCTATTCCTTCTGCAATAAGAGAATGCTTAACATTCCATTTCTCCTTAATGCATGTAGACAATGTTGGGATAAGAAACATGAAAGAAACGAGTGCATATAGCATTTCCATTGGGAAGTTGCTGACAACATACAAAAGTTCCCATTACATGTACGCAATGTTGGATAAGAAACTGAAAAGTAAAGAGTTCATGGAGTATGTAAAAGTTGCAGAAAAGTATATGAAAGTTTATTACTTAGTACTTACCCACTCAACAAGGAATTTGTCATGGCCGTGGCTATCATCTAGTGCTTTACGTCCAGTAACTAGCTCCAACAAGAGTACCCCAAAACTGTAGATGTCAGATTTCGTTGTTAACTTTCCACTGCTGGCATACTCAGGGGCACAATAACCATGAGTTCCCATGACCCTAGAGAAGACATGTGACTGATCTCCAGTTGGACCAAACTTTGCAAGACCAAAATCAGAAAGTTTAGGATGAAAACCCTCATCCAGCAATATGTTAGCTGATTTTAAGTCCCTGTATATGACAGGAGGATTTGCTTCATTGTGCAGATAATTTAACCCAAGTGCTGTTCCATAGGCTATGTTCATTCTTGCTTTCCATTGTAGAGGTTCTGCATCTGGTGGAAGATCTGCACAGCCATAATCAGATAATCACTTGGATGTGGGACACCATTTGCAATTAGAACAGATAAGTTCCATTATAGGGCCACAACCAATTGCATTGTGCATGTTGATTACCATGGAGGTGAGATTCTAAGGACCCTAAAGGCATGTACTCATATACAAGAAGACGTTGATCCCCTTCAGAACAGTAACCAATCATGTTGACAAGGTTGGGATGATGTAGAAGAGAAAGCATGAGAACCTCCATTAGAAACTCTTTCTCCCCTTGGGCTCCTGCAGTATCAAGTTGTTTAACAGCTACAATCTGATATAAAAAACACTTGGTCAAAAACTTAAATCTCCACAGATATGAAACAATTTTTTTTTCCCTGAAACGCATGTGAAACAGCTTATGTTTGGTGAATGCCATTAGGAAATGGGAGCAGAAGAAGCATGTTCATTTTCAGCCATCAATAGAATACCTGACCAGTACTCTCTAACTTGCCCTTGTAAACAGCTCCAAATCCACCTTGCCCAATAAAGCACTCATCCCTGAAATTTTTCGTCGCTGTTGCAAGCTCTCGAAAGTTAAATATAGAAGCCTTGTTAGGAGTGTTGATCTCCGTCGTGGGAGGTAGTTCTGACACGACTCCTGTATTAAACCATGTCACATCAATAATCTCTTACAAGTGAAGTCAAGAACTTTACAAATTCAATCACGTAAGTGATCATCACCAATTATTTCTGATTAATTTTATCAAATGGTTTGATAACAACCTAAACCTTTTTTCCTTTTCTTGCTCCCCCTGAAGCTGCTTGCAAGAGTAATGATCAAATTCTAATATCAATTCGTCACATGCAAATTCCAAGATGATCAAAAATAAAAATGATGAGGAAGTACAAGGAAGCTCAATTCCAAGTGTAATCTGACAATCTATTACTTCAACCAGGCCACATTAAAACCCAAGCAAAAACATCCAAAAGAACTTCATGAAGTAAGCAATATTGAATCATAAACATTAAACGAAACGAAACAACAATGCCACCTGAAGATATCTGAGGCTCAGGGACATCCTCCGGAGGTTCGTGCTTGGTTTCATTGGCTTTCTCCTCCTCAACCTTGACTTTTTCTGTCTTGTCCTTCTTCCGCGGCCCAAAACATGGGCAATGACCCATCAAATTCCTACGAATCTAGGAGAAACGTAAGAAAAAAAAAAAAAAAAAAAGCGACTTGAAATACAAAAACAGAGATATAAACATATAACAGGGGGCAGCGATCACATATTCAGACTAGAGAGGAGAATGCAATTCAAAGTTTATCCTTTTTATACCTCTAGGGAAGAAAAATGGAGTCTTTCAATCCTCATATGACCGTTTCCCATAGAAAACACAAGATGCGAACAAGATGTTCGATATAATCTCCTCTTCTGTCTAACCTTCCTACTGGATATCAGAGTCATACGTATGTATATGATCATTCCCTTGCCTTGTTTGTATTATGATTGAGTCATAAACACTTTGGATAATCTTGCTCTTCACCGGGTTATAATGAGCCATTCAGATTCACTTCCAGCAGAATAGGGCTTTGAATAGAGAGAATTCATTTCCTTTGGCAGAAAGCTTTCTGGCATTTTGACATGGTACACTTTGAGGATGAACATGGCTATTTGCTTCCTGTCATTGTAATCTATCTTAAGTCAGTCTTATTATATTTTCAAGACAAAGATGATGATGGGTGACAAACATGCACGAGTTTATTGGTCTCCTAGGCAGATTAGGCTATTTTTTCTTTTCTTTTCTTTTTTTGTTGTTGGGTAATTAGGCTAATTTGTCTTCTGGCATGTAACTGAAGTTAATATTAATATGCCCATAAATGAGAAAATCCCATAATTGGCTGCATTTTGAGGTATAAAGTAGGAAAATTAATTAATTAATTATTTTTCAAAAAAGTTATCAACTTTGAGAATACGAAGGAATAATGAACACAAAGGCATCACTTACAACCAACAACCAAATAAAAAATAAGTACAACTGATGTGAAAAAAAAAAACACGAAATAAACTAACCCATTAGCGTATTGGTCTTTTAAGTTGAGGTCCTAAACAAACGAGTTAATTGATCTTTAGAAGATTCATTTGCTTAGACGCAAATAGGGTTTGTATTGAATCTACACAAAAAAAAAAAAAAACATCATTTACTTAGACGATTTGATTTTTGATTCTTTAGAAGATTCATTCCATCATCCTTCTCTGAGCAAATTTTTTGCTTTGGATTAAACTGACAGTCTAAACTAACAGACAAAAGTTATGTTTGGTTTCATCCGATTGTATTGCATTATCAACTCCTCGTAACCTCAGGTAATGAAAATATGATGGAGTATATATAATAAAATAAAAATAAATTACTTGAGATAATTAGTGACGAAAAACAATCATATTTTTGAGATATAAAAAGTTAGGCTGAAAAGGGAAAAAGAAAGGTTGAATACAAGAATGATCTATCATATTCAAGTATTTATGTTTATACAACAAAAATGTGACTTCCAAACACTACAATTTAAAAGTAATGGTTCTAACAATTTCTTTCCTTGAATTACAGTAATTCTGAAGAGAATCATTGTCTACTGTACCGAGAGCAGATAGTTGAATGCCAAAGGATGCCAGACGATTGATATCCCGTGGAATGGGTGACTGCCAATGGCCATCCCACCAACCGGGAGGGAGAAGTGGGGTAAAGGCGCATTGGTTGGGCTGGTTATGGCAACTCAATGGACCTGCATATCTGTTCCATACATGGCCCCAACCAATCTGATTCTTTAAACCTTCACTCAACAAAGTACTCTGATAACTGCTCAGAAATGAAAAGCTAGAAACAGCGGAGTTATTCCCTGAAGAGAACAATTATTGGATGATTCAATAATAAGTTTCGAAGAGAAATTATAGATTTTGAAGATAAGTAGCAGGATGCAGGTTGTGGAAGTACCCAGATTGTAAGCTGCAGCTAGTGAGGCAATTAATTGAGCATAGGTAGTCCCAACACGGCGGTGAGCTCCAGAAACAACGGCATATCTTGCACGAGATGCAAGAAAAAAGTCTACAAAAGCAACCCATCTGGGTGCCGGACCCCAATCCTTCACTCTAAAATCTGAATTGCGCAATTCTTTAAATATATTTCCTCCAAAATTTTCATAATCAAAATGAAGAACCTGGTGAATGAACACCCCAAGTAAGAGTCAAAGGCCACAAATTATACTATATCTATTAACAGTGGACTCGACTTATCACGTTTGTAGAGTTAAAGGTGAAAGCTGCATAATAAAGCAAACAAGTGTTATATACAGAAGTTTGGCGACATAGAACCGAACTCTCAGGCTAAATACAGATGATATACGTAGTCCTATAAAGATTCACACATGGGCATTTGCATAAGATTTACCACCAAGAACTAAAAATTACCTCTGCAAATTCACTTATGTTGGGCATGATACTTTTAACAAGAGCAGGTGTATCTGACACCAGAACCACCTTCGGTCTTGACATTAGATGGTGAATCTGCATGGCCTTTTTAATGCATCGCAATGCTGCCTGAACAGCTCTTACAGACCTTAAAATTCAAGAATCAGCATCGGTCAGTTAAAATCATATCCTATGAGGATGCTGAAAGGCTCCATGGATCTTTCATGTTACTTATGCATGTACATACATGTTCTTTTCTGAAGCATGAAGGGTATCCAAGCATACGAAGGGCACATATTTGAAAAAAAATGACATCCCATCAGTACTAAATACCATTTTTATAATGTGGCTGAACTGTTCCTTTGTTTACTTTATGTTCTAGTACTGTACTATTATATTAATGTTAGGCCCTCGTATCGGTAAAGGCTTTTTTTTTTTCATGTCCACAGAAGGAAGCATATTCTTAGAATGAGTAATTCATACCCAAATGCCCAGAGTTAATAGGGCAGCAATAAATATAATGACTGCTATTCTTTTTCTTCTAATTTTTTCTTTTCCTGGCAAGTTGCAACTGATTGAGTTTGACAGAGAGGACAGGTGGCGATGATGGACACCTAGGTGGCCTAAAATATTATATTTGCATTATATTTATTGACTCCTTAGATGAGCTCTGTGAGAGCTATGTATTGACCTGTTTGTTGAACAATTAGAAAATCCAAAACTCTAGAGTCACCCTTGTTGAAAAGGAATTATTGGTTATTACTATCCCTAACCCAAACTCAACTTGTTGCCTCATTCATCAATTAAGCATAATAGGTCTCATAAATTGAAATTAGTTTTTTACTTACAGTACCTATTCATAAGCATCCGCATATGCAATGAGATGTCCGGGTCCTCCCTACCAGCAATAACCCAACTGACAGCTGCCTCAACTTCTTTTGAAGGGGATATGAGGACTCTCATAAGCTCACCAAATACATTAGGCCGAGATCCCAGTACTTGTGGGTCACCAAATAAACCAGAAGCAGCAATTCTCATCTCAGTGTGTATATTTTTCAAGAAAAATTGAGCAGCCACAGCATCCGTAGTTCCTTGAAACCTGAAACATACAGTTAGCAGTCACTTGATAATGCTTGAGAGAGTGAAAATTGCCTAAAATATTCTTATGTTACCATATGATAGGTTCCTTCCATTCCTTCCAGTTGCTACAGAGAACATTTGTTTCAGATGGCTTTTCAAAATCATCAGTTCTCATAACCAGACGCTTCCCATATTTGCTTTCACAATCATTGCTTCTCCAGAGATGCTTAATTTCTTTCATTGTAAACGTAAAGTTGGAATAAGAGATGTACTCCCCAAAAGGATATCTGCCTCTGGAAAACATAAAAAATGGTGATAATCAGATGATAGAAAGATCAAATAATACCCAACAGTCCATATTTCTAGCTGATTCTAACATGCCATTCTTAATTTTTTTTTTATTTTTAAAACAGAGCAGTTTCACAAGATCTGTCGATAGTATATTGCCATAATTTTAATTTTTCAGCGGCCATAAACAATCTGTAATTGCACTATGTTTCTGCGACATTATATACTTGAAAGCTAACGCAAAATTAAGAGCCACATTAAGTGGAAACTCTGAAAGGAACTATTCCATAGAACTCAGTTCATAGCCAGAAAGCAAAAGTCAGCTCTTAAATTGAAAAAGAAAGGCTTGAGAAAGAACCAATATGCCTGGTTTGCCCAATAATCAAGGACCGGTTTAGCATTACACTCAAAGCTGCAGCTGTTAAGACCTTATACATTTCATTTCCAAAACCTGCCTCAGAGGTCTTTCCCAGAACAAAGCCATGACTACAAAATTGTTCTGGGGGGAGATCCCTGACTCTTGAAGCACCTGAAACAAAATTAATCAATGTCATCCACTGATCTGAGAACTGTTCTCCATAGAAGCGCTAAGTTCCTATTTAGAGTTTATGTCATGAATCTCAATGAAAAGTGACACAGCTATGACCTTTTACTACTAGTTCCCAAAATAGAAAAATAATAAAAATAGAAGTGGCAAGTACAGAAACAAACAGAACTAGGAAAACTGGCGCAGATTAGTGACTTTTAGTTCTGAGGTATGAACCAACTTATTCTCAAATTTGCCTTAATAATAAAATATTCATTCTCAGTTCTAGTATAATTATGGAAGTCAAAACTAACATCTTTAAATTGTAATTAAGGAAACTAGACGGCATCCACACCTCCCAGAATTTGTCTTAAAATATTACTGCAACTCACTCCACCACGTATGGGCTGAGAAAAAGACACTCGTTATGTTGCAAGCATTCTTATTCTTATTTTGAGTAAAGACGAATTTACATATTACATTTCTCAGAAGAACCTTGAAAAATAACTGCTAATTGTTAAACAAAGAAACAAACACTAGCTCATTTCACCTAAATCATTGAACAACTCCTAGCTAGAATTTGCAGAACTTCATCTCCACTCTCACATGCCCCAGACAAGACCAGTTACTAGGCATCAGCTACAGCTACAGCAATGTCAAGTTCTGAAATGTCTATAAGACCTAATTTTCAGTTCAAAGAGAACCCTATAGGTTCAAAAGTGAAACTCGAGGTGCTTTTCTACTATAGATGTGATACTGTGTTTTACAAATTCTTTTTAAGTTCCGGATTCATGAATTTGCCAACCATGAGCAGGCACTAGATAATAGAGGATTGCACTTGCTTATCCTAATGATCATTATGCTGCAATAATTTCCTAATTATATATAGTGCGTAAATCCCACTTTTAAATAAATTACAATCAGAAAGAGCAGAATGCGTAAATCCAAATCTAACATAAACAGATTCTAGCAGTACCGTTGACAACAAAATGATTTTCAATAATTCTTCTGATTCTCAAACTTTCCTTCCAAACACTTCTTCCGGAATCCTTGCCCATTTCTTCCACCGTGGCGCAGGACCTCACTCCACTGCTCCCCAAATGCTCAGACGCCACAGTGACACCACCGCTATCCAAACTTGAGCTATTCGAATCGCCAACTTCGAACTCTCTGGGGATCTCGACTCTAATCGGGGGATCCAACGGCCTAAGAGCAAGCATCAACAGCCCCAAACCAGCAACCAATGCACATAAAACAAGAAATGGATGCAGGGGCATGCGTCTCCTTCTAAATCCGCCATGTTTCATTTTCTATCTCTCTCTTTCCTAAGTTTCAACTTTCCCCAGCTCAGAGAAATACGACCTGAACTTGTTCAACTACTGGATCTGTAGCTACAGCGGTGGAAATGCAATGCAATTACTCGCGACCAAGTACGCGTATGACGTAGCTTCAGATAAAATGAACAGACGAGGCTTTTCGGGTTGGATCTAGACCCGGATTCTGCCCTTTAAAAATAGAAACCGACCCAGTTGTACGTGGCGGCGTGGCGCGCATTACGCTCCGCCTGCGACAAAAGCGCTATCTTAATGGGAAGCACAAAACAACATAAGGTCAACGGTCAATGGTCAACGGTCAACTCTCTATAGCTTTCAGAGAAGATTCTGTTCTGTCCGTTCGTTTCCCTCGCCTCTCTCTCGCTTTCAAAGGCAAACCCGCCATAACCAGGAACAACGACCATTTCAATCCCCTGAAAAAACAACTCCTGGAAAAACCAAAAATTCGAACGGACTAAACCAACACAGAGAAATTAAAAGAAAATAAAAAAAAGGACGGATAATTGATTCTTCTCCGTCTTCACATCAGTCATTCTGAAACGCTTCCTTGTTTCCTTTCCACCTGGAGAACCATAGCTGTCAGGAGCATAATGGAAAAGAACCTTGCTGAGAATTCCGGCAGTTTTGCTCGTAAGGACGAACAGGACAATGTCGGTGGCGATATACCTAGTTCACCGGCACCGCCTCCGGCTCCTAGAGAGAGTGATGCAGAGCCAGCAGAGAAAACAGAGGGAGAGGCCAATGAGGATAAGAAAGAAGACACCAGTAAGGCTGATGAGAAAACTGATGAAGTTCCAGAGTCTCCTCTTCCAAGTCTAGAGAAAATTTCAGAAGGCATAGATCAATTGTTGGTGACTCTGCAGCGGAATGCTGAAGCCAACGCGGAAGAAGGCTCGCCAGAGATCCCTGATTTCATCGACAAGTTCTTGGATCTCGTTGAAGAGAAGATCGCCAAGCACGACTGTGGCGAAGGGAAAGCCAAGTGGGGAGAAGATCCTAAGGAAGATTCGGTATTGCTGGAAGCTGTAGATCGGGTCTCAAAGATGGAGAAATTACTAAGCCAGTCGAAACCTTCCCCCGAGGAAGAGATAAACCAAAAAAAGGATTCGCTGGTGAACCGCACTGGTGAATTGCAACAGCGAGCGATGGCTTATTTAGAGGAGGAGTTCAGATTAATACTGGAAGATCCTAAAAAATCAAGCGAATCGGATCCCGGTGGTAATAGTTCGAAAGGGAAGCACGCAGAACAGGACAATAGCCAATTGCCGGAATCCGAAGACACAGAATCGGAAACTGATTTCCCTGACTTTCCCGAGAATGCCATTTCCAGTTTGAAAAAAATAGCTAATCATATGATATCGGGAGGGTACCAATCGGAGTGTTGTCAGGTTTATATGATTTTGAGGAGGCACGCATTTGAAGAGAACTTGCAGAACCTAGAATGGGAGAAAATCAGCATCGACGAGATTCAAAGAACGAATTGGGAAACTTTAGAAAGTAATATCCCATCGTGGAACAGAACCTTCAGGCAATGCGCCTCCGTGTACCTCCCCGGCGAGCGAAATCTGGTTAAGTCGGTGTTCACCGACCACCCATCTATACCGGATAGCCTCTTCAGCAGCATCACTCGCAGCGTTATTATGCAGCTTCTGAATTTCGCAGAAGGCGTAGCGATGACGAAGCGCGCACCGGAGAAGCTATTCAAATTCCTGGACATGTACGAGACCTTGCGGGATGTGGGCCCGGCCTTAAACGATCTTTTCCCGGAAGAGATTATGAACGAGCTGAGAACCGAAACGACGTCGGCCAAGTGCAGGCTGGGCGAGGCTGCAATATGCACATACTGCGAGCTAGAAAATTCCATCAGATCAGACGCAAGCAAAACTCCGGTTCCGGGCGGCGCGATTCATCCATTGACTCGTTACGTGGTGAACTATCTCAAGTTATCATGCGAGTACAAGGACACGTTAGAGCAAGTGTTCAAGGATCACTCCAAGATCGAACGCGCAGACTCAACCAGCAGACCACGCTACGAGGGAGAGTCGTCGTCTCGTTCCCAAAACGACAGCGAGAAGTCGGAGGAATCGCCGTTTTCGGCGCAGTTGATGAGGATGATGGATTTGCTGGACGTAAATATGGAAGCAAAGGCTAAGCTGTACAGGGACGTGGCACTGAGCTCCATCTTCATGATGAACAACGGCAGGTACATACTGCAGAAGATCAAAGGGACGGAGATCCACCAGTCGATGGGCAACACGTGGAGCAGAAAGAAGTCATCAGAATTGAGGAGTTTTCACAACAACTACAAGAGAGAGACATGGGGTAAACTCTTGACGTGTCTACAGCAAGAAGGGTTAACTCACAATGGGAAGGTGTTGAAGCCGGTGCTGAAGGAGAGGTTCAAGAACTTCAATGCGATGTTTGAAGAGATACACAAAAAACAGAGCACATGGGTCGTTTATGATGAGCAGCTTCAATCGGAGCTAAGGGTTTCTATAGCGGGAGTGGTGATTCCGGCCTACAGATCATTCCTGGGGAGGTACTCACAGCATTTGGATCCAGGAAGACAAACAGAGAAATATATAAAGTTACAGCCGGACGATATAGAGACTTGTATCGAGGAGTTGTTTGATGGCAAGAACGCAGCTTCCATGGCTAGAAAGAGAACATAACTAATCACCAACCAATGGGTGTATTGTCTATCTTGTATGTCTCTGTCTGTTTTTTTTTTTTTTTTTCCTTTCTTTCGTTGTTTTTGACTCTCTTGTATTGTCCACAGGAACAAAAGAGGCCGGGCATCCCATGCTCGTGCTTGTCAAATGCTCATCTTTTACTTGTGTTGTGTATACAGGACTTGGTTTGCGTTCCTTCAGATTCAAGTAACGACAGTTTTTTTTTTTTCTTCAATTTTTGAATATTCGCTTTTTTTTTTCTGTATTTTTTCCTTAAATTTGGTGATAAAAATGTAATGTGCTGAATTATTTCATGCATAAGAAATTAAGAAGTTTTGCACTAACCCCCTCCCCGGGAGCAGAAAAAAAAGAAGGTATATTGTCTCACAAACATATTTGGCAGGAAATTAAATCTCTACTATTCTTTTAATACTTTCTAATACAAATAACATATGCTATCTCACTCTCATTAAAAAAAAATTATTGTCTCACAAACATATTTGATATTTTTTAAAAAAAGCTATCTCACTATTTTGTGTTTAATTAATTTAAATATTTAATAATGTTATAATTTATTCAGTAATCAAAAACTATTAACATGATGTCTGATACACAAAAATGGAATTCATCTATTGAAAAATAAAACTTGAATTTTCATTTTTTCTAATAACTTATTTTTATAAAACTAATAATTAAATAATGTCTTATTTTAATTTTGATAGTTCATATCAAAGTTTACATCAATTAGAAGTTCATAAATATTTAAAATATATACGAGTGACAACATTTAATTTATTTGAAAATAAAGTACTCAGAAACGATATTTTGCTGAATAAATAATTTTTTATTGGAAAATAAATAATATCCATTGTGTTAAATAAATTATTTTTATATTTTCATAAAAAATAATTTTATTAAAAAATTATAATAACTTTTTAAAAATATGGTAGGCACCAATAAAAAATCTGACGTGAAAAAAATATCTGATGTGTTTTCTTTCCCTCTTTCTATTGTTTGTAAAGAAATTCCGTAGTACATAATCGGAAAGCCGTTCGTGCGCAACACAAGGGCACGCCGAAAAACACAAAAAGAACTCGAGCCGAAATAACCTCTAAACAGTTCGTTGAGAAGTTATTACAGAGACTTCGAATTTTGATTTTCAGCAGTGTTTGATACAGCTGAAATCTTCTTCTGCTTACATACGAAAACAACAATCCCTAATATCTTTTTTCCTTTGCTCCATGAGCCCAAGAACCAAGCACAGTACAATAATCGGCCATTGATTTTGCGCTTCTGTTCAACCACATTATTGGTTCCTGGTATATAACTTCCCTTTTCTTCAACTCTGCTAACTGTTTATGGGCTCCAATTTCTAACTATCGTTATTTGTTCCTGTTAATTTACAACTATGTTATCTTTCTCTTATCTTTTTGTCTTTATTCGTATGCACAAATTTTTCTATGATTTAGGGATTCATGGTTTCATCCTCTGCTTGCTCATTTTTTTTTATATATATTTTTTCCTCATTGTCTCCCGTGGTTATTTGATCTTGATTAGTCTTCCCTTTTCTTGGTTATTTAATCATTGAAATTGGATTTCACATTAACATTAGTATTAATTAGTTAAATGATGGTTGTCTCTCGCGCCATAATGATGGAGATGAGTTGAGTTGGTAAGAAAATTTTGATACGGTAAGTGAAGTCTCGAGAGAACTATCCCCAGTTTTGTTTTATGATGCAAATTGCGAGAAACTTATTAAAAATTACATATACCAATTGAAACCAGAGATTTGGCTTAGTATATGATTTTTTGAAGCTTTCTGGTCATTCATATGCCTCTGAGAATCTGTTCTGTTTTCTCCTCATATCTATTTGCTCATGTTCTTGAGTTTTTGAATTTATGGAGTGCATCTGTCTGCATTTTCCTTTTTGGGTGGTGCTATGGGTTTGACTTGTTTTGATGTCATTAGGTTTGGTAAGTATGTGCTTATGTCTGCATGTTTATATTGCTTCCCGTGTTCATATCTTTGTGTTTCCAAGAACAAACTTACACGTGAAAGTTAATGGCCAATCCAAGCTCGTATGTGATCAGAACTTAAATACCTTCTTTATCTATACAAATAGAGAATGGTGATTTGCCATTTTGGTATCTAATTTCCCGCCCCCTGCCCAAAAAATAAAAGCCAAAATTACATGTTTATCCACAAAAAAAAGGCTAGTATGCATGAGTTCAAGAGGCTAGTAAGTGTATATTTTCATTATTGGATGGATATTTTACATTGAAAATCGATGATTAGAATGGGAAATCACGTGTCTATAAGTTGGATACTATATTCTTTGATCCTGGCAGAGGCTAACTGCCTAGGTTTACTCTATTATATTTTTTAACATATCCAGTTAGCTTGCTATAGCAAATTTAACTTGTCAACAAGAATGTATTTTCCTTTATCCCTGATCTCTTCTGAAGGTTTTATTAAAGTTGGTGTTCTGGTTGATTAGTTGTGCCAGCTCTTACTGGAAAGATGGGTAGCACATTCAATCCACAGATTCTAATGGAAAAGCTAGCCAAGCTGAATAGTTCACAGACGAGCATAGAAAGTATCCTTTGACAATTTTGCATCAGTAATAATGTTGTTTGCTGCCTTTTTTTATTCAACATTGTTGCATTAAAGCAGTTTTTTTTTTGGTCTATATTTAATTCAGTGATATTTTTTTTGATGAATTCAGGGAGTTTATCCTTTGTTTTCCACACTTAACTCTCTAATTTCACTCAATGCTCCAATTTTGAGGTTTATTTGTGTTGGAAAATTGGCCTGGGTCAAACGTGAAATCTATCCTATTGGGTTTGCTAAACCCTGTTTCCCCAAACTCCCTTTATTGCCTCTATTTTGGTACTTATATATACTGTTGCAGCTGCATTGCTATCCTTAATGTAATCAAGCTTTGTCACATTGGTGTATTTTTCATATGAACAAAGCAAAACAAGTTGTCGAAACATGGGATAGACAATTTCATTGTTCTCCTCATGAGCAGAGGTTGGCATTTCTATATCTTGCAAATGATATATTGCAGAACAGCAGGCGAAAGGGTTCAGAATTTGTAGGTGAATTCTGGAAGGTCCTTCCAGATGCCATTCGAGATGTGATTGAAAATGGAGATGAGTTTGGAAGGAATGCTGCCCTTCGTCTGGTACTCTCAACTTATGAATTATTTTCCTTTCTTATTTGATGAACATGATGCATTCTTTTTGACATGATCTCTTCAGTTGTTTGCATAAGTTTGCTTTTGCAAAAGAAATAGAAATTCGGAGGGTTATAAATATGTTCTTAGAATCTTGGTTCTTTCAAGTACACATGTAAGCTCCATGATTTTGGTTATTGTAATATATGTCACAGACTTCAAATTTGATTGCTAATTCTACTGGTTAATATCATAGGTATGTTCCGAGTTAATTGATCTCTTTTATTTTAGTACTGAAGCTTAAACACATAACCATTTTTTTTTTCCTTTTATAAGTTAGAGGGAATATTTGATCTGTTTGGTTCTGATATAGTATGATACTTAGTTTAATGAGATAATAAGAAACAGGACATCATGGTCTGGAAATGTCTAGAGGCAACTTTATATCTTTTAGTAGAGATTATATTATAATTGGGTATCTTCCCCCATATAGCAGATTGCTTGGTCTTTTTAATTGTAAATGGTTTTGTTTCATTGTGTTTTGCTTCTTGTATGATCTGGTTATAAAATATATAGATTACTAGTCAATCATGGTTTTGTCCTGTGTGAACATTGGATGTTTGTGTTGACGACATTATCAGATTCATTTGGATGAATTCTTAACTTGAACTTAAAAGTAATTTTGTCATAGATGAGACTTTTGAAAGCTCATTACATATGTTGTTAATAGAAACCACTGTGTTGATGAAAATTATTGAGTTGCATAAATTGGTCGGGACATCTTCTTGTTTTGATTCTATTATATATATATATTGATGCAATGACTATATTTCATATCGGAGTAACCTCATTTCTTGAATTTTCTTATTTTGTTATAAAATGTGGGTATGCTGTGCTGTAGTGGGGATTTATGAAATATTTAGAAATTGGAGAGAAGCTCTTTCAATTTTACCAAAATTCAAGGTGGTTTCTGTCATTTACTCAGTTGTAATATACAATACTTGTTTCAACTCGTTGTTCTTAGTGCACTGGCTGATTTGATATTGCTCTTACATGAACCAATGAAATATGTAAATTTCTCCTTGCTTCATGTTTCTTCTTATCTTTCTAAATGGTCTTTTGTGACAATTTTCTCCTCAATGCAGATTGATATATGGGAAGAGAGAAAAGTTTTTGGTTCACGGGGTCAAATTCTTAAGGATGAGTTTGTAGGGAGGCACGTGGAAAATAGCAACCGTAATGGGAAACCTCTGAACCTTAAATTGGTAATAGTTTTCGTACTAATGTGAATAATTATTCTCACTTGCTATCTTTATGATTCTTTTGCATGCTGATTTCATCTCTAGTTCTCTAATGTTCTTTCCCCTTTATTAACTTTTAATTGCAGAAGCCTTCTGCTGGGAATGCATTGGAGAAAATAGTTTCGAGTTATAATATTGTTTATGGAGGACAGACAGATGAAGATGTTCTACTAAGCAAATGCAGGAATGCCATTAGCTGTGTTGAGAAAGTAGATAAGGATATTGGTCAAGATAGTAATTCTGGTATATCAATTGTTTATGCTTGCTTTCTCTATTTGTGATAAATCTTGATTCACTCACAAGTGTGGTTTATTTTGGGCGTGCTTAAGTTGTTGCTAATGTCTTTGGATATTCTTAACTGTACCATACTGATGCTAAAGTGTTGGTTGGTGACTCTGATTTACCTAAAGTACCCAACTCTTCAAAAACTAAATTGAAATATGGAAGAAAACAAGTGGAACATAGGTAATTTCCTAGATACTGATCAAACAAGTAACTTTCACATTCTATCATCACTTCCTTCTCCTACCCTCACACTGTCTAATTCTTATTATTATATCCAATAAAAAGCTGAAGAAACTACCTGGTGGAAAATTTTGAGAGAAGACATTCAGGTGTTAGTTAGATATTCTGTTTTTTTTTTTTTCTGTGTGCGTGTGTTCAAGTTGTTCGGGATGCTAGTTGCTGATGAATATAGTTCACATTTTTCTAGTACCCAGGAGTTGGGTTCCTGAGGTGCTACATGTGATCGTTAATAATTCAAGTAACAGCTCTTTAGTAATTTATTTTAATTGAGACAAATTATCATATAGATCAACCTTAAAAATGCTGCTTCAATTGATAAAAGGCAGGACGATAGGTTCCACTATCATTTATTTGATTGCATGAGCTCAAGTTGGTATTTGATTTTTTAACTTTCTATTAAACTACAATTCTTGCTTGCACTTTCTGAATGTTTTGCCATGTTAACATGAGAGGATCAGACTAGTCTGCTTGAACCTTGTGATTTTGTGTTTGATCAAGTTGAAATACATGTAATTGCATCTTATTAGATGTCCTTTCCAATCATCAATATGAGCAGGGCAATTCCATGGATCTGCACTAGTGGATGAGCTCCAAGGACATAATGCTGTACTGAGGGACTGCATAGAGCAATTAACGGCAATAGAATCATCAAGAGCAAGCCTTGTGTCTCATCTGAGGGAGGCTCTCCAGGATCAGGTTCTTTTTCACTACTCATCTTTAAAGATGTACTCAAACCTTTATCATAGCAAATAAAAAATCTTACAGGGTTTTGTATTCAGGAATTCAAGCTGGATCAAGTTCGTAACCAGATTCAGGTTTGGAACATATCCTGGTTCAGTAGTGAATTATTTAATTTATCTCATTCTCTTTATTTAATCAAATTAGATGGAAAAGTGTCACTCTGATTCTAAGCCTAATGACAATATCATGTTAGAAAAACAGAAGTCTTGGGTATAATATGTTGTAATTTAGGGTTTTCTTGGATGAAATAATGGTAGAAACTAGGTGGACTGAAGGTTCATTGGGATTCTTAAGGGAAAGGGTGGTTTGAATAGGAAGCCGTACAATGTGTTAATTTTGAAAGGTCAAATTGGGGGCTACTTGGGTGCTGTCCTGCAAAGGTTAGTCTTTTGGCTTTGATGGGTTCTAGGGAAATTTCAGGCAAGAGTTGAAGAGAGTTTTCAGAGAGAATGTTAATGCTGTTTGGTGATAAAATCAGGCCTGGAAGAGGTAGGCGGAGAAGAAAATTAACCTGGGCGTCACATTTTGCATCATGCAACCGAGAAGAAAGCCTTGAGTGGAATAACTAAAAATTATCATTCATCCAAAAAAAGACATTTCATCCTTTTAAATTCATCTATTACTCATCCTAGAAGGATCGAAATAGGGATTTTCGTACTACAAGAATTGAGACTTCCTGCTAGTCCTCTGCCAATAAAGTTAACTTCATGACAATCGGGAGTGAATTCCTAGCTTTGGGTTTCTGCATGTCATCTCAGATTTCCTAGCTCTTTAGGTGAGTTGCAGCCATTTGATGGTATTTGAATTATAGGGTGTAATCTTGAATTACAATCTATGATCTTATGCCAGCTTACCAAACACCATAATTCAACTCCGTAATCTGATTACATGGAATTTGAGATTACAGTATACCGAACACATCTAGTATGTGAGACTTTAATTTGATATATTCTTCTCATTTCAGGCTGCACGTGTTCAGTCAGAGCTGGTAGGTAATACTTGCCAACAGTTACTAACCGGCAACAATATCCAATCATTAACTGAGCAGAGTTCAAGGGAAAATCAAACCTCCATAACACCTCCAGGCTTTATTCCTGGAGATAGGGAGCAATCAGCTCCATTAATGTACTCACAGCAAGTACCTTTTGCTCAAAAATCTGGACATATTGAGGAAGATCCACGCAAGTCTGCTGCTGCTGCAGTAGCTGCTAAGCTAACTGCTTCAACATCCTCAGCACAGATGCTGTCTTTTGTCTTATCCTCCTTAGCATCAGAAGGGGTCATAGGAAATTCAATTAAGGAGTCTTCTGGTGATTATCATCCAGAGAAAAGGACTAAGCTGGAGAATGACCAGCCATCTTACATACCATCAGAAAATCCCCAGCAACCACCTCTTCCTCCCTTTTCACATCCTGAATCGCTTCGACATAATGTGTCTACCACCAATCAGCAATCTACTCCCAATGACCCACCACCTCCACCTTCATCATCCCCTCCACCATTGCCACCATTGCCGCCAGTGGCACAGTATCCAGGGCCACAGTTCATGCAGACTGCTGGATCAATTAGCAGTGTACCATATAGCTATAGCATGACACAACAGCAACAACTGTCCATGGCAGCCTATCCTGCTGTTGCGGCTTCCTTGAATAGTGTTTCCCCTTTTACACCAGCTCCAATGGGTAGTTACCAAGGTTTTCAGGTTTCAGACGGAAATTACTACAACCAGCCTTCATCCATGCCTGCAGCTCCTATCTCGCGTCAATAAAATTACTGGTCCTAGAGCGACTAGGAGGAAGAAAAGGCTGATGAGGCCTTCTTCCCTCCTCCACACCCACAACCTTGCTTTTGGGGACTGATGCATACCATAATTAGATCTGCACATAATGACTGTTCTATATAGCTTTTGTATCTCTATCTACAAAATTTATGGAGTTAAAAGCAATCTCATCGTAGGAGTTAAATTGAGGATAACGGTTTGGTTGAGTAGGGTTAATTATTTCTTGTTCTTTAGCTGACATTGTTGCGTTAAATCTTAGGTGTATGGTGTTGGAGGATTATAGGCATTGATGCTTTAATCAGCTAATAACCCTCTCCTCTAGTGCAGCCTGGATGTTACTACTGAACTGCTTCTTCCCCAACAAAGGGGCCGTTACATGTACAGACGGGTATTTATGTACTTGTATTTTATTTTATGGATTTGTATGTTGTGATGGAACCAAAACAAAATACTTGGCCAGTTAATTATAGCAAATTACGATTTACCTATTTTTGAGTTAGACATGGTTTGTCGTTAACATTTGTATTTGTATGAAATCTTGGTCAAATTGAGTTGAACAAGGAAATAACAAACTTGTCCTACCCTCCACCTTATTATGAACACGGAAATCTATTATTTCCTTCCTTCCGTCAGCAATTTTGAGACTTAGAGAGACAGAAATAAATAAATAAATAGATAAAAATATGTCCATTTAAAGATCTTATTTTTGGGTTGATTGAAAAGAATGCAGTAAAAGAAATGGATTCACTGTACTTGAAATTTACTATAAATAAAATGGATTTTATCTCTTAATTATTGTTGTAAATTTTTTTTTTTAATAACGAATTATCGTTGTAAATTTTAATTGCGAAGACCCGTGCTCATGAGTAGAAGGCTCTTGGACTCACATAAGAAATAAATATTTGAATCCAATCCATCAAGTTGCATTTGCAACGTAGGGCAAATGAATCTAATATACCACTATTTATTTTCTCGGAAAAGACTGAAGAAAGCTTTCACCTTCTTTCCTTGATAATAAATACTACTAATCAATTTAATTATCCTCGTAGTAATCTTTCTTGTTCTTAGTCCACGGTGCAATAATGGTGTTCCATTAATGAACAAGATTATAAAAGCGTTGCTGATATCTTAAGAAATACACAGACACGTACCATAGACTAATGATGCATGGATATGGATGGTGAAGTGAGTGATGGAAAGATCACGCGTCTATGACGTCTGGACATATATTGTGAATGGCAAATGGGGTACGCTATAGTATTTGCTTCTCATAAACAGGGCACTTACCACTTAGTTTGAACAGTAGTGTCCAATAAAAGCCTTAAAGCCCGCAAAGCGAAAGAGCTAGTGCAAATGACAGATCAAGAGGAAGAGAGCTTTGTCCACAGCATATAACATGGTGACAGCACAAACAACAGGATACCCTTTCAGTCCTTTGACTGTATTCTATTGAATTAATTAATGTGAAGGCCATGCCACTTCAGTTAACGGTTCACAACCGCTAGATTAATGGTTTACTATTCAATTCATCCCATCCCATGATTCACTTTGTGCCATGATGTTAATCCATGTTTCTAAAGTGTATTTTTTTTTTTTTTTATATATCAGGATTGGACTGTAGCAATTCCCGATTCTGCCATCTACATCTACTACTATCTCTTTCTTCCTAAACATGTCTTAGTCAAAATAAGGACCAGTCGGATGTGAGTGAGAGTTCCCATGGTTTTGGGAATTATAACTTGGAATTCGTTTTATTTCAAGAGTTGATTAGGTTCAAATTAACCATATCCATTAAATTATAACTGCCGACAAAAAGACAAAAACTTTGTTGGAGAAGTAAGACCATATATGGCCAAACTCTCTTCCTCGCCTTCGTCTCTCTCTCACGTTCATGGTTGTTGGTCAAGCTTTACTTCATAAATAAAAGCTCCTTTTTAGTCCAGATTCTTCATTTATCATGCAAAAGATTTTTCCCTTTAATTTCTCCAAATTTTGTGTTTTTAAAATATTTGTGGAGCATTCAATTCCCTAGTTGAATCCATCAAGACCCACTTATTTGACTGGAAATTAGAAATAAAAGATTATCGGTTAAAATAGATATTTGACACAAAATAAATATAATAGAAGAATATATAGTTTCACACAATCAATTGTCATTACATCCTTTGGTACGAAAGTGGAGTAATTCCTATTCAAAAATGGATTGATAATTTATAAACTCTCCTCAATAATAATAAAATTTTAAATTTATGATCTTTAATTTAAAATTTTGAGACTCAATACATCTTATTTCCTGATTTTTTTTTTTTTTTGTAATTTGGAAGAATTGACCAGTTGATGAGAGAAGCAATCAATCACAATCACCATGATCATCTTGTGGAGAGATGAGGGAAGTGCATGTGATCAATAGGGATATTATAGGTGATATATGAATAATTAATAATAAGGCTGCCAACGGCAAAGAGGAGAGGGAGAGAACCAGACAGACAGACATCCCCTGAAACTGAATGACAATGTGGAAACACAATGAGACAAAAGCACCGTCAGATCCCAACACCAATGCACCCATCACACTCACAGCATTCAGAACACTTGCCTATTTTAAACTTTCACACATAAACATCAAAGGAAGGAAAAAAAATAATTAATTCTAAGAAAAAGTTTGTTAGTTTCCTAAAAATAAGAGGGACATGGCACAAGCATTGGGTGTTGAAGCCCCTCAGCATTATAAAAATTAAGAGTGCAACTTCAACTTGGTTCCTTATTCTTGGGTTTTGTGAGTGTTGCTGTTTTAAGTGCTCAAAGAAACGACAAACAGAAAGAGCAGGCCGAGAGTGAGAAACTACCCAATTCAGGCCACAACCAAAGACAGATGAAACATGGGAATGGGAAGAGAAAAAGCAGTCAACGTTGGTGTAACGTCAGCAGTAGAAGACACAAAAGCTGAGAAAAGCCGTCATGTCTTTTGCTTTAACGGCTCAACCAGACTACTCTCTGGTGTTTTGCGTCAGAATTTGCCTCTCTCTCTCTCTCTCTCCGTGCCATGTGTGCGTCTCTTTCTTCTGTGTGTGTCAGTGCGAGGGAGAGAGAGAGAGAGAGAGAGGCAATGGAATGAGTGTTAACTGTTGAGGGCGTGCTTGAGTTTGCCTCCGTGATGAGTGACCAAAATGGAAAAGAGTAAATGATCAAAATCGGATACAATGAGCATGAGGAGAAGACCAGTAGGAGGCAGTGCAAACCCACATCCTAATTAACCTAATTACTCTGTTTCTTCCTCCTCGTGGTGACATTAGTTGTGGGAGTGCAGATTAATGGGACCCTTACTATGTTATGGATCATGATATCATAACTTGCTTGTGGGATGACATGGATAATCTTAATCATGCCTCAAACCCACCATTTTGTAGCATGCATCTTGACCATATAAATTTAAATCATTGGATTACATATAATTTTTTTATCAAAAATAATGGCTTTTATAACATGACGTATGTACATATCTTATATCAAGTTTAAAGTGTTCGAATTCACACCATGAGTGACATCACATCAAGTAAATTAATAAATAAATAAAATATTACATTATAGTTATTTATATATTCGTTTCATTATGTTACTTATAATTACTTTACATTTGTTTAAATTGGAATCTGAGTTTAGATACAAGTTCAATGGGAAAGAGCTTGAAACTACACAATTCCTCTCCTGTTCAAGGATAAATATAATCAGATCAAGTTGCATGGGTTATTGGTAATATTGTAAAAGATATAGGGTCAACCGATGCAGATGCAGGTGCATGCATTATATATATATATCCATGGGATGTGAACCAATTAAAGCTGTGGTGGCCTCAGGCTCATGTCACCTCAAATCGAAGGGTCAAGATCGAAACACATCTCTATTTCTTGTGTACTTTAAGACCTAGTTAATTATCACTTCCCATGTACGCGTGTTGTGGTCGCATTACTTTTGTCTCTTCTCTCAGAATATGCCAAAGCGAAAGCCTTTTTTAGTTATTAGGTAAACTGAACGAGCTAGCAAACCCTAGTCGTTCGCTTTCAAGTTTTAACTTCATCTATATTTTGTTCATTCTTCAATTCTATGTTGCCTTTCCCATACTAATGCTACCTTTTTAACCACTTGAAAAAAAGCTTAGTTTGGCTCTACTTGCTCACTGTATACTTGGCACTCTTCAATACGGTTCATCGATCATCTTGCCATTTCCAAAGTACTTGAAATACTTAAAACACAATAAAAGCAATAAGATTCATATTTCCAACCACCCATTAATCTTTATTATTATATATAATTATTCATAGTACTAATGGATTGCCAAAGTTGTATTTATAAATAACTTTGCCAACAATATTTTAAACCCTAAGTCAGCTTGGGATGCAAAACCAGTAGTCATTATTAATTATTGGGTATTGACATATATATAAGTAAAACTAGCAAGCTAGATCTCATGGACAACTAATGCTCTATTCATGAAGTAGTTTAGAATCATTATAGTCAGCAAGAGAGGTAAATGTTCACAAAATCTGGCTTTTTTTTTTTTTCACTCCGCAAGAGAGGCAGAAGATCATGTGTGTCTATTTATGTAAGTTTAAGTTAATTACGCAAAGCGTAAAAGAGAAGGGAAATGGCCGACATGCAATGGCTTTGGCCTATGATTTTAAGGGTTCCCGTGAGCAGACCACAACAGTGACACCGGCTTTCTGCCGAGACATGTTCCTCTCTTGTGTGTGTGTTTACCTTCCCCAACCCCAACAGCATTATACTATTTCTCTATCATATTTCCACATATACCACATCAATCCTCCCATCTTCCAACATATATATATATCTATATATATATATATATACATTTTTAATATTTTTCTACTAGCTTCAGACTCCATAAAAATTTTAAATGCTATATATATATATACACACACACACACACACATACGAGCATATTCATTCTCAAAAATCAATATCAACCAATATTCTATCTAGTTACTTTCCATTTTTTTTTTCTTTATATACTATTTCATGAGAATATATTGCTTCTAAGATGACTGTATAGTTGAGGTTAGGGTTTATGGTTTAGTTGATTATAGAGTTTGGGGTGAAGTTAACTCAATTGAAATGATGATGTCATACTTTCGTAAGAAAAGTGAGAGTTCAACCAACGATGAACTTGATATTTCAAATTCTTTGGCATTTTTCTTGACCTTTTTCGTAGTCACATACAGATAGGGCTGTGAACGTCTTGGTGCAAAAAAAGCAAAGAAAAAAAAAGAAGGAAAATAATATTGATTAGACCCTTCATGTAAAGTTTTTCCCAACCAAGGTCCTACATCTTTTTCTTTCTTTGCCCTTTTTCACCTAAAATGGTAAAACTTCAGAATTAAAGTTAGAAGCTCATTAGAGTGTAAAAAAAGAGTCCAAGAATCAATTATTTATGTACCTTCTTCCTCTAGCTATGCCCCAACAGATCAACTTGGAATGAACATGCAGACAGTTAATTAGTTGATGGTTTACTTTTGACCATAAAGGTGAATTCCATTATATATAAGACCTTCCAGAAAATTTTGGGCTAACGAAAAAGAATAGTATTCGACCCTACCTCTACTGATACATGTGCTTATATGTATGTTATGGCATTTCAATCCTTTCAAGCTAACCAGACACCAGGCTTTGTTGAACTATATAACTTGTCTTATGTTTTTTTGGCTGTTGATGGAAGAGAGAGGGAAATGAGACAGTCACAGAAGTTGTAATCTACGGTCTTAGAGATTTAAACTTGAAAAAACTACAAAAAAACCTTTAAGGAAGAATAGTAAATTATTAAATCAATCCTACTTCACGTGGAACTGTATAACCTCAAATATCCTTGCTTAAGGCTAATACAGATGAAAGATTCAAAGGTATTTTTGTCAATCTAGCCATTTTCAACTTTGCATACACAAACACACGTCACATACACACTCAAATGTCATTGTCTGTGTAGAAAAGGAACCCGACAAACATAATCGAACAATATCATTTTCTTTTTCTTCACTTATAACCCTCTCTCTCTTTGATATGCCTAAAGAAATGCTCTTCTGTTACTCTGTCCCTTTCCTTGCTATCTATCTGCCAAAAGGAACGACCCCAGATACTTGAAACAGTAACCTTCTTTTCTGTTGAGGGGAACATCACTGTACGAACTCCTCTATCTCTGTGGTTAAGCTCCATGAGTATATGTAAATTGATCTGTTAATATTAGTCCTTTTATATTGACTTGTTTACCAAGTTGGAAAAATGGGAAAGAAAAGCTTAACACCAATATTGAAAATTTTTAAAAAGTACTCGCATAACTGCAGGTTGTGGGTTCTGAATCTAAATTTATGAAAATTTTCAGTTATATACATTGGACATGACATGGTGCTGCATACATGAAGCATGCTTGGTATGATCAGCTAGCCATGGGAACAAAGCATGTGCTCCGTTAATTAGTTGAAATGTTGTACGATCAAAGACAGATAAGTAAGAGCAGTTCTATTTTTAGAGGATTGGATCAATTGTATGTTGTTAGTTTTTTTTTTTTTTTTTGTTGGCCAAACTTAAAAACTTAAATTTAAAATTAAATTCTTTATAGTCCACAGATTAGGGCATATATATATATATATATATATCTTCCTACTATATGCATGTAACTATATGAAATTCCTTAAAATCCCAACATTAGATAAGGAAATCCAAATCCAGTATAGGTTTTATACATGGATATAGTACAAAGGTACGTAAGGGACTCTCTTTGAATTCTTTAACCTTCAACTTTGATCATAGAAGCCCTTTTAACTAAAATCTTTTCTCTTCACATCCTGTCATGGTCAATTTCTTTTTTCACAGCGCCCCCGTCTGCACTGTTTACCTTGGAAAATGTTACTTTATTTTTACCATTTTTGTCAAAATTATTAACGAATTGGATTTCCATTTTCTTTTTTTTTTCTTCTTCCTCTCCCTCTTTTTCCTTTTTATTTTTAAATATTTTAAACATGTTATTACTGCAAAATCTGCAATGAATTGTTTAGAATTAGAATAAGCACTAGGGAAGACCCACATGAATTAAGGTGAAGTCCAAGAAGCAAAAATAAAAAAGGAACAGAAGTTCATGCCTTTTGATCACGCAGGGCCGACAACAGGGACGGGGACAGCCGTATATTATCCAATAACTCTCTTCTCCTGGAAAAGCCTGCGCTCTATGTCTCTCTCCTCATTTTCTTTTTCCTTAAAAAATTCTGTCTCTTTTTTTTTTTTTTAAAAATTAAATCACTTAATTATTGAGAAGACCATTTTTCCTTACATAATCATAAGCACAAAATTACATGTTTTAAGCTTATACTACATGCTTAGCCAGTTTCTTTAAAGAAAAAAAAAAAGAAAAAAGAAGCTTTTCTCTCTCTCTTGCTTAAGGTGACGACTACTACATAGACTAGCTTTATGTTGTAGAAAAAGGAAGCAGTATCATATAGTAAATATTTATTTTGATTTCTCAAACTTAAATTTTTTATTAATTTAATCCTTCATATTTTAAGTTTATTAATTTAATTTTTTATACTTAAAATTTTGATCAATTTAATTTTTAAATTTGTAAAATTTATCAATTTAATTTTTCATACTTTAAAAAATTTGATAAATATGAAGGACGAAATTGATAAAAAAAATTGAAGTGTGAAGGACTAAATTGATAAATTTAAAATATGAGGGACGAAATTAATTAAGATTTCAAATGTAAATGACGAATTTGATTAGGGTTTCAAATATAAAATATCAAATTAATAAGAGTTTCAAGTATAAGGGACCAAAATAGATATTTACTCTATTATTTAACAACACGGTCCACTCACACTTCTTTAGCTTGTTTTCTTAACTCAACTCTATAAATACCAACTCTCACCCTCACCATTTCACACAGCAACTCTCATTCACTTACCCAAACCCAGAGTCTCTATACTATCAGCCGCATTACCACAAACACGTTCCGTGCATACTCAATTGCTTTGCTATTCTTCCCTCTCTGATCTTGTACTGTATTGAGCAGTGCATTTTATAGGAAGCTAGCTAGGTAGAAAATGCACTACCAAACGGCGTCGTGGGAGAGCTACATGGGACCGAGAAGCAGGGGCAACGTGGTGGTGGATGATCCATTGCAGCGCATAGAGAGGCTGGCTTCTGATAACGCAGTGGTGATATTCAGCATAAGCACGTGCTGCATGTGCCACGCCATAAAGAGGCTCTTCTGCGGGATGGGTGTGAACCCAACGGTGCACGAGCTGGACCAGGACCCCAGAGGGAAGGAGCTAGAAAGGGCTTTGATCATGCTTCTTGGGAGCACCTCGGTGGTGCCTGTGGTCTTCATTGGTGGCAAACTTGTTGGCACCATGGACAGAGTCATGGCTTCCCATATCAATGGCACCCTCGTTCCTCTTCTTAAAGAAGCTGGGGCTCTCTGGCTTTGAGCTTCAATATATGCATGGGGGATTACTTCAAAGAGAACAAAAAAAAAAAAAAAAGCTTATTATATAACTACATATATAGAAAAGGTAGCGGAAGAGGAGTGGTTTTTGGGAGTCTCTTCCATTTTGGACACACTGACTTGTTGATCACTTTTACTACTTTTCAAGTTTGGTTTTTCTTTTTTTTTTTGGGCTGCTTCCCTCTCTCTCTTCTTTCTTGGCTTTGGGTTTCGTCGTGTTTTGCTCTGGGCACCCTCCTCTGTAAAGATAAAGGAAAAATGAAAAAAAAAAAAAAAGAAAAGAAAGAAATTTACTGTTTTGGATCCCAGAATTTATCTGTTCTTGATGCTAGCTATTGCTACGTAGTGAAAAAGATGCAAGTTTTAAACTTTTTCTTTTTTGTTGGGGGGTTCAGAGTAAATGTGAAGCATCAGGACGTCGACGGTAAACACTTGTCATGGGGACCATGGGACCGAGCACAAACGGGTTCGTGTCCGGGCAAATATGTTGTCGCTTTTGGTTGTCCTGCTGATTTAGCTTATATCAGGGAAGGGAGGCGTGAATCGCTTTTGAGGCTTTGACCAACTTCATTCGTGTTTTTTACTTTTACGTTTTACGGCTTTCGAAGTTACCGCGCAAAGTGTCTTTCTTCTTTGACTGCATCGAGAATCACTACCGGTATTTGTTAGCCGTATAATTTGCCCTTTTTTGACCCTCACCGGCCCAAATGACAACCCTGCATTCTCCGAGCATTTTTTGATTTGGTTGCGAAGTTTGATGATTGACATGCGGATGATCCTCGTGTTTTGGAGATCAGGTTGGGAACGACTCGTCGTCCAATGGCCACAGACCGAACTTGATTTGACAGTTTAATGCATTGCCTTTTATTTTGCTCCATCCCGGAGTTTCTTGCGTTTGCTAATTATTTTTCCCTGTTTATATTATCTACATTATTAGAATTTGTGCAACATTAGTTTTTTAAAAATCTGAAAAAAAAAAATCCAACAAAAAAGGACGACCAATATTCATCTGTCTTTTCTTTTCATTTGACGATATTCATGGGTCTTTTGTTGGATTGAATCAGCTAGAATATTGTTTTTCATTATTTTTTAACAAAATAATTTAGGTGATTTAAGTATTAAAAACTTACTTAAAAATGAAAAAAAATATTTATAAATCATCTATAAAAAAGAATTCTTGTATCGGCATTACCACTTCAACTGACATCCAAGGTTTTCTTTACCTTTTACTAATAATGTTTTCAATTCTAACTTTGGGAATAAAACTAACCAAACGACACCTATTCTTGTGTACGTTGATTTAGACCGGCTTTTATCTATTTCGGTAAATTAATGTATTTAATAGGCCCAAATAAATGAATTGCACCTTTGGAGGCCCAATATGGATATTACCATGCAGGCCCAATTATGGATAATTCAAAATTTTTATCGAAACAATTCACAGATTGTGACAAATTTAAGCAAGGGAAATCTTAGATTAGCAAAATACTGGAGTTGGTTCAGGGAACATATTCTTCCAAGGGGCGTAGAAAAGCCCAGATAGAGAAAACGGGTTACCCATTCGGTGGAACCGGTTAATCCAGACAGTCCACATGTGTATGCATTCACGCTTCCACGTGTCCGCTAGTTGTGTCGCCACTCTTCGCCATTGCTCACTTGCAGTGGGATTATCATGCGTGATGCCACTGCCAATTTTTTGGTCAAAGTAAGGTAAGACCAGAATGTAGTAAACAAAAGAGTTTCTCCTTCCGAGCATTTCCTTCTATTATATTCCCCCAATTATATTTCGACACGTAAGGAAAAAGTGGACTACAAGGTCCAAATCGTGGTTCCACTGGTGGATTCTTTTCATCTATCCATCGTCGCGGCACAGTGGAACAAGTTTGGCTTGCCGGGAATTGGGAAAGTACCATTCTGGTGGCAAAAAGCCTACAAAGGTTCTTACCACTGTATTTACTGACAACGACAAGATTCGAAACTCAATTTCACTTTGTCTTTTATTTTTATTTTTTTCTCCGTAATAAATATGAAAATTCTTCCTACAGAGAAATTAATAATGGAAGGAGCAGAAGATTGCTTAGCCTGACGAAAACTGCATAACAATACATTCGAGAGAAAAAAAACAAAAAATAGTGGAAAGAGTCAAGATCGGGTCTAGGGTTTCTCACGCTGATGTTACCAATTTTCTCCTGTGCGAATCTTTTAAGTCTCTCTCATAAGCCCTAGAGAAAGTAAAGCTTCTGATTCCCTCGCTCACTCCGTACCTTATTCAAGGTTTTTTTTTTTTTTTTACTTTTCTTTTATCAATTTTTTATTCTATTTTTCGAAATTTAGTTAATGATTAGTTCGTTGTAGTTGGTCCGAGCGTCGATTTGGAATTGGTTGGAAATGGAACTGTTACTTTTTTTAATTCGAAAATGAATGGGTCGGTTTGGTTGCTGAGAAAATTAGCCAAAGGACGAGGCTTGAGCTTTATGCTCTATTGGTGTAGGAAAATGAACGTTGAGCTGTAACTGATTTAATTAAGTGTCGGCCTCTGCTTGTAATGCGAATTTGAAAACCAAATTATTTATTTACTATTCTGACTTATTCAGTATGGGTGCAGGCATATGCGGAGCGCTGTGGCAGATTGAAAGGTGAAATTTTTGGTGAAAGGTTGGTGGCTACCGTCTTGTACAGAAATTGAATTGCTGGTGGAAGATTGCAAATGCCTGAGGAAGACCTAGTGGAGCTTAAGTTCCGTCTCTATGATGGATCGGATATTGGACCCTTCCGCTATTCACCAGCTTCTACTGTCGCCATGCTCAAGGAGAGAATTGTGGCAGAGTGGCCAAAAGGTTAGGAGGGAGCTTCACGTTCTCTTTGTTTATAAATTGTTTGTCTGTTTGTTTTTTTTGTTTTCGATAGAGTTTAACAATTGTTTGTTGATGGTATTGTTTTGAAAACTGTTGTTTTGGCATTCTTTTATGATGGTTCATCATGACTGATAGCTTCAACCTACTAGGACTAGAGCTTCAGTTTAACTGCCTTAAATGAAGTGAATTATCCAATTCTTTGAGGACTTCAGTATCAGGTTCCGCTGTATCTACTTCAATCCCGGCTTTTTCTATAGCTACTCTTTTACTGCCAGTGAAACCAGAGGGTTAAGGTTGTTCATATTTTGTCATTTTCTTGACATTTCCCTCTAATTATATGCTTAAACTTCATTTTGAAAACCTATTCGTAAAACAGTTACTGGTATTGCCAGGATTGGTTTTGACGTCTGCAGAACATTCTTATTATCAATGGGAAACTGACAGATGACTGTTTTATTTTGCGACTCTCTATGTATGCAGCATAAATAGTTGGATGCTTATGCATGAGAATGCTTCTTGCTTCACATGGGCCAAATTAGGTTAAAGGAATTCATCCTTTATTAGCAAAGTTAGCTATTTACTTCGATTGCTTGGAAATTACTATCTTTTTCAATTTTCCTTTTCAGGAAAAACTGTTGGTATTTGTTATTGATTAAAAATAACTTCATGGGTTTATGTTGAAAAAATCTATGATATAATGGATGCTCACATGTTCATAATTGGGCATGTGAATTTGACTTGTGGTGTGCATAGAATGGTTAAAAGAAAATGGTGTTCAGTTTAATTGATGCTTGGTGATATTTTTGTGTTTGCAAATTGAGATGCTGGGATGTCTTATGGAATTCTTTTGGTTGGTGAGGGCAGGGAGGAAGGATGTTGGAACTTTTGGTTGAGCTGGGTTGGCTATATTTGAGACATTTGTTGCCATGTTGCCCTTTGTTTGGCTGTATTCCTTGCAGAATATAATATAATATATAAATTGGCATTAGACTTGTCATTACCACGTATGTTTCTTGTGGACACAGTTATGCCTTTCTCCGTCTCATTCTTTTTAAGAAATCTACCAAGATATTTTGTGTTACGGTGTGTGCTTTGAATCCCATTCTTCATGGTTATGCAGCAGACTTTTCTGCCCCCACCCTCCACGTTAGTTATTTATTGACAAAGATATCTATCTGCTTTTAAGTGAGAAAGATTAAAATTTGATATTGTATAAAGAAGGCCAATCAATGCTTTCACCTTTAATGACAATCCTGCATCAAAATCATACAAGTCTTAGACAAGAACAGCTGTGGCTTATCATAAGTTTGTTTTATTTCCAAGTTTTTGCATGCACAGAGGGAGACACAGGTAATGAAAGATTTTTTCTCCAGAAATATTTCAGAACGGAAGTGAAAAAACTTGGAAAGGAAAGAATCCCAATTAAGGTCATTGATAGGTGTAGAAGTTATGCTATCTTCTCTATCATTGATGTTGGTTTCGTGGGTTGTGAACATTTTATTATGTTATTTTATAGTATGAATGATTGTGAAGAAACTTATTACACATTCTGATATGTGAGAATATTGTTTAGTGACTTGTCCTTTCTCCGTCTACATGATTAATCTCCTGTGGTGTTGAATGCTTTACAATTTTATTTGCACCCTGTCAGATAAATTAGCACAGGTTTTTTTTTTTTTCTCAAAATACATGAAATGTCTATCATTATAATTTTTTTGGTTTTTGTTTTTTTTTGCCATATATCAATACTTTGAAGTGGAACTTTAGGCTATATGTCCTCTTTCCATTTTTAGCCTTGTATTTATGTGTGTGTATGGATGTGAACATGCTTCTATGGGGCCACCAAATGATGTTATTTTGTGGATTAAAGTTTAATTGGACTTAACTCCAGTTTTAAGGGGATGGGATTTAGGTAGGATCCTAGGTTCCAGTAGTTGTAAAGACATACCATTTAACAATATAATTTAAAGTGTAGTTGGACTTGCACCCTCTGCCAACCCCCTTGTTTTGGTTTTCACAATGTTCTCTGTAGTGAATCTGGGGAAGCAAAGTTTAAGCATTACTCCCTCTGGTCCTAAATATAGGGTGGTTTCTAGAAGAAAATTTTGGTCCATTTTACAAGGCGGGTGTGTTGGAAGAATGAAAAATTTTCTATGTTTGCCCTTTTGTATTAATTGCTACATATGGGGAATAGCACGGTTGAGTATGGGAAATATGCAATATGGTGCCTCCATTATTTCTGATTGGTAAAGAGAGATTGAAATAAGTTGTTTAATTATTGTCATAAATGAGGGTAAAATTGGAAATATATGGTGTTTTTTGTGAAAATTAAGCATAAAAAGAAGTTTTTTTAAGATGTGTGAATTAGTTAAGTTCGCCCTATATTTTGGACCGAAGGGAGTATCTCTTACGTTGGTAATATCACACTCAACAACCTAGTAAGTTTAGAACCCTTGATTGGCCTCACCTTTGTCCTTAAACAGAAAGGTACTGCCATTTGATTTAGACGTCATTGATTTAGATTATACTTCTTCATACTGGAGATAATTTCTACATGGAGTATTATGCATGGGTTTCTTTGTTTATATCTTTTTTCTTGTTGGAAAGAATGTGTATAAAAGCACATCAACAACTTAGATACAAGTTAGTCGCAAGAATAATTGGACTGACATTCGTTAAGAGGAGGATGCATTATGTCAGAAAGTCCAAAAGGAATGCTATCTTTCTTCCAAAGTAACAAACTTGTATAGATTATAAGACTTTAAAATATTCTTGTTGGTTTTGGTCGGGAAATTTTACAAAATGGACAAGGAAAATACTGTTGCTGTTTTTGCTTGGTTAATTGTGGACGTGTATTACATAACTCCTCCCCTCACTCTATGCTCTCTTCTTTATGAATATAGTCCTGCATTGGAAAGTGTTTTAGGCTGATTGATGTTCCATAGATTGGAAATGCCATTTGTGACACAGAGGTGCTGTTGTTAGAGCATGTTTTAGGTTGCTG
The DNA here is from genome assembly GCA_022379115.2 of Bauhinia variegata. Classification (NCBI taxonomy): domain Eukaryota; kingdom Viridiplantae; phylum Streptophyta; class Magnoliopsida; order Fabales; family Fabaceae; genus Bauhinia; species Bauhinia variegata. Next base: position 1,607,958 of record CM039428.1, read on the forward strand.
TTGAGGGGGTGAAACATGACCCACCAACTGAATCCAAAATTGGAATTAAAGTCGGAAATTGTGACAGACAATATTAAGTCCGTATTTTTCATCTAATATGCTTTTGGTGGTACAAGCGTCTAAATTTTTAAACGAGCATGAGTATAATTGAGTGTTGGAATGGAAACCTAGAACCTAATAGCTCATTGCTTAAACTTTTTGGTTGGAAAGTTAGTCTTACATTTGTGTTTTGGGGTGATTGTTATGTCCATGTTAAATTGGTTGAATCTATAATTCCAACTGGCTGGCTGGCTGTTTGCAATTTTTGGTTAGTCACTTCTTCCCCGTGGTTCATTTTGTTTGAATCACTAAATTTTCAGTCAGGATCTTGTGCTGCAGGGTAGTTGGTACTAGACAATGATTTGAATAGTTATAAACGCACACACATGTGCATTCTTTGTCGCTCACGCGTGTACAAAAGACACATAAGGAAAATGCATACATGCCATAGTATGTGTATATTGGTGATATATTGTATCCTTTCCTTGTGTCTTAAAATCTCTTCACCATCCTATCTGGATCCTTTGAGATTTAGAAGGCATATTTCTGCTTGTTAATATCACTCTGCCAACAGGAAAATGCAAGCTTCGTCGATTCAACATCTTATCTTTTATGCCTGTGGCATTCTGCATGCTTGCAGGAATGCTCTGCTGCGTTGTATCTCTCTTGCATCAATGAAATATTATTTTATATTGCTCTTACCAAGCGGATTGGCGTTTCTCTCAAGAATGAATTTCTCATTAATCCATTGCATGATCATAGTTCTTTTGTATTATAAAAAGGAATTCTTAGAGTTCTTATGTGGTGTTGTTATTACATTCCATAAACTAAGGGTTTCTGATTCTACCTAGTTGCTTTACTTAGTTCTTTTCCATCTGCCGTTGTTTTGATGATGCTAACTCACGAAAAAAAAAAAGAAAAAAAGGAAGCTTACTGCTTTTTTTACATTGAAATAATTGCCAATACTGTTATGCTTGATATTATTCACCTAATTCAATAATTCATGGTCAGAAGAAATATGTTCTTCTTTTGGTTTGGCATTTTCATTCTTATATTCATTGGAATTGGACTGCATCAAGGACATGTTCTTTTGCCCTGTGTCTTGATCTTTTCACCATTTAATCTTACCCTTCTGTAAACTCTTTTTTTCCTCCCTTGCTTCAATGCATCTCTCTTTTTTTCCCTTATATTTTTATTCCTTGGTGGATTCTTGTTTATTGATGATATAAAATCTTGCTGACCTAAAGTAATGCTTAACTTGAGCTTTTTAAAATTGGTTGTTAATCATAACTTCTTCCATTTGGTTTTTCTTACCATTTCTATAATTCGATCTTTGTTATGATTTTCTACAGATAAGAAAATTGTACCAAAAGCAGCAAATGACATAAAGCTGATAAATGCTGGGAAAATTTTGGAAAACAACAAGACAGTCGGCCAGTGTAGAGCACCTTTTGGTGATCTTCCGAGAGGGGTTATCACCATGCATGTTGTCGTTCAACTTTCTTTGGCGAAAGCGAAACCAGGTAGATTCATTCCGACACTTATTGTATGAATATTCTATATGCTTCTCTCCTGTAGTCATTCTGTTAATTCAACTTTCAGTTCGGAGTTGAGCTACCAAGTGACCTAATCATTTAGCAATGGTCTTTAAAGGCCCTTGTGTGAAGTCCTCTGACTTTATTTCCAATACATTCTGTTATCTAGTAATTACCTGTCAGAGCCATATTTCTCATCTTAGTATATTCTTGGGGTTATGAGCAACAGTTGATTCCCGTGGCCCCCTTCCCCCTCCACCAATTCTTGCAAGCATGTGAGACCTTGCGTCACTTTCTTCTGCTGGTATACTTCCGTTAGGAGAACATCCTGCAGTTATCTTTATGATAACTTCTCATCAATGCATCTTCAGCATTTACGTGTCATCCTCTGATGTCTTAATTTCAAACTTTTAATGCTTCATAAATTTCCTTTTCTTGGCTTCATCTCATCACCCCGGCTCTTGCTATGCATAATTTAACTGGGTCCCAATATCTTTCTTTAGGGAGATTTTTTTTCATATTGCTCATGTATTTTACCATGTTTTTCACTGTTTAACAACGTAAATTGTCTGTGGAAAACTCCTTGTTGATCCCGTGTTTGTGAACCAGCTCCCATAGATACGATCAAGAACAAATTCAATTAACATTGTGATTGGATGCTTTTCTTCTTACATTCGAACAGAGAAAAAGGTAGATGAGGCCCCAAGAAAACATGTGTGTTCATGTACGATATTGTGAGAGCCCATCATGATGCAGAGGTTAAGGTGGTGAGCTTGCCTTGTGTTTGGGGTCATGGAAATGCGTCGCTGAGAAGAAAATAATTTGTGGAACAGTCCCATTCCCTCACTGTTAAATGTTAATTGGAGGGCGTTCCGGTGTAACAAACTAACAATGTTGTCGGTGATGATTTTTCTTGTTTCTATAAAAATGGGTGTTTGTTGTATCTGAGTAGATGCTACCTTACATCATTGAATATATAATAATATACAGAAAGGTTCATGGTCTCCAATTCCTAAGGACGTTGAACTGTATTCTTTAAATATTATGGTATACACCTAGCTATTTCTATGGCTCTTGCAACGGCATCTCAACAAAGACGACGTGGCATATTTTTCGAATATTGAGTCATACTTGTTGGTTAATAGTATGATCAACTAACAGCGCAGTTGACTTAAAATTTTTGTCTGCTGAAATTAATGTTTCGGAAATAACATAGAAAAAAAGGGGAACAATACTAGCAGATAAAAATTTACGTTAATATCTTAGAATATTTTAACGATATCCATTCTCGTCCTTTTATTCTCTACACTCTACAGTCATGGGTGGGAGAGTGACGTTTTGTCTGATGGGCAAGAGTCTCCATCGAACCTTGACCTGGAAATTAACTTTCACGCTTTGATGTAGGTGTAGATTACAAGATGACCGATCAAAATTAAATTCTAAGACACATCGTTGTGCTTGACTTCATCTTCATGTGGCTCTACAGACTTGGGAAAGCTACAAATATTGCATGAATTTTTATCCCATTTAATTTATATGGAAACTTTGTAGTATTATTATTTATTGAAGAGATTTGTCCTTCCTCCTTTGTTGGCTATTCTTTCACCTCAGTTTTCAGATACTTTTCCAGTGTGACCATAATTCATTCACGTAAGACATACGAATATTTATTAAACATAAGCTTGAAAGAAAGTAACGCAAGAAGAATTAGATATATTTTTACTAATGCACTATATATATATACACACACATAAGAAAGTTTCCTTTATTCAAAAATAAGTTGAACACTTAGTCTTTTTTTTATAACTTCTTTTAGACAATAATTTTCATAGATCTAACAGTTATATCAATGACATATATTATTTATGTCAAATCTTACATAAATTTGAAATTCATAATTATTTAATTCAAATAAAATATTTTACTTATGATTTTAAATTTTTTTATTCATTAAAATAAGATCATACGATGAAATATTAATTAATTTTAAAATTTTATAAATTTTTTAGTATAATTTATAATATAAAATACTTAACAGTTAAATCTATTAAAATTCTCATTTTAATATAAATTATAAGAATAAAAATTACTAATAGACTAAGTGCATCCTTCCCTTTTATACATATATATAGCACTATGAGAAGATCATCGATCAGTTGTCATATTCACAATTACACATCAATATATAAGTGAGAAATACATTATTTCAAATTAGACCTTAAAATGAATTAATCTGAATGATAAAGTGGATTAAACAATGATTCCATTCACATATATAAACCTAATCTTTAACTTGATAAATATATATATTTCTACAATTGAAATATAGACCATTAATTAATCCTTTCCTTTTCTCTCTGCCTTAATTGTCATTTCTCTATATATTTTCTCTGTTAAACTCTTAATTAATTTGCAGTGTCCACTAATTACTTGATTAGATTAATAACATAAAAGTATTAATAATAATTGGAAAAAAAAAAAAGTGGAATATTGAACCAAGCATGAAGTTTGAGGAGTCAGCAGCGCCATGCAGAAGCAGCAATAATGGCCCTATCTTGCCAACCCAATAGCAAGCAACCCTTGTCCTCCGTCAACCTATACCCATCACATGAATACAACCCCAGCAATATCTTCGACTGAGTCACCGCGTTCGGACTCAGTGGCACCCCTTTGAATCCTTTCCCCTCCATGATCTTCCTCCATTTCTCCAACCTCTCGTGCCTCTCTACCCTCTCTGCTCCTTCACACGCCACTATGTTCCTTATCTCCGGTGCAAATATATATTGCTCCACCTTCGCCCGCTGCTGAGACTCCGGCGGAAATGTGGCATCCAAAGAATCAAATATAGCTGAGTAATAGTGTAAAGCCTCTAGAAATCTCCCTAGAAAATATGGCCCGTTGTGGCTGGCTTCTTGCTCCACAAGGGTCACTATGTTCGGAGCTTGGTCTCTTATCATTGATATCAAGTTTCCAAGGCAGTTCCCGGGTACCCGGTGGAGCTGGTTTACCGAGTTCACCGCCAACGCCTCCCCAATCCGCCGGTTGAACATGTGGGGCTTCAGGTCTTCCAGTTGCTCCCCAACTGGGTGGAACTCAAATGGGATGTGAAGAGAATGAGCCAATTCTGTCAGACACCGTCCCGTTTCCCTTACGGACTCTATTGACGGTCCGACACCAGTGATTCGGAGAAACGGGGCTCCATCGGGTCGGGCCGCTAAGGCTTGCATGAAAGCTGGCCATTGATAGCCTTGAAGGATGTCTAGGTCGATGACGTGGACGCGCTCTTCGGCTTCAAAGGCTTCGAAGATGGCTTGGTTGGAGGTGAAATGGGCGAATTTTATGTAAGGACAAGCTTGGTAGACAATCTGGTAAATTTTGAGGATTTCTATGGAGTTAGGTGGAAAAGCAGATGAAGACGGTTTGGGATTGGAGGTGGTGGTAAGAGTTGCTGCTAATCTTGCGCTCAAGGCTTCCGTGAAACAGGAAGCAACGCGTTGCATGGAATCACCAAGAGGGGTCACAACACGGTTGAGATGGTGCAGGTACCTTCTTGCCAGCATATATTCTTCTTTGGCCACTGCTTCAGCACATGCCAGAAGCAGATGCACCAGTTGAAGCCCGCTGTCTTGCTCTTGCTATAATCAAATATTCATTGGATCAAATTCAGTTTCATGGACAAAACAATTAAGATATAGCTAGCTAGGTATCGACCCAGATTTCTTAGCATCCTTTACATAGTACGCTATGAGTAGTTTGATGACTATAAATTTAGACAATAACTTATAGTATGTCGTATCAACATACAACTTTTGACTGCAGGAAATTTGGATTTGAAAGTAAGCTAATAGTTTGTTAGCGAGGCAGAGAAGGGTGTTACTTACCTGCTCGGAGGCAATAGGTAGAGGCACCATCAAACCATGTGGATTTGGGTGTGCATGTGATTGTTGTTGCTGTTGTGAGTGCTGCTTGTGGTGCTTCTCGTGCCGGCGTTCTTGTTGCAAAGCTTGTGACAGAGATGCAGTGGCAATAGACGCCATCTGATACAGATCACTCTCTTGGGACAGTTGAGAAGCACCCGAAGTAGATTCATCATTCACTGATCCACAAAATCTTGTCGACGAGTTAGTCATTGCCAAGCCATCCAACATGGCTGGGATTGAATTCTGCAAGTCAAAGCACTCCGACGAGGTCGCTATATCAGACACTTTGGTCGAAGAGTAGCCTCCTCCTCCGACTCCAACTCCAACTCCAACTCCAAACCCATCCCCTGCAGCTTGATAATCTTCCAAGAATTCTTCAATGGCTGGCAATGAAAGATTTTCCACAGGTTGCATGCACTGATTATTTAGAGAGTTGAATACCCTCTGAAGTGGACTCAATCCCTTCCCTTTCTGGCTGCTGCCAAACGATCCAATATGGGAAGAGAAGCGAGGTGGCGAACACCCAGAAAGACTCTGCCCTTGCATTGCTTGAGCATAATTGTAGTTGCAATTGTAGGTTGAAGCTTGTGGAGAAGCCAAGTTCCTCACGGGCGATGCAATCATGAAATCGCCCTCTAACTGATCGGAGAAAAAGGATTCCCATAATGAACTGTCCGGGGACTGAACTTCAACATCTCCGTCCAAGTCAAATTTCAGAGAAGGAAGGCTTAAGCTTGGTGGGGTTAGACTACTCTGCTCTAAATCAGAGGACTCACTCCCACTTTTCTTATTTGAACAAGTGGATTTCTCACTCACGAGGGACACTGAGCTTCCACAAAGTGAATTGATCATTATGTTTTTTTTTTTAAAAAAAAAAAAAAATTCTCAGAGACCCAGAAGCAAAAAAAGAATGAGAGACAAAGTGTTTGAGAGTCTCAACTCAATTTTGCACTCCTCATTGAGCTAGCTAGAGTGCAATTGGTATAAGGAAAGAGCAGAGACTGTGTTTTCTGGCTTCTTATTTAGATGGGTTTTGTCAGTTAGTGTTGGTTGATTGAGAAAGGGAGGAAGTGGGGACAGAACCTAACTCTAATTTTATTTGATCGGAGGTTTGTCATTGATAATCTCCATTCGTGTCTTTTAGAGGTTAGCTGGTTTTCTGAGGCCTTATTTTGTCATTTTCCCACCTGTTTTAACTGTTCACCATGGCAAAGCTTTGGAAGACCTGAGCTGTGCAATACAGGACAAATGCCTTGTAGGGGCCCACTTTCTTTGGGCCGGCCCATCTGGTTACAAAATTCCATTGTTGTTTTCTCACTCATGATGCAATTCAATTTCAGGGTAGTTGGGACTTTCATTTATATGGTTGCACTAATATGTAATATAATATAATATAATATACTAATAACAACAATAATTGCTTATGCATCTTTCTAATTGGGCATTCATAATTTTTTTTCTTCTTATTTTTGGTTTTCAGTTAAGTTATATTTAGGTGAGAGACTATTTCTTGATTGAAAAGAAAGTAATAATGGACATATTCTTTTTAATAAAAGTGATTTTAAAATTTTGAAATATTTATTAATTTGTATTTAATATATCATCGTGTCATTTGAATGTCAAACTAATTTATATATAAGAAAATAATAATAATTAATAATTTTTTTAAACAAAAATAAATCTAAAATTTTAAATTTAAAACATGTTAGAACTTTGTATATTACCACTAACTAACATAAATCATTTTACAAGTGGAAATGGGAAGCAAATTTATAAGCAAATGAGAAAGAATATTGAAATTAAGGAAATACAGATTTTAGATTGTTACTTTAAATTTAAGGTACAAATATTATAAGGTGAAATTTACTTAAAAGGAATGAAAATAAGTTATTAAATATATTCTAACTGCAAAAGGCAGAATGTTGACTAGAGTTATTTTCATTGTGGTGAGGAAATGAACACATTTGGTGAAAATAATAATAGAGAAACAATTAATCACTCTTATACTTGACTTGTTGGGTTAAGAGGAATGACTAGACAAGTTAACCTTGGCTATAAGACTTCAATCTTGTTTGAATAATTTATTTAAATTTTGTTGACAATTTCCTGAATGAGCGATGCAAATAGAATGAGAGGAGGAGTGAGAAAAGAGGAAAAGAAGGAAGAAGACAAGAAAAGGGACATAGGCAACGCCGTCGGATATAACGTGCGTGGGCGGCCCTACTCCTTTGGATTTGCCAAAGGAATGAAGTGCTTGTCCACAACTCTTTTTCCCTCTTCGGCAGCATGTCTTTATCCCCATCTGCTTATTGCTTCATCAAATTCAACAATTCTCTTTTTTCTTTTTCTTTTTTAAATCGATTAACTAATTTTGCTTCACAATAAGCAGCACATGCACATCTTGATGAACGTGTTTAATTTTTGAAAAAATAAAAAAAATTAACTTTGTTGGCCAATAATTGATATGTGATGAATATGGTGAGAGATAATCTATAAATAATATTTAAATATAATAGGAGTTATTATATTAGATAATTGTGTAAAAATTAAATAATTCATAATTATAAATTATTTTTATTTATAATTTTTTTTAGTTACAAATAATTAAGAGATAAACTCTATTTATTATTTACTTTTTTACAAATAAAAAAGACGTGTCAGATCAAAACAAACGTTTAATAATTATCTAATTAGATTAAAAGACTATTAATTTTAACTCTATAAATAAGAGGTAAAAGGAGCTCGAAAAATACAACAAAACACATTCTACATTAGAATAAATTTGTGTAAAATAAATAACGGTGACCATTCTAACAAACAAAAAGAAGTGAAGTCTCAATGTTTTTTTGTGCAAATATCATAAAAATACCATTAACAGAGAGTGCTGGAGATCTAAATTAGTAGATCAAAAGTTAAAATCTTAACTAAATGTTCATAGTCACGTATGGTATACGTAAAATAAATGTATGCTTCCCATAAATAATTAACTTAATCGTTGGAAAAGAATATTCAGTAGATGCCACCTAGGAAAAACCTTATAGCTATAAATTGTTAACCATCAACCCTTTTATGATGATAAAATTTGTTGTTTATTTATTGCCTTATTATTTGTTTTATTATATTAAAATATTATTTCAAGATAAATTAAAATTAACTAAGTAAGGAGAGGAATAAAACGCTAAGTGATATATCAGACTTCTTCTTTCTTTTATTAGCATTTAGCATCATAGAATGTTGCAATTAGTCAAAAATCTAAATTTTTAAAATGACATTTATTAAAAAAGAATTATTAGTTAATACGTTCATTTAATCAAACCAAAATATAATCAAGAGTTTTAATTTCTAGTCTTGTATTTTTTGATCTCTCTATATTTTAAATTTTGAGTTGATGATTGTTTTCTTTTCTTCCAAAAAAACTCACTAAGTCTTCATTGGTGATTGAATTTTTTTCTTTGGTCGTTTATTCCTTGCCAGTCTAACAGTTTATTAGCAAGGTAGAGTGCAGCAGCAGCAGCAACTTATAATAATGTATGTATAATATATGCTATTAGTGTTATTGTAACTTTGTTTTATACCTTGTTTTAATGTTCTGAAACAGATACAATTGGCATTGGCTCAACTACTTACTCTATATAGTTCCCAATGAAGGCCACCACCAAGTTCTGACCAATTCAATACTTAGAGCTAGTGCTCTAAAAGACTACACCATATACTTTGGGCTATAATATAATATCATCTATATAAATCATGGCCAAATTAAGTAAAGTTTTCACAATTACACTTTACATTTTAAGTGGAAAAAGTCATCTCTTCCTTGTCATTTTGCCAGTTAAGGTAAGGCCCAAGACGACAGTAGTGATTTATGGCCTAGCATATACATATTTGCCCACATTAAATGAATTGAATTGAATTGAAGCACAATACTAACTTCTTTTTTAAAACATAAACATTTACAACATTATCCTTCAACGATAGTAACTGTATTTATTGTTACAAAATGATTCATAGACGAATATATTCTAAACCAACCATGCCAAAATAGTTCCACAGGATCTAATTTAGATTGTAATAAATGCTACTATATATGTATGGAAAGTACATAATAATACGAAATTAATTGATGATATATTATACACTAGTATATATAATTTAATTGATTGAAGATTTTTTAATTTTTTTTTCTTAGGTTTAAATTTTTGTTTTCTTTAGTATTGTCAGTTGAAAAGTTCTAATTTTGTCTACCTAGAAGAATGCAAGGGCATCGATGGACAAGTAGTTTTAAGGGTGTGCATGGGCCAGGAATTTGGCCGTCATGAAAATTTTTTTTTAGACTTTTGTTATGTCCCGAATTTTTTTTGTCTCGTCCCGACCCAGTTAAATTTAAAGAAAAAGCAAAAAAAAAAAGTTGTAGGGTGAAAAATGATAAGTGTGTGTATAAAGTAATAAGATAGGTGTTGAAAGTAAGTAGAAAAGAATAAAGGTAGTGTGTAAATAGCAAAAAATAGAGGTATAAAAAATAATAAACGAGACAAATATATATAATTATCGGGACAATTTCGATACGAGACGGGACATTTATATAAAGTTCGGGATGAGATTTTGCTTGTTCATATCCCCACGGGACATAAAATTGTGTCCCAGTCCTATCCTAAGTCCCAAATCTTTCAAGCCAATATAGAACACCGGAACATCTCGTGCCCACCCCTAATCAGTTTACGAGAAGGTTTTTTTTTTGTTCCCAAGACATTTTCAAAGAGCTTGCAACGACATATTGCAATTTTTGTGCATTAGTCAGAATGAACACATGCATATTATAATCTATCTTGAATTGTGGTCCCCGTGGAGTGGTTGTGCTAAAGGACTACAGCTTGAGCAATATCAGAATTTGGTCCCCATGGCTGTGACAGTTGGAGTCCAACATCACCAAAATCTGGGTTAGAAACTTTACCACGGGTTCTTGTGGACAATTAAATTTAGTCAGAATCCAAAATTCATTCGTAACTCTATTTGAAAATAAAGAATCAGTCATAATCCCTCGAGTTATTAACTCTAGAACAATCATGTAGTGTTGGTAACGATGCCCAGGCTTCTAGCAATAGCCAGATGCCAAGTCATTTACTGTGTTGTTTGCAAAGTAAAAAACCTGAAGAAGATGATATTATGGAAGTAAATATTCTGGCATTTATTGCCCCAAACAAAAATTGTTCATAGTTGATATAGACCAAATTAGTAGGCCGATTCTCGTGCCCAAGCCTATGTCATCTAAAAAAATTTATTAAAAGACTCTTTCTTTATATTTATATAAAAGGCAATACCATAACAAAAGAATAAAGATTTATTGTAACTTAAATTTCTAAAATCTTACCAAATTTAGATAAGTACTACCACTCACAATCCAACCTAATCTATCCTTGTTTGTAGGACTCTCGGACCGAACTGACCCAAGCTGAACCTGCTGACCAAGGAAGCGACCAGCGAACAATAGTGATGAGCAAGATAGTAACCATACAGTAGTGAGTGGTTGGTTGTATGGTCACTATTAGAGATAAAAGTTGAGAGTGAAAGAGGCTCCTAAATCTACCTTGTAATAGCAAATTTGAGTTATCTCTTAAAATCTGAAACAAAGCCTTCGTAGTTTCCAAAAAAGAGAAGATACGTACTTCTTGACTGGTAAAATTACTTGGCACCATTTCAAGTAAGCAAGCAAATTGATAACAGAGGAACCGAAATCTCCAGTCAAAAATTTGAACTCCACAAAGTGGGAGTTGATGCCACTTAAGGCCATAACCATGGCCTTCCAAGGATTCTCAACACATTCAGTTCACAGCACCTTTGTCCAGAGAGAACTAAAAGGGAGCTGCTATTCTATGCAATGTTGCAAAATTTTCACTCAAAATGCATATTTTGTGAATGGGCCAGGAGCAATTTCACCTATTAATGGCTGCTCTGAAAGGACCTTTTCCAATGGCAGGTTCTCTGAGCTGCACATGAACGCCATGAATACTCTTAACCCTTCCTCCCACCCTTTCTTGCTCTTTTCTTCAATGTCTTATCCATCCATGGTGGGAAGCAACTGTAACAGGCACGGATGGGCCATGAATTCAATAAATGAGAGGATTAAATTACAGTCACTGGAAAGTGCTTTCTGCTTGTGTACTTAAAATAAGAATGTAATCATGCATACATAATCAATTGGGTCTCCCCTTTTTTCTGTGGACACTTCTCTTCTTCCTTTACTGAGAGCTGTTCCACAATTAACATCACATCAGTGGGTTCCAGCTAAATTAAATAGATGAGCAAAACCAAAGAACAGGAAAACGTGATGGCTAGAATTCTTTCTTCTGTGTTGTTAGCTTTTTTGGAACTGGGAACTTTATATAAACCCTTATCTCGTAACTCAATCTCCCATAAGAAGCTATCTGCCACACTTCTCTCTCCTACTCATAAGCTCCATGTCTTGCCAAAGAACATTCACATGTCTTTGTTTCTTGTAAAAAAGGATAAATTAATTTCTTCGTTTTGCTTCAAGTTGCGTCTCCACTAACAATTGCCCTCATTATCCACACATCAAACTCATCTTCTACTATGTGCTGATGCTCTGAAAGCAAAGCGATTGTAGCACATCATAAAGAGACCACTCGGAAGTTCCCTTCTAAGTTTCCAAAGTTGGCCATGAATCCGATAATTCTCTTGCTTGTTTTACCTTTGTTTACAGAGTTTTTGGAAGTTGAGCCGGCAAAAGCCAAGCTGCCAGGGAAACCCAGGTTGCCCAACTCCCAGATCACTGTGATGGGTTTTGTTTATTGTGATACCTGTTCCAACAACAGCTTTGCCAAACACAGCTACTTCCTGCCAGGTAATAAGTCCCAATTACCTTCATTTAGATTCGAGTTTTATAACTTGAAGATGAAACTTTGTGTTACCCATCCTGAGAAAATTAACAGAATGTTAACTCATTTTATTTTCTAAACTGCCTCCAGGAGCAGAAGTCAGAGTAGACTGCACTTTCAAAGCAATCTCACCAAAAACCACAGAAGAGATATCAGTCTCAGTGAGTAGAACCACAAATAAATATGGGATGTACAAACTGGAAATACCATCAGTTGACGGAGTGAAATGCGCAGAAGATTCAGAAGTGGTATCCTCCTGCGAGGCTAGCCTAATTGGGAGTTCATCTTCTGCGTGCAATGTTCCTGGTTACAAAAGTACATCTAACGTGATAACAATCAAAGAAAGACGAGCCAATCTCTGCATATACAGTTTAAGTGCTTTGAATTACAGACCATCCAAGAAGGACATCACCTTATGCGGTGGTAAATAGGAGTAGCAGCTTACACAAATAGCTGTTACTTGGCAGCTACTTGTGTATAATACATTAAAGACACATATAAATTAGATATGCTCTCCCTTCCCAGCCCCGTCAAGGGCATGGATCTTTTCTTTTTCCCTCTGGATCATTTTACTGCATTATCTCTTTGGTTTCTAGACAATACTATTATTGCTCGAGAAAAATTATGAATGTAGATTTTGGATGCAAGAAAGAACTTCATTTATTCAGTTGATTAGTACCTTGTTAAAATATATTAATGTATATAAATTCTCCTTTATGAAACTATAAAGAATAAGTAAGTTTTTCAACAAAGAAGCAGTAAGTTAACTGTATCTGTTGTTACCGTACAGTATATCAGAAAAAACTGGAAATTCAAAATAGACATTAGACCGACTTCATCTCTGCCATTAGCCATCAGATATGCTAGAAAAGTAATGCCAAATGCAAAGTGGGAATCTAACAAGGATATAGTATACAAAATTTATAAGCAATTGTAAAACTGGGAAGAAGATAATATACTACGTTCTTCAAACAATTGCCTGCTATCATTGTTCATCAAGAGCTTAATCCACACCTTGTCATTGCCAATAGACCCCTACGCATCAATCCAGATACAAGTACAAAGAATCTGCCAGACTTTCATCACCTATTGTCTTTTTGCGAAATGTAAATTCCTTTATTAGATCCAAGGTAGAAGATAGCTGCCACCAAAAGTTTTCCAACAATGCATATAAGATAAGTGAGTACACCAGTATAGTCCAGACTTCTGCCAGTATGACCTCATCAGTAGTTAGAACAATAAATAAACAACCAAACCACTGAAATGGAAGCTAGAAAGCTTAAAAATTCACTCAAGAAGCTCAAGAGACTAATTATAATATTTACGCAATCCATGAACTGATCAGAACTAGGATGGTGGCAAACCACACACAGAAGTCCATCTTCCTCGGGTTGAAGACACTGAAAACAAGAAAGATAGTCCATTGGCTGAACTAGCTACTATTTGGAATAGTAAGTCAATCGTATGTGCTAGCACATGGTTCTGTGCTTCCGGGGCTAAAATTGAACTTTCAAGAGGATCAAGATTGACAAAACATTAGCTCATGAATTCAAAGCACCAATGATACAAGTTTGAATATTGTTGCAACTTATTGTGTGAAAATGTCATCTCCATGATGTAAGCCATGTGAAATCAAAGCAGAAGACGTCAACTGCTGTTGGACATTTGTCTCCAGAAAGAAAATCAGGAAATAATATGCCTTTTTCTGCGATGCCAAATAGCTGAAGTGATCGATGCAGAGGTTTGATGTGTTCAACTTAGTATCTTATTGTACGATTTCGAATGTTAACAAGAACTTCTTATTTACTTGCTGAAATCAAATGCTAGAAAACTTTTCTTATTCTCTGCACGTGCAATTTGGCCTGTCTGTATGTCTCTATGTGGCCCTCTCTGGCCTCTGGCTATTTTCATGCCATACCCATCTGACAAAAGATGAAGTTTAATCTAAAGCAAACCATATAAGCCATTTTCAACAACAACGCATTAAACAAACATAACCCTGAGGGTCAAACATAAAACTTTGACCTCTGAACTTTAATCATAATTCATAACCAATCGATAGCTTATGTAATGCAGCCTTAGGATCATGAGGTTTCACATGAGCGAATACCTTTCATAACAAGAAGTAAAATGAGCATTTCAGACAACTACTTGCATTGAAGCATTTTGAGATAAAATTATTGCTACTATTTAGCTTGGAATGGGTCGTTTGTTAGCTCTCAGACTATTTGCATGTTTGCCAGAGTACTAAAAATACTTCTTTTTCATCAGATTTCATAGCAATCAACCATTATAGATGATTTTCCAGCAAAGAAGAAAAAAATGACTGATTAGCGACAAAGATTCACGAAGTCTATTTATTGAGGCAAAAGATGAAAAGTGGAAGCTCATATACCCAATTAGTGATAAACAACCGATCAACTTGTGCGATTAATTCCCGGACTATACAGATAATCTAATTTTCTCAGGGTTCACTCCGGAAAGAAAAGATTGAATGCTTTGATAAAAGCTGCAAATTCTCGGTGATACGACAAATCCATTTCAAAAATGCAGAAAGAGGAATCTGAAAAGTGAAAGCATCGCTATATCGAAGATGGAAGAAGAAAATAGATTTCATGCAGTCGAGAGTGCAATCGGTTACGTCTGATATATTTATTATTATGTAATTAATTATTAATTTTATAATAATAAATAAATTAAACGGTCTAAAATTGATTAAAAGACGAATGAGCCGTTGGGGAAATTTTAAATTGACAGTAGAGCCTACAACTTCACATCATCATTGAACCTGTTATTCTATTTTTAGCAAATTTTTTTTAATTATAAAAAAGGACATTAAGATTATTTAATTATATAATTTTACCTATTATCTTATCTTACTCATTCTATAACTCAAGTGGTATCTTCCTTTCTTTGTCTGCCCTTCTTCTGCTCATTTTTCTTCTCCTCTTAATGGAATTTGTATTTCTACTGCGATAGGTGGATTTTTTTTTTTCTTGTGCAGATTTTCGAAGGAACAAGAAAGGAATAGGAGCACTGGCCATTGACAAGAAACCCAGGCGTCATTTTTCTTGTTTTGAGCATTTTACTTCCCCTCATGTTGAAATTTGATCGGTTGTTGTTAGAAAACCAGGCGTGAGATGATGCGTCACCAGCAGCTCTGCCGTCAGCAACAATTCTCTGACTGGTGAACAACACCCAACACTTTCTACTAGGTAATGTCGATTTCTATTGAATACATCATTTTAGGGCTTTTGAATTCTTTATGAATCTTTTTTTGTTTTCTTCATTTTTTTCTTTGTGTGCAACCTGTTATTCAGTCACCGATCCCCTTTTCCATTGCCTTCAAACTCTCTGGTTTATGGTTCAATTGACACTAAGTGCCATAGCTGACTGTACAATAATATAAGATTAGTGCCTATTTTCCTTGTGCATGTTTTGTTGTCTCTAGGGATGCAACCTATTTTCCATTGCCTTCAATCAATATATGGTTAGTGAGCTCCATATATATCATTTTTCTAAGTGAGTTTTTAACTGCCTATTGTTCTGAGTTTTGATATTGATTTGGAGGTTTTATCTGGATTCTATACCTTGGCTGCTATTTATTTTTTATTTTAAATTTTCAACTCTGTATTAAAGTTTTTAGGTAGGTCATACAAGCATTAGATATTCTTGAGAATCTAAAATACTGCATACAAGCATGCAAAGAAGGATAAATATTTCTTGATATTTCTATACTGTGATGATCAAATCCTTAAGCTTCATTCTACACATTAGATTTCCTTGAGAATTAAGAAAGATGGCACAACTTATTCAAGTGGACTAGAGTTCCCCATTTGATAATAGGACTACATATCGATAAAGGATAATTATTGCTTGGTGTTTCCTTTATCCTTTCTTGATATTTCTAGGATTCAAGCAGATTTTTTGTCAAGAAATAAAGTTATAATATGTAGTAGTAGCAATTGAGTAGTGAACTCTTCAAGTGTTTATTTTATTTGCTTCCTCTCTTCCTTCTCTTACTTTAGAAAAGATAAACATTCTAATGGGAAAAGCTGTTGAGTTCTATGTCTTTTGGATTCCTAAAATTTATGTCTTCTAATGGAATTTTTTTTTTTTTATTTCCATGTGTTTAAAGAAGTACTCGCTGTGTGCACAATTGAGTTGGCACTTTTGTTCTTGTCCTTCGTTGTAGGCTTATAATAATTTCATTGAGAAATTATAGAATGAGAAGCTCATGATCTATTTTTTGGGTTTCATGCTGAATTTTCTTGTGCCCTGTTCCCAATTTTTCCTTTAAAAGTAGTCCATTGCTTTTACAAGATTCTCCATTTATTTGAACTCTAAGACATATATATTGAATAATCAAAAGTTGCTGTTGATAGTTGGTGTAGCTGAGAACACAAAGGATTTATTGCTGGTTTAGTAAATACTATACTTGTGTTTGTGATAACAATCTACTATTTTGTAGAAATAAAGTATTGATAATAGATTCAGATCAAATTAATAAAATCTTATAATTCACTTAAATTTTTTTTTCTTCTATTTTAGTGTCAACTTGTAACACGGAAAATAACCTAGTTTTTAAGTTTCATATATCAAACCTTTATCAAATAAAAAAAATAAATCATATAAATTATTTTAGTTATTAATAAATTTGTGATAAAAATAACATGAATAACTAGCCATAATTGGGAAAGCACTCCTCTACTTTTCTTACTCACTTTCCTTATCATAATTTATTTTAAAGCACACTCTCCATACCCAATTTTTTGACTCACATTTGCCGACATGGCTGACCAACAATATTCCTTTCTTAATATTTTTAATGACTAAAAAAGTTTAAATGAACTGAGGAAGCGAACTAACCTCACCTAAACAATTTTTATATATATATATGGCATTCTAGGTTTAAACTTGTTGCCCTACAAAGCATAGAAATTTCTCGAATTTAACTTACTGGAAGTTATAACAAATAAATTTCAACACCATCTATATAAATAAGCAAGGCAACAATTGTTGATTTGATCAATAAATGCATAAATAGAATAGAAAGAAGTCTCCTTGTAATAATAAATAACAGAAGTATAGAACTTTATATCTGCAGCATCAATTCTTGGAAGATCTTCATAGCAGGAGCTGGCAAACCCAGGAGCACATTGATGTTTCTTCTCTCTTTTCCATGAGATAAGAACAAGATGACTTCCTTCTCAGGCAATGAAACTGGACCTGAGAGAACAGGCTCACCCCACCCAAAATCAGTGGTGTGGAAGGAGAGCCTAGACCAAGTTGTGATCAAAAGGGTGCAAGCCAGAGATGGCCTAGCTCTTGTCACTTCAAAATAATCTATAGCTGATCTCATGTAACTGTCTGTGACCATCTTGATTGCATCTTGAATGCAGCTCACAGCAACAGAAAGGGGCTTCTCTGATAGCTCACCTGCTTGACATACAGAATTTGTCAGCACAATTCCATTCCCCCAGTAGCCTCTTGGCAGTGGAGGGTTGAACTTTGTCCTTCCGTCAACAGCAAAAAGAAGCTTTGTCGGCTGTTCTGGCAGCAATTTCAGTGCTTTCGTACGAGCTCTCCAGACAAATGCTGAGAGCACTTCGAACGTTGTACAATTGTCAAGAGTCCCATTTTCCATTGCTTTCATCTTAAGTTGCTTAAGCTTCTCAGGATCAAAGCAGAAGGACCTGTAAACCATCTCATCTTCATACAAGTCGCTGGTGCTGGACTCGTCTTTGATGTCAGCAAATTCTTGGTGCACAAACTCAATCTTTGGTGGGTTGCGTGCCTTGAGTATGCTTCTGTCTAGAAATGGGGGGATAGAGAGTGGCAGGCCCCTGGCTACTTCACCCCAGGAGTTCACAAACTCCATAGCACCAATCCCATCAAACATACAGTGATTCATGCACAACCCAAGAGCAAATCCTCCACATTTGAATTTAGTCACCTGGGATGAACAATTGAAACTTTCAAAAATGCATCCTCAGTTCAAATTGAGGTAAAAGGGTTTTACATATCAGTTCCGATTATTAATTTCTGTCTTGATACTACAAAGGATAGATTATTTATCATGGTTATTGGAGAAAGAATCGATGATTTTAGTTAGCAGATTTTCACTGAGATATTATAAGCGTCCAAGATACCGAAGAACATACCTGGGCAACCAAAGGAGGCATCTGCAGCATGTGCGTTGCCCCAGGAATGTCATAAACCAGCTGGCCAAGAGTTCTTGGATCTGGCTTTGTTATATCACCAATCTCCTCCATTGAACAGTTTGCTTCAGCCTCCACAAAAAGGGCACCTTCACCTGTGCAATCAATTATGAGCTTCCCCTCTGAGCTGATATTCAGCCTTCCAGCAAGAGGGTAATAGTGGACAAGAACCTTTTTCAAGGCATTCTTGATCACTTCCCCTGCCTTCTCATTTCCTTTCTCTGCCAACTTAAAGCAATAAACAGTTCTAACAATCACTGCAATGTTCTGATCAAGGTTGGAGAGATAATATATGCCTTTCTCTGTTTCCTCTGCAGGAGGAACTAGAGTTGGTTCTCTAATTAGCTTCACACTAAGTTGAAAACAGTTGCCATTAGAATACTCCATCCTAGATAACACTTGAAGTTCTATAACCTGCATCAGAAAGCGATGAGAGAATGGAAATAATAATAAGAGGGACTTAGTTTATGTCTAAAATGAATGAGAATAAGATGATAGAATGTAAAGAAAGAGAAGCCATCTTCAAGGTATAGAAGCAAATCAATGCAGAAAATGCAGGCTAAAGAATTATGCAATGGTTAAAAACATCATCAGAAACTCATGATTTGCATTTCTCATACCTGTTGTGCCTCAAACAATATGATTTCGACAAGGGCTTCTTCCAGAGAAGTTGATAGCTATAGGTGGTAGATTTGTCCCAAATTTTCTATATATAAGAAAGCAAGAAAATGAATATTCTGTGAAGGTGAGAAGTAGTTGTTTATAAGCAAGGTGCAGGCTATTAATGAAGTGGCTTAAGGGGAGAGATATTTGCTTCTTTTAATTTTTTTTCTTTATGGACAAAATATTGAGTTCATATGTGGGTGAGATTAGGCCACTAGCCTAGTGAAAATATATGCTAACAAGGAACGTAATCAGAAGGAGGAAGAGGCAAATTTTGGGCTTGTTTGGTGTGGTTGGTATCCTATAATCCCTAACCTAATACAAGGCTAAAATTAGGTGCTCCTTCTCCACCATAAACAGAAATAAAATCTGTATATACGTTCAGCACAATTTCATCATGCCATGCAATACAAATAATTATTCGGAATAATTGAAGTTTATCCAGTTTATTATCTTAATTTATTTATTGAAGTTGCTGACTTCTACTCGTACGGCATTTTTAGTTGAATTTATTGGCTATATAATTTATAGAACTTTGCTTAGGAATATACTTAATTACGAAGTTGCTGACTTCTACTCGTACGGCATTTTTGGTTGAATTTATTGGCTATATAATTTATAGAACTGTGCTTAGGAATATACTTAATTACGTTTATTATTAGAGAAGATAAGGTAACCCACGAATGAAACTTCAACCAGAGGCTGTAGCCAACCATAATTAGATCAACAGAAATATCTATCTATTGGCACCACGGAGCAGTTAACTGGTAAGCCTCTGCGCAAGTTTTAAAGGCCATTAAGGCAAGAAAAATTACCCAGAAAACATAAATAAATGTGCATTAACACGTGAAAATATTTTGGATCATCGATGCAAATGAATCTCCACGGAAAATAAATGTACAGAAATCTATGATACTTTTCTTAAATACCTTATACATCCAACACGTGTAACAAGCTCTCTGAACAAAGCAAAACGTGATAGGAACGTTTTTAAAATATATAAGAAAGAAATTAATTATTTATTCATCATTTCTATGGTAACAAGGTTACAACAATATTCTCCAACAGAAGAGAAAAATAGGATTCTTTTGTGGTATCTATCAAGACACAGGAATGCGTAGAATCTTCAATAGCTTTAGGTTCAGTGACAGCTTCACGGGACACAATGGCAATTAATGCATGCCATTACGGAGGCAGTTTAACAGCTTTGAAATATTGATCTTTTGCTTCCTTAGATGATGCTCCCACTTTCAGAGAGATAAATGACCTCAACAAGTCATACCTGGCCACATCTGCTAAGACAAGCGAGCCCTTCTTCTAGATAATCTTCCCTATTAATCCAAAACTCAGGTGCATCCTGGGCGTTTAAACCGTCAGAATTGAACCTCTTATATGATTGTTATTGAATTCGGATATAGAAGCCATAGACAGAAAATGAAAGAACAATAAAAATACCTTCATAATTCCTGCAAGGACAGCACCTCCAAGGTACACCATGTGCTTCCTTCGCGGTGGATCCTCAATTCGCAATCGCAATTTCTGCTTACCACAGAATTTGAAAGATCAGAAAAAGAAGTTGAATGGGCAGCAATGAGTTAACTTAATTCATTAGTGTAGATCCATAGCTCCACTCTCTATTACAACATTGGCTGCTAATCTTAGAGAAGGATCTGGATCAACCAGAACTTATAATGTTCTATATGGAAAGATTTTCCATACATTTGGCATAATGAACTGTAAGAACAACAAAAAGAGGGCACATTGCCAAGATAGGATAGGATGTTTAACAAATAAAATATATGTTGTGTACATTTTATTTAAACATGCTCTAGAATTAGTGCTGACCTTTTCTCTTCTCTCATGACAAGGGTTGCATATTTCACTCAACCAACAAGACAACACTCTCTTTGGTTTTATTCCTTTCCCTAACTTATTTTTACAACAGGTGATCATAGTAGTCTATTACGAGCTAAAACAAAAAAGATAGTTACAATTATTAGACAAAACCAAATTAACAGCTAAATTACACAAGCATAAAAATACTAAGCCAGAATGTATTTCTTCAATCATAAACACGTGGTATTCAATAGCACAAACAGAAGAAAGCAAAAAACCTAAGCTTACCTTCAATCCAACTTTGTTTCCCTTCAAAACAACTTCAAGATAACGATCCGATATTTCTTTTTCCAATCTGAAGGAGAAAAAGAAAACAGTGATTAAAATATGGCCTGATTAACTTTGTTTTGAAAACATGTAAAAAACTAACAAGCCTAACATATAAGAACTTTAAAAGAACACCCTCCCCCCCCCCCCCCCCCCTACCCCCCCAAAAAAAAAAAAAAAAAAGATCATTATATTTAACCATCGGAATATATATTTCTTAATGCATGGCATAAAAGAAGAATTAGGCATCTTTGAATAGGTATATAAGTTTGTACATCATTCTGAAATGCAATATGCCTAGTTGGGACCAAATGATGAAGTTTATCAATTAACAGACACAGAAAGGAATCCTGTCAACTTGTTATATACATTTTTTTTCCTTAAAACATTCTGATCTGTGTAATGCTCAACATGCCCTTACAAATATGTAGTTACATGTAGGGCATCGATTGCCATATGCAATTGCAATATCATCACAATGGCTCCAGCAAAAGAGAGAAACTCAAGCTGTTGAGAATCTTGTAATACATACTATGCAAACATTATAATATTAACTCAAAAGTATCAGCAAACTACAAAAAAGATAAGGACAATCTGAGCCCATGCATAAGGAAAGTAATGAACACCTGCTCGGTAAACCAGGATACATGGTGCTCCCTCCACTCAAAACTATATGCTGGTAAAGCTGCAAAAACAAAAACAAAGTAAAAGAATTAATGTAGTATATAATAAATTGCATGACGTTTTGAAAAAGAATGGCACTGGCAGGGACTGCTCAGTGCAAATTATATCGCAAGGACAATTCCCCATACAGCTAGTCTAAATTCAATCAGAAAGCATAAGAAAACCTTGAATGATCAAACTTAAAATGCACACGCACACATAAATATTTGCTAGTTCTGCCAAATATGATAGCAAGTTAACAGTTGAAAATAAGGAGTCAGGTGTTTTTTTCTTTTTTTAATAATCAAGAGAAATAATCAGATAGGATTGTGATATCAACTTTTATGCAAGGAGAAGGCATAATAAATATTTTATATCTTAATCGAGTATCATACCATCATCCGATTGTCAATATCCATTTCCTGAATGCAGTGAAACACCATGTCAGCCATTCCATCACCTTCAACATCTATAAGTTCCTGCAAGAAGGAGAAACCTCATATCAATTACAAATCATCAAATGAAATTGTGGAAGAGTCCAACTAGAAACAAAATGGGACAAAATAAAAGCACCAAAATTACTTCTGAACAACGAAACCACCATACTCTATTTATTTTTGCCATAGTCACTCTGATTAGATGAAACCTCCTTTTATTCAAGAGATAGGAAGGTAGACAGCACAACAACTTAAATTATAGCAGTGGTAAAGATGAGAAACATATTACAGAACATAAAATTAAAGCCCCATACCCACTACCCAAATCCTAAAGTAGAAGACCCTGAAAAGTTAAAAACAAAAGTCAAATGGGTGAAGAGAACCTACAGGAGTGAAAAGAGCCTCTGGAGCCTGGAATCTCTCAGTGCCTACCTTTATGACCCTTCCATCTGGAAGCTGATCAAAAGAGCAAATATTAATAAGTAATATTACAATAAAAATTTAAAATCTTAACAGCAGCTGCCTCAGGTATAAATCTATTTTTCTTTAAAAACTCTAGTCAAAGAAACAATAATAAAATTTTACAGCAAACGTCCATGGAGACACAAAATGCACCAAACATAAACAAAATACAGACAAGCACAATAAAAATTACAAAAAGAAACACAAAAAAGCAGATTAAAGTATAACACAGTCCTCAAGCCTAGCCCTTGGGCAGGCTTGCTTACTTTCAGCCAAGCCATTCCAACAAGAATTCCTACTGAATTGCCAACTATTTACAAATATCCCGACAAGTCTAAGAAAATAAGGATATCAACGTACAGTATAATTTTTAACAAGGATCGTGGTCTCAAGCCCCAGTTGATATTCCCTCTTGTAGTCATAACTGCAGGAAAATAGATGTAGCTATTACAAGCAAATACAAAAGCCATATGAAATCTGAAGTGTAGCATTAGATTGCATTGCTGACCTTATATAGCATAACTTCTCTTTCATTTCCCGTACAGTCTCAAAATCAGCAGTCCTATTCATTGCATACCTTAAGGAAAGAAAATTTTGTTCCCATTAAAATTGAATTAGAAGATAAAAATGCTTTTCGTCATACAGATAGTACAACAAAAATGATGGATGTTGTTTCTCACCCCCTCCTTGAAAGCAAATCAACAAGATATGATGTTATATGTCGGCCAGCTACATTCATTCGTTTTGTGAGATGAGGGAATGAATAGCCATCAACAACTGGGACCTGGATTAACACTGTCACTTTTAACAATTTTTCAAATAAATACTTACGATAATATCATAGTATACTGTTTTTGTAGAGACAATAAACTACAAGTTTCTTATGTCAGGATGGTGATCAATTGCATCTCCTAAATCATGCTTCTTAATGACCAAAAGAATAAAACATTATAGGTGCCCCTGCTCTCAATAAGCAACAGTAACAACAAAGTACAACATATCACACTGACCCCTGTCAAGAAAAGACCAGGCGGGACCAACAGTAATAATTTTCTCTTGAAAGAGAGCTTAATTAAATTCTCAAGAAAAATATTAAATCAGATTTGCATACTTCAAAACTACATTTGCTAGGGTATGATACAAAGGCATACAAAAGATACCCAAATCCAGAACGCTCACCATCTTGTATTGATGTTTACCAATCCAATTTTTTGAGTATGCCATCGCATATAGTTATATTAAATAAGATCCTAATCCTTTTGTACCTTACTCACAGGCCAACTCAGAACGTTGGGATCCTTAATTGGGATTCCATACTACTGAACCTCTCAATCTTCCAGCATCTCTTTTGGAATATGACATGAATGATAAAATTATCACTCTAGATAATATACAAGTAATTGATTAAGCCATAAGGATAATTATAACATAAATTCAGCCTTATGGTGTTCGGCCTCATACTTAGGCCGTGCAGAAGCTAATTACCACATGAGTGACACCATCACCTGAGTCAATAACCAGTCCAGTGAGCAAACCTGGAAGAAAAGAAGAAAACATTTAAGAGCTGGTTGATGGAGGGCGCAAACAGAATACACATTGATAAAAGAAATACACAAAGTAATATATAGAATATAGTACAAGTATGCCTGTCATATACACAAAACCTTGATACTATGTAATTTCACTTTGCATTGCATAGGTTGAAGTCTGAACTACAATAAAGACCAGATAAAAAGAAAAACGAAACTTCAACCTTCACTCATCTCTATAAGCACCTTGAGCATATAATGTTAAAACAGCTTGGATTTGTATAAATACACCAGCAAAATTGTACTTCTCAAACATTGTCTCGACCTGCCAAGTGAAGTCAGATACAAAAGACATTCCAAGTATATTTGGATCTGGGAAATTTGTTATAGATATAAAAAAAGGAAGACTGTGTAACTAATTCACAAACCATCGTTTCACGGTTCTTCGAGGGGTTAAGAGGAGGGTCTGTGAGTAGAATCTTACAATCTGGTGGATTAATCTGCCAGTGAAAATTGTAATAAGAATTAGTAGTGGGATAGCACAACAATGATAGTGGCTAAAAAATAAAAATGTTCAGAAGCACTGGAAAGTTACTCTTAATTCATTGTAGAACGCATGGTCCCACACATGACACATATCATCCCAGTTTTGCACGATACCATTGTTAACAGGGTATGATATATCAAGTTGATGCCGCAAGTCTGCACATGCTTCTCCAACAACAATGTCCTAAGTAAAACAGAAACCATCTTGGAACTAAGTAATATTTTGAAAACAGGAAACCGTTTGGCAGACCATTAAAGTACATGACATTGAGAAACACAACATTTATATGAAAATCTCTCCTGTATATCAGCATAGTAAGTGTCTTGATCAATTTAATTGAAATTGTAAAGTCTTTTTCCATTATCCTTCCATATGTACTGAAGGGACTAATAAAAGAATGCTACACCTTTAGCTGTTGTTCTGTGAGTGATTCTTCATACCGAAGCATAGGCCTTCCTACCACACAAGGAAATACTGATGTAGGGAAGTTTTCCCCAGCAAAACCACACTTGACATACTGCAACCAAAAACCGAAATCAGAAGGAGAAGAAAATCTCCACCCACACAGAGAAGAGAGACAAAGTCACAAGTTACAATAAAAATAGCATGAGGTTCATCCATAACACTCCAAAAATTTAATATAGACCTTTCTGCAAAGTTATGGTAAGCAATCTTGGGATTTTCAATACACATCACAATTAAAACCAAAAAAATACCCCTCGGAATTGGTGTTAGAACATAATTAGCAAATCCTAGAAAGTATGGTGCGTGAACCACATTATATTTGCACATTGAGAAATGTCAGTTCTGATTTCCAACATATGGATGGATCTAAATAGAATTCACAGAGAAGAAGATGTATTTAACCAAACCTATGTCAGTCTGAATCAAACTTTTCGAGCAAAATGACATGGATTTGGTTTAATACATGTTCCTTGGCAGATCAAGCAATATATCCATTCGAATTTCAAAATTCGAGGGAGAGAAGTACCCCAGTGCCATTATCGCAAACGACAATGTTTCGGTTGTCCATCTTGAGCTTCTTCTTCAATTGCCACAGCTGCTGTTATCATTCGCTACTTTTCATCTATTTACTTGCCTTCAACCGGAGACATCGTACAAGTTCAGCAAGACGGGTCTGCTGGTAATTGGCAAAGGGTCAATCGAGTTGAATCATACGACGCCGTTTATACTTGAATCATACGACGCCACTAATGCGAATGGCATAAAACAAAACTCTTTTTATTGAGTTATATTTATTTATTTTTATTGATTATTGATACGACTTCTGATCGAGTTTAACATACAGCTGCGCTACTAAATTATTTTCCAATAAAATACTATATTAATTAATATTTTTATATAATTCCATATCTAAAAAAATAATTTTTATGTAATTAAATTAAGTATATTATTTTAAAAATTAACACATTAACTAATTTAATTTAAAAAAAAATTTACAATCATATCAATTTTATAAAAAAAAAAAAAGAAGATAAAAAGTGGAGTCCATAAAATATTTCAAAGACATTAGTTTAACTACAAATAGATTGAGGTAGTATGGTGGAAAACCCACCCCTTTGGTATCTCAAGTTTGATATTCCTTTTCCACTGAGGTTAAAGTTTTTTGTATTATCCCTTAATTATGATAAAAAGTAATTTAGCTAGAAATATAAACACGTGTGAAAATAAATATTCTTATAATTAGTCCTATAAAAAATATCGTTAGTTGACCAAATATGTATATATATTTATTTAAATATATGATATGATATGATGAAAAAAAGTTAAATGAGAGTTGGGCTCCTATGAGAAATTTTTTTTGAGTTGGGCTATGACTGACGTGGATACGGCTAGGCTAAAGTCCAATCCACAATCATATGTAAGGGCCTAAGCTTGGTCCGTTGTTTAAAAGTGAGAAGGTCTAGGGCTGACCTGGCCTTGCCCGGCCATGCCCACCCTACGGTTTCATATAAAATCGATTATTGCTTAGGGTTTTTCATTCGGGGGTATATCTGCATCACCAGCAGCGACGGGATCAGCAGACAGCACCTATGGTGAGTGCAGGCCACCTCTTTCCGGTTCCGTCTAGCTCTCTAAATTCGCTACTCTTGTCTGAAGAACATAATGTTCCTTGTTATTTTCCATTCATGTTTAGCGATTTAATGATTTTTCTAAACTCATTGCATTAGAGTGTTTAGTGGTATTTGAATCAGTCTGCTTCTCATAGATGGCGATGATGCATTTTGAACTTTTGACTTTAATCAGATTGTAATGTTTCATGTCATGAATTCGAACAAACTTCATTTCCGTTTAACTTGTTCTTATGTTATAACTATTTTTGTTGATTTATTAGGCTCCCAAAAAAGGTGAAAAGGCTCCACTTGCAACTGCAAAGAAGAAGCAGGTATTTATATTAGATGATTTCTTGTGTAGTTAGGTTTGCGGCTAAGCTGTTGGGTATCATTCATTTTTTTTTTTTTTGGGATGATCAAGCTGAGTAATTTTACCCTTTTAGGAGAAGGTTGTGAATCCACTATTTGAGAAGCGTCCCAAGCAATTTGGGATTGGAGGGGCATTGCCTCCAAAGAGGGATCTCACTCGATTTGTGAAGTGGCCCAAGACTGTTCAAATCCAGAGGAAGAAGAGGATTCTCAAACAAAGGTTAAAGGTCCCCCCAGCTTTGAACCAGTTTACGAAGACCCTTGATAAGAACCTTGGTGCGGAAAATAACCTAATATTGAAATTGGATTTAAATGTTATTAAATATTTAGTGATTTTGGTGAATGGCTCTGATTTTTCTTCTTTGATGTTTTGTCTTGTATTCTAGGCGCTATTGTTTTTTTCTTTTTTGCAATTAATTATTCTGTTTCCTTCTTATATGTTCAATATAGTAATTAACAAGTATGAAGTTGCAAGAGATGTAATATAGAATCCAATATTTTGCATCTGTATCGAAATTAACAGAAGTGATCACCCACAAATTCTCCTCTCAGGAGTTAGTCTTGTGTATACATTTTGCTGTCTCCTAATGTCTAAACTTCAAGCTATATTTTTGGTCTTACCTTTCTATCTATAAAGTCTTAAGATTCTATGATCAGAACATCTAAGTTAATATCATTATTTGCAGAATATTTTCAATTCATGTTTGTTCTTCAAATAAACGAATGGGATTTATGTTTACTGTATTGAGTTGCCTTGATAATTTATGTGTCTCTTGGAAGGAAAATTAATTTGGCAGTGTTCTAATTAAGTTGTTGAGAATTTGCACATCTAGGGTTTGCTCTTGATGTGTATTAGTCATTTGGTCCTTGTTTCAGCATGTGCCGTGTGCTCTCTCTCCTAAATGTTTGTAAACTTTAGTATTATATTTCCTTAGGTTATGAATTTTTATTGTAATGCCTTTTGGTATGCCACTTTCGGAGATCTCTTTATATTAATTGTATGAGCTGCTCTGCTACTAAAGTTTGTGCTAATACCTTAATATATCTTTTCTTCAGCAACAAATCTGTTCAAAATGCTGCTCAAGTACAGGCCCGAGGATAAAGCTGAAAAGAAGGAGAGGCTTTTGAAGAGGGCCCAGGCAGAAGCTGATGGAAAACCTGTTGAAGCCAAGAAGCCTATTGTTGTCAAATATGGTCTTAATCACGTCACCTACCTTATTGAGCAGGTGTTGGTTCTTTTACCTGATGTATGAATATTTATTATATATACATGCTTGCATTATCTGATGTTACATATGATTAACATTGATGAGCTATGTTCCCCGCAGAATAAAGCACAACTTGTTGTGATTGCTCATGATGTGGACCCAATTGAATTGGTTGTATGGCTTCCAGCATTGTGCAGGAAGATGGAAATCCCGTATTGCATTGTCAAGGGCAAGGCCCGCTTGGGATCGGTAATTATGTGAGGTTATTCCTTCACAAATTTTTTCCTTGATCTATATGTGACGCCTGATTCTATTCATGTGCCCTTTTGACAGATTGTCCATAAGAAAACTGCATCAGTATTATGCCTGACAACTGTTAAGAATGAAGACAAATTGGAGTTCAGCAAGATCTTAGAGGCTATTAAGGTGATCTAGGATTGTAGAGTTGTATTTCTCAACTGTTTGTTATTATTAATGCTTTCGTCAAAAGATTATTAATTTGTTCTGTCATTACTATTCTCCTTTTCAGGCCAACTTCAATGACAAGTATGATGAGTACAGGAAAAAGTGGGGTGGTGGGATTATGGGTTCCAAATCCCAAGCCAAAACCAAGGCGAAGGAAAGGCTTCTTGCCAAGGAAGCAGCTCAGAGGATGTCTTAGAAGTTTCATGTGTTTTTGTTGCGTTTTAGGAACGCTGAGGTTGTCTTTCTTCTAAATTTTAATGCTTTATATCAATCACATGCGAAGTGTTCCTTTCTTTCATGGTAGCTTATAGTCCAAGAATGAACTATTTTGGTGTTTGAACTCGATGCCACCACTGTGTAGTAGATTAAGACTTAAAAAGATTTTGTTTATTTATTTTGGATTCAGAAGTAACCTTGGAGCTATTTATGATTTAAGATTTTAGAGCAATTCCCATCTAATCTTGTTTTGGCAGTCTTTTCTTTTTTCTTTTTTTTAGAAAGAGGTTGTTGAATATAGTAGTGGTTCTCAACTTTTTATTGTTTGATGAAGAACTAAGACCATCTCTAGTGGGAGTTGCAAAGGGGGAGCATAGGTGAGTTGGGGTTGGAAGAGAGAGGAGAGAGGGAAGTGTTGAAATGTTGCTGAGTTGGAAGAGAGAGCGGAGAGAGAGAGGTGTTGAAATATGCAACTCATGAGAGAGAAAAAAGTGAGACCTATTTAAATTTTATAATAAAAAAATAAGAGATTTATAAGAAGAAAAAAAAAATTGTAAAGTAAATTAATTATAAATAAAAATATAAAATAGTTTGTGGAATTCATTTATGTAATTAATGTGTGTTTTATGAGTAGAGAGAATTTTATTTGTAAAATTATATAAAGTGTAATAAATAATGTGTTAGTGTAAGACTCATAAAAAAATTATTAAATAATGATATATGTAACTTAGGTGTGTTGCACCCTTAGAGATGCTCTAAATTGAGTACGAACTATGAAGGAGCTTGCGGTTTTTCTGTGAGGCCCCCTTGGTCTTCATCAAACCATGCCTGGTAGGAAGTTGGAGGACCAGGGGTCATGTATATCCCGGTACTGTAAAAGCATGAAGAATTTATTTTCTTGGTTTTCTGGTTTATCTCATCTAGTATGAGGTTTCAAGCTGACACGGCTTGATTGCCGTTTCACATTGTGTCCCCAATCCTCTCCGGGTCTCACTCTTTCGTCAATCTTATGCGTGAATTTTCGTCCTCTGTTGTGGAACATGGATATGTCATTTTTGAACGATGATAAGAATGGTAAATTTTGTTTATGCGAAACAATTGCTATATATTGAAGCCGATGATTTTTTTTTTTGTTTTTTGTATTATTTGAGTTCTCAAAATACAAAAAAAAAAAAAAAATAATCATTCATTTTCATCGATTTATGTAAGAGAGAAAATTTTGATTTGTACTTTAAACTTTTAAGAACTTAAGCAACTTGAAAAATATGTCACAAATTCTAGTGGGTTTTTGTTGTGCTTTTGAGTTTAAAAAAACTTTTTGCTCAATAAGCTCTGATATGAATACTATTACCAAAATGCTTGGCAAAACCTTTAAACATATTGACAACAAGCAAGTTGACAGGTGTCCTTTTTAGCGAATCGATAAGAGTTTAATCTTTTGATTACATATATGTGAGAGTATTATGTTAAAAGAGCTATATTCATTTAATGATTTCTTTGAAGAGATTAGTGTTGTGAGTTCAAATCTATATGCTCCCTATTTTTTTTTTGGCCACTATGCTTTATTTTGTTTCCTCGCCTATTGCATAAATATTGAGCAAAGAGCCAACTATCACATAATTAAATCATCAGTTTTTTCCACGAAAATATTTAAATTAACTATTTCATTTTCTTATATAGTTTTTAATTCGACTGTTTCTAGTTTTGAAATTCGTTTTGTGATTTATATTAGAAAATAATGTATTTTTATGATAGAAACATAATCTAATTTTAATTTTAATATGCTTTATCATCACAATTTTCTAAGAAGTATTTTTATGGCAAGTTCTCAAAAAAAAAAAAAAAGATATTTCTTTTTCGAAAAAATGAAACTCTTACCTGTGTACCGAAAATAAAGGAAACTCGATTCCTGAACTCACCACTAACTACCCGAAGATAATAGTAACAATTAATCCAACCAAAAACAATTATAATTATATTTAATAATAATTAAAATCACCTATCTCTCAACCAAATACGCAAACTTTAGACATATATTTTGGATAAAAAAATAAAAATAATTATCACGCTCGCTGTGGTTGTTCTCTGATGATACACCCCTGGTCCTGACTCCCAAACCCTCACCTCTCTTGCCTTCGCCTCTGTCTCTCTCTCAAATCTCTATCTCTGTTCATTCGAGTCTTCTCTTGTTCTATCTTATACCCTGCAATTCGCAAACCCTACAGCTCTCTCTCTCGCGCGTTCTCTCTCTATCTCTCTGAATCCTCTCGAACTTGACGCAAGCTACCTGGCACCAACCGAAGCATCCTCTCATTCCTCTCGTCGCATTCAGGCTCAATCTCCTTTTGTTCTCGGATCTCTGTTTCGGAATTTCAGCAATCTTCAACTCAACGACAATGGCTGACGGAAACGTTAATCTGCCTGACGATCTCTTCTCCTCTAAGACTTCAGATGGACACTCCCTTATCAAAGGTAATTTTATTCTTAGGGATTTTTTTTCCTTATATTCTATTTATCGGCATCTTCATTTTAAGATTATTTTGGTACTAATTTGTTTCTTACTTCGTCTGGATCCGTTGATTCTCAATCTCTTTAATGTGCTCGGTTTTGTGAATCGTATGCACGAAATATTTGTTCCTTTTTTTTTTTTTTTGCTCTTTTTATCTCTATTTTCCGGGTTGACTTTACTTTATATTGATAATTGAAGTATCTCTGGATCTATGATAGCACCATCTCTTTCTTCTGGGCAAGAGTATTGCTGTCTTGCATGTTTAATGTATTGATTTTAGTACGATGACTTCCACCTTAGAAGTATTATCTCTTTAATGGATAGATTTACGGCATAATCTGATTCGATGAGAAGAGAAGTTTGGTTGTCTTTTTTCTATCCATGAGTGAAGTTTTTTCTTTGTCCTATTCTGATTCAGGAGAGATCGTGTTGTTTTCTGTTTTATACGAGTCGTCTCTTTCAGTTGTTTTTGTAGTGCTACTTTCTGCATCACGAAAGACATGCTTACAATTTAATTTACACGGCTTAAAATTGGTTTAATAGTTGGATTTAATCGTCTTAACTTAAGCCAGTAAGTGGTGATGGATTTCTTGGAATTATAATTTATTGCTTCATTTTAGTGAGGTTATCTATCCTTCTTACACTATTTGTCACATGTTTTAACATTTGCCTTTGTGCTGTATTAGATGAAGCATCGGGAGGGCATGGTGAGGAGAAAGGGATTGTTGTAGGACTACTTGATGACTCAAAAGGTAGTTGTTAATTTTTGTATTAGTGAACCTAACTAGTTGACTTCAAGTTGTCATTCTGTGTTTTATGTGTGAATGGTGATTGTTAATTGATAAGAACTGGTTACTTTCAGATCAAGTGTTTTCTGACAACAGTATACCCTTATCTCCACAATGGCTCTATTCTAAACCCATTGATGTTAGGACACCAACTACTGGAACAGGCACAGCAGGGGTAAGTAACTATACCGTTTTGAATTGACATGAATTATCAGATTTTTTTTTTCTTTTGGTTTCCTTTAGGTTTATTATACGAGTTCATCATGGTTGTCTTGTGCATCATAGTTTCTTTACTGGAACAATTTCTTGAAATCCTTTGTTGGTGGTTTAGTTAAAACTGTCATTATTTTGGATGCTCAATCAGCATGGCAAGAGCTATTCTGCATTTTGTGTATGTAAGGGTGAAGATTCTACCTATCTATAAAACAGAAAATGAAAAAAAAGTGTTTGTATGTTTCCTGGAGGAAAGAAAGCTGTGCAAATTTCTTTGAGCCATGTTCATATCCATATTTGATTAAGCATGAAGTTTATGTCACCTAAAATTTTATCGTTTTATTTATTTGTTTATTCAAGTTCAAGTCAGAAATTTCTTTACATTGCAAACTATAATAATGCTAATATAACCCCTGTCTTATGTTTTATTTCATTTATCTCTTCAACTTCTATAATATTTTCTTGCCACACCAAAAATGATAGGAGATTCGGCTGTCTGGATCTTTGCCCCAAGGAAACTCCACTGATCCTATTCTGAAAGATAGTTGGCGTTTAGATGGATCTCAGGACAAGAAAGATTGGAGGAGGCCTGCTCCAGATGTTGATGTCAATCGTCGCTGGCGTGAGGAGGAGAGAGAAACAAGCTTGCTTGGGAGAAGGGATCGTAGAAAAGAAGAACGCCGTCCAGAGATTACCTCTAGTTCTGAGAATAGAGTGTTGTCTTCTTCAGACCGTTGGCATGATGGCCGAGCTTCTGTTCATGACTCTCGGAGAGAGAACAAGTGGTCATCAAGATGGGGTCCTGAAGATAAAGAGAAGGATTCTCGAGGTGAAAAAAGGAATGAAGTTGAGAGGGAAGATGCTCATATGGAAAAACAATCTTCTGGTGGTGGCAACCGTGTAGGTTCTGAACGGGAAACAGATTCTCGTGACAAATGGAGGCCACGTCATCGAATGGAAGCTCAAGCAGGTGCTGTGGCCACTTACCGTGCTGCACCTGGATTTGGGCTGGAGAAAGGACGTACAGAGGGTTCCAATGTGCGATTTTCTCCTGGACGGGGAAGGCCTAACGTCAATGAGAATCTACAAATTGGAAGACCTCCCTTGGGATCTAACGTTGGGTCGGCCATAATGGGAAATAATAAAGCCCTGTTAGGCAAATCCAGCCTTGGTTTTGATTTATATTGCTACCCTAGGGGCAAGCTTCTTGACATTTATCGTAAGCAAAAGATTGATCCAGCATTTCAAAGTATGCCTGCTGCAATGGAGCATACATCACCCATAACTGAGCATGGTTATGTGGAACCATTAGCATTTGTTGCTCCTGCCGCCGAAGAAGAGGTATGTGGAATATCTTGCTCCTATCTTTATGATGGGTTTCTCACATAAAAATACTAACAATATATTTCCATGATGTCTCTATGATGTGACTTTTGACTTTATTGTGTGATCATTTTGCATTAAAGTGCAATTTTCTCTTTTTGACTGGAACTTCCCATTCTTAAGTCGTTTACAATGGTTGCAGGCTGTTCTTAGAGATATATGGAGGGGGAAAATTACCAGCAGTGAAGTTACAGGCTATTCATTCAGAGCGAAGGATGGAGGATCAAATTGTGATATTTCAGGTGAGAAATTTTGCATGGATTTCAGTTATTCCTTGTGGATTTTTTTTTTTTTTTCAACTTACAATTTTTCTGATCTAGTATTTGTTAGGTACCAACTTTACTGCTTGAAGGAAAGCAAACTAACTCAATTTTCATGGAAGAAAAAGTTAAATGTCTTGAATGATTCTGATGAATGTGTTTTTGTGCAGGGTCAAATGCTGGTGACTTACTGAGGGATGTGGTTGAGGGTGAGGAAATATTATTATTACTCTTTATTTGCCATTGTTTTAAACAGGTGTAAGATCTTGCCACTTCTTTTTATATAATGTTTATTTATTTATTGCTTTCTTTCAGAGAATGCCATTGTAAGAGAAGGCAGGCAGAAAAATATGTCAACAATTGGTGTGCATGGGAAAGATGAGGGCTCTGTCAGTGGCACCAGGGAGATTACTCTTCCCAGCAGCAATGTTGCTGAACCAGATGCCTCTGACAGCCAGCAGGAAGCAGTTCCTGCCCTTCTAAAACATGCTGATTTGGATGGTATTGAGTCAGTTGCTTCAGAGATTGGTAGTAACCTTTTGAATGATTCTCGCTCGCAGTTTGAATTTTCTTCTCTGTGGCAAACTCCAAGCATGAATCCACAAGACTTAAAAGCCAATGAGAAGGGGCATCCATCTGAAAATGTTGTTATCCCTTCAGAGTTGAGTTTGTGCTACCTTGATCCACAAGGAGTTATTCAAGGACCCTTTCTTGGGATTGACATTATTTTATGGTTTGAACAAGGTTTTTTTGGAGCAGACTTGCCTGTTCGCTTGTCAGATGCACCTGAAGGATCACCCTTTCAGGAACTTGGTGATGTTATGCCTCATCTGAAAGTGAGATCTGCTTCTGGTAGTAACCTAATTACTCAGTCTGAACCATCTGATTCCATTGGAAGGAATCTAAAAGTAAATTTACATGCTCTTGACTACAATGGATCTGCTGTAATAGATGATCAACCTTGGACTTCATCTGATGCTACCTCAACTGTAGATATACAGTCCCAAATACCAAATCAAAGTTATCACTCTGAAATCAGTTTCTCCAATGACCAGCGTTTTCAGGCTTTCGTTGCCCAAGATGGGGGTAAGTCATTTCTGTCATCCTGCCTTTATCATAGTTGTCCACTATTGTGTCTCTATGATCAAACTATGTAGCCATCTTAATGATTTATGTATTCCTTTCTAATCTATATTTATCTATGAATGTTTCTATGCAGACATTGCCTTAACTGATATGACTGGAAGCAGTAATGATAACCCATTGATGAGGCCTGCTGATATTCACGCTCCATATTCTCATCCAACTGTCAGTTCTGTTGCAAATGAAGTTTCAGGGAGTGATACTCATAATCATGAGGCTGATAAGCTGCATCCCTTTGGTCTGCTAATGTCTGAGCTTAGGGACAGTTCTCATTTAAGACGTGCTCAATCTTCAAACATGTCTTCAAGATTGGATGACCAGGGTCATTTTGTAGACCCATTAATAGAGAGAGATGCCTCTTTTGTTGATCAAAGCTCACTTGGTGGTATGGTTGGTCAGCCGTCTTTTAGGGAAACATGGTCTGATGAGTATGGGATAAATAGACATTTTAATCCTAATGCACGTGTAGGTTCATTAGAGGATCACTACTTTCCCCACATGGCACCAAATCATAATAATCTTGATGTGGCAGAGCATCTCATGTTGCAGAAGCTGCAAAAGGAGCGTCTTCAACATCAGAATAGTCTGTCTACTCATTTCCCTGCACATCTTACTGGTCAAGAGTTGCAGAGATTTCCAGGTTTTTCTTCATCTCAGAGCAAGAATAATGTTCAGCAGATGATCCAGAATTCTGGGTCAGATATGGAACGTCTTATGGGACTTCGGATTCAACAGCAACGTCAAATTGAGCTTCAACAACAGCATGAGCTGCAACAACAACAGCTTCTAAACCAACAAATGAAACTGCAGCAGCAACAGCAGCAATCTCAAGTTCAGCAACTGCTTTTCGAACACTTGATGCATCAACAGATCCCTGATCCTAATTTTGGGCAGTCAAAGCTTGATCTTGTTAGGGATAACCTGTTTGATCAAGTTCAACTGAGAAGACATGTTCTGCATGATTTGCAGCAGAATTCTCCTTCTTTAAGGCATCTTGAGCCATCAATGGAGCAGATAATCCAAGCAAATATTGGCCTCAATGCTGTCCAAGAAAGGCAAGCTGATTTGACAGACCTGTTGTTGCAAGCAAGGCACGGGAATATGTTGTCTTCTGAACAACAGCTTCATTTTCAGCAAGAACAATTGCAGGCACAGCAGTTATCAATTGCCCTAAGGCAGCAGTTGGGGTTGGAGGGAGAAAGGCATTTTGGTAGGTCTTGGCCAATGAATGAAACTGGCCAGTTAGTAAGAAATTCGGCAGGATTTAATGCTTCAGATATTCACAAACAGCAGCAGAGGCTCTTGCCTCAAGAGGAGCAACTAAGCTATCTGAGCAGGAACCTTGCTGAACAGAACCAGAGAGGGTTCTATGAGCCTAATTCTATGGTATTTGAGAGGGCTGCACCTGTCTCAATTCCTGCAATGAATTTTGATAGTGTAAATAATTCTGTCCAAGGGAGGGATTTACAAGAACGGCGTCGATTTGCAAACACCACTGACCACATGGGTTCTTTCTCCTCCCACCACTTACAATCATCTGATGAAGTTTATGCTCATCACCCAGATGCATTCAAGAACCCACTTTCTGGGATCAATGGTCATCTGGAAAATAGCTGGGCTGACCCACTGATCCAACTACAACATCTTGAAGCTGGGAGACAGAGAAGAGAGCTGGGAGGTAACATTATTTCAGGTGATTTAAACATGTCTGCTTCTGCCAGGGCTCATGAAGAAAATTCAACCAGAGGTTTAATGGACCTACTTCATCAAAAACTGGGTCTTCAGTCCACACAATCATTAAATGTTGATCAGTGGAATCCCCTTTCATCTAGAAATCAGGACAAGTCTTGGCAAGCTTCTGAGCCTAATTCATTAATCCATCCTTTTGATCTTCCCCCAGATCAACAAACCCGTGTGAATGATCCATTTATAGAAAGGCCCCAAAGTGCCAATTCCAGTGCCTTAATGCAAGATCATTTTATTGGCATGCATATGAATGACCAATACAACAATTTAGGGAACAATGAAAGGATGCCTATTAGGTCTAGATCTGGGTCATTAATGGAAGAGCAATCACTTTTATCAGCCAATAAAGATACTTTACATCCTAGTTACAGAAATCCTCTCCTGATTGGTAAATCTGCCATGGAGAAAGACTTGCTTGAGTTGGAGTCAAATAAAGGGCAGAAGATAGGAACAATGAGCAAGTCACTTTCTGGGATTGCAGACTTGTCAGAGCAAGTGGAAAGCACCATAAATGCCATGGAACTGCCCACTATTGCCCACAGTAGACATAGCTCAATAAGCAGTGGTAATACCTTACCTAAAGCTTGCCTTGGTAAATATTGTACTCGTTTATAATGGTTAATTGTGAAACCCTACAGGTGGTGATGGTTCCTCATACAGTCGCGAGATAAGCTTGAATAACTCCCGTTTAGATGAAGTTTCTAGCGAGAGGTACTTTTTATTTTTCCCCCAAGTCCAACTAAATTTGATGCACTGGAGATCTATTCGGTTTATTAATATTTGATTATTTGGCCCATCCTAGGAAAAGTTCTGTTTGCTGGTTGATTGCTAAGAATATACTTAAATTTCTTTTTCAGTACCATATTCTCTGTGGTATAATTTTTTATCTGTAATCATTTTGCAAGTTTGTGTTATGGGTTAGCAAGGAGTTGTAAGTTTTTCTCTAGATTAGTTATGGGTTGTTTGGTTCAGCAACTTTGTCTGGTCTAGTCTTTTCGATTTATGAACCTATTGGTAATGATGCAATTTAGTATTTCGGAATGACGATGACTATTTTCCTCTTGCGAACAAGTATAATTATTTCTTTCTATTAACAGGATGTCATCATCGAAGGGGTTTGATAACGCTTTTCATAAGCGCCCTCCTGTTTCTCGGGTTTTATCTTCACCGGATGTTCAGTCAGACCAGCATCTGTACCCCATACCAATCAGAACAATTTATTAAACCCTGACGGTATGTTACTTTTGTACCACTGGCTCTATTATTTTCTTCTTTCGATATCAGTCAATAAAAAATGAAATGTATGGTAGGGAGACGAGAGCCTTCTGGAAATCCATCAATCGGTCATGTGACTGATGCTCAGGCTTCTGGGAAAAAAGATGCGAGGTTTAGGAGGACTTCTTCCTTCAATGACGGTGCCATGTCAGAGACATCTTTTATAGACATGCTTAGAAAGCCTGTTCTTCCTGAGGTCGATGCAGCTGCCAGTGGAGTCACCGCTGAGTCGTCTGATGGTGGTGCACAAGCAGGACGGAGTGGCAAAAAGAAGGGGAAGAAAGGTAAACAGATAGATCCTTCTCTTCTCGGTTTCAAGGTCTCCAGTAATCGGATTATGATGGGTGAGATTCAACGCCCCGAAGATTGATAGTTACATGCTTGTAGTTGTAGAGTCTAATTTTTTTTCCCCCCTCAATTCTTATCTCCTCTATTTTTGGGAGGGAAGTGGGTTAAATGTTGTACAGTCCTCTAGGGGATAGCTATATAATTCTCAATACATTTTCTTTTTTCCAATAGGCGTTAACAGATTCGTTTTACAAATCCGTGTTGGCATTGACTAGTGTATATAGTCACAGATGAGTGTATATACAAGGGAACAATGCTTTTGATTAGACGAATGGCTCAACAATTTTTGTAGGATAGAAGCATGGAAAGAATTACTATTTAGCATTGAATTCTACGGTGAATTACTTTTTCCCATTTCCTTTCTGATTTCTATTGTTAGGGTTGAGGCGTTTGTGTAAATTGTCTCGGCGTGCTTCACTTATTTTTCACATGTCAGTTCCTATATTTGAGGCAAGCAATGAACTGTGATTAGATATTTCTATAATAATCTTCAAACTGTGCACTGGTTTAAAATGGAATATATAATTTGCTGCGTAATAGGGAACTCCTTTGATAAAAGTATCTTTTTCGGGCATTGTAATTTCTTAGTTTTAAAATTAACCAAAAAATGAGTGAACATTTTTTTCAAGAGAGGTTTGAATCATGGTTCATCCTTCCGGGGGGATTAGTCTTTTTGCCTACTCTAAACAGCCTTTGTTTTTTTATGATTTAATGAAATGAGGTAAACCACGAAAGAAATGAACAGCGGGGAAAAAAAGATTAGCTAAAAGTAAAAAACGAAGAACAGATAATTCGGATGGCTATGTTTGAGGTAGACATCACAAAATTAGCATGCGAGGAGGTGTAGACACCAACCAGACATCAGCGTCTAACAACCATTTCCTCCGTGCTTTTTAACTTCTAACGGTGTCTGTCTGTCTGTCTTCCTGATGAAGGTTGCTACGATTGAGGGGTGACCAGTCTCCCACCATCTCATGGCCTCCACGACGGCTAATGCTATGGACTACAATGGCCTTCCATATTTTTTCCTATAATTTCACGGCCATCTGCAGCTCCAAATAAATTCTAGAGGCCTTTTCTTCAGCACAAATCCCCTGCCTGCATTTCTCATTACCTCTTCTGCTTTTGCATTGTGCTATCACTTCTGCAGTTGTTCTCTAACTCACCGACCATTAAAGCCTCTTGGCCAGTTCCTTGTCATCTCCCAGATCGTAGTAAGCTTCTCTTTCCATGTCACCTTTACATCTAAGACCCACCATTTTACAAAATTTTAACAATCTTGCTGACTGATAACTTACCCATGATTTTTGCAGGGTGGTACAATATTAGGTCCATCAGGTTTTGGCCGAAATTCTTCATTTTTCGAAGCAATATATTCCCCCTTAAAAGTTTCGTACTGATTGACACAATTTCTTCATTCGCATTCATGTTCTTGGAATGGCCATACCAGCAGGACCATCATTAGGTTCAGCACCTATTGAGAAGCTTGAACTTATAAACTCCTGGATGTTCATGCCAATATTTTCTCCCTGAAGAATGGCATGGTGATAGATATCTACAATACCAGCTTCAAAAGTTACTTCATAGTGCAATCAATTGCATTGCTGCCCTGATAAAGTTTTTGGGAGCATTCTTTACTGCCAAATTCCTGTCAGGGATGCCGTTGTGCTCGGGCTGATCTTGAATGCCCAACGTGTTTTCGAACTTGGCATGTATAAAATGCTCAAGGCTGACGAGATACATACCAGATTGAGTCGCATAACACTGGGGTAACCTGCGCACAATTCTGCATCTGAGCTAAAAGTGCCCTACTGAAACATTTTTCTAATAAAATCACAAACGCAGGTATATACCCAAGTGGTGAGTCACTATCATTATTATATGGTATATCAGATAACAATTGTGTCTTAAATTTTCATTTGATGCAGATAACTGATCAACTATTTGGAATCTGATCGGTATGCAGGCAATAACCCATGAAGTTTTTGTCATTCTATCACACCCATTATCAGAAGCCTTTATGATCCTTCAAGGAACTACACCGTGTACGAGATAAGAACTGTGATGCACTCAAGATCCAATTCTGACTGCAGGTGCTAGTTTGCATACATGACCGAGAAAATGTTCCTATAGCAATCAACCTGCTTGAGGCACTAAATCCCACTAAACAAAGCCCTCTTGAGATTCTTACTTCACCTGATTGAGCTAGTTGGATGGGCAAGACCCGTCACATCTCCCACAGGCTGACCAAAGGGGCCTCCCTTAAGGTTAGCTACTCTTTTCCCATCATCAAAGGCTGAAAGCTTTTGCATCTTTTGAGGATGATAACCATGGTGTTGATATTATCAACCCATTCACCACAATATCGTCTTCCAACGTCATGCATGACGATGTTTATTCAATTTCGCTTAGTAAAAGGACTTCTCTCATAATTGCTCCTTTCTACAAAAGACTGCTTCCTAACGGTGCAACAAAGTCATATAAGAAGGCCTCTTTGGTCCTGAACGATAATGTCCCAGACAAGGCACCTTGTTCAGTGGGAATTTTTATTAATCGTGGGCTCTTGAATAGCTCAAGACCTGGTTTGGATGGCTGGTTTTCATTTCGTGTAGCTCTTCTCTTCTTGGGTTGCCCTGATGACAGAGAGGCCATGGCTATAGCAGCACGAATGGCTGCACATCCAAAAATAAACTTGACAATGATTCTTCACTCTGAACTTTTAGCTCACCAATATAATGGCTCTATATTTTATTATGCTTTAATATACTCTATAAAAGGTGTAACTTAAATTTTAAACCAAGATAATTATATTTCATCCACATATGATAATATATGTATTTGTATTTCATTTGCATACCTAAAAGGGTATGTTAAGAACTTTCAAAAATATAAAATTACAAATTGCAGACCATCACAAGGTATTATAATAAATCATTCAAGTTTAATGATGACAATGGATATCTTCTATTTTGAATCCTTTTTTATGTGGAGAATTCCCAACTATTTATATTCAGTTTAAAATTTTGAAAGTATAAACAAGTAATGATGCAGTTAGGGAATGTTATGCAAGAATTGAAGAGACACGAGAAATCTCATAAGCTCAAGGGTCAATCAACAGCATATTCATAGATAAAATTAATATTTAATTATTCTAGCAAATAGAGCTAGGGGAAGGAAGCAAAGAAGATATCTCTCGATTGATAAATAGACATATACATGGAAAAAAGAATATATTAAGAAAAATTCGTTATGCAATTTTTTTTAAAAAAGGGATAAAATGAATTTAACGACATTCATATATTGATAGTCAATCGTCACAATACTAATATATAACTAAGTTTTCGTTCAAATTAGATTTTAAAATGTCAAAAATTTTGTTCGATAATTTAGACACGATAGTCTCACCATAATGATCCGTTGGACAAACTCTCCCGAGTGTTCTCATCTAGGAAATCACATGTATCCTGTAGACTTTGAACAAACTGTGCCATTGACTGCTGACATGAAGTAGAAGAAAGAGATTCTAAAAGTCCGGTAAATATATGTTGTAACATCGAACTTGACTTCTCTTGGACCCACCTCAAATGCTTGACGGCAATTGGAAGCTCTCTTGCATCTGCCAAACATTTTAATAAAACAATATGGGATTCTGCACGTCCAATTTCAGGGCTAAGAGTGCAAAGTAGCTTTGAAGCAGCCATAAGATGTCCTGCATGGACAGTACATAAATAAGTTATGCAATGTCGCAAGTTAACAAGCCAAGCATTATTCAGTTTAGGCTGCAGTGATTTGTCCAAGCGAAGAATACCTTTCCTGCAGAGTGATAATATGAATGTATTCAATATGTCTCTTGCGATGATGATGTCCTGTTCGACAGCTTTGTTATAGAGCTCGAAAGCTACTTCAAGTTTATATTCTTGGGAAAGCCCTTCAAGAAGAGAAGTATATGTTGTAGCATCGGGTGCAACCCCTTTGTCCACCATGTGGTCAAAGAGCCTCTGAGCCTCTTCAATTTGCCCCATTTCAGAAAACTTGCGTATAAGAATATTGTAGGTATTCAAATTCCCACCACAGCCACTTGTAAACATCTCATCCCATAGCTTTCTTGCAGGACGCAGTAGGTCCTCCTTACAACATGCTTCTATCAGACAATTATAAGATGAGACATTGGGCCCCAACCCTTTCTTCTTCATCTGCTGGAGAACTTCGTATCCTTCTTTTACTCTCCCAGCTTTGCACAAGAATGAGAGCATCACATTGTAACTCTCCTCGTCTTTGAAGTAGTTATGAGAATTTAAAACTTGGAACACCTCCAATAGTTCATCTATCTTTCCATGCTTACACAGGTTCCTACTCAGATTGCTCATGGTTAAAACAGTTGGGAATCTCTCTTTTGCAACCATGAAATTGAAAAACATAATTGCAGAACTAGGATCAATGGTGGACACTGATCCTGCCAACACATTGAGAACATCATCCTGAATAGGAAAATTACCGCTAACTATTATTTCACCCAGTTCTTTTGCTTCAGAAATCCGCCTCTCTGAAATCAAGGCAAGTATTATGTCCCTGTAATCATTAGCTCTTGGAGCCACCCCTAACTTCCTCTTCATTTTTAGAACCTTCTCCCTATCAACCACATTTCCCATTGACTGAAATGCAACCGCAACAATCCTGTATGCCATGAAATCAGGTTTCCATCCCCTATTCCTTAGTTCCTCCAACATCCAAAAAGCCTCTGATACCTTTGATGCATGACAGAGGCCGTGGATGATTAAAACTGCTACTACAGAACCATTAATCTCTGAACTACACTTCTTAACCTCATCTAATATACTCAACACATTCTTCAATTCACCACCTTTGCATATCCTCCACATAAACACCCCAAAACCAAGTGTACTGAA
Organism: Bauhinia variegata; assembly: GCA_022379115.2. Lineage (NCBI taxonomy): Eukaryota > Viridiplantae > Streptophyta > Magnoliopsida > Fabales > Fabaceae > Bauhinia > Bauhinia variegata. Next base: position 1,651,932 of record CM039428.1, read on the forward strand.
AGGGATGCCTCTAAGAGCAATTTCCTTGAACACCTTGAGGGCATTATCTAAATACCCATCAGATGCAAGAGCAGCCAAAAGTGAGTTACACGTCTCGCTTTCTATTTCTTGACCAATAGAAACGATATGACTAAAAATGGAAAACGCATTCTGGGGTTTCTTCCCAATGATAAGCGAAGCAATTATGGAGCGATAAACGGAAGGGTGGATAGTGATTCCTAGAGCCTTGACTTGTTTGAAAAGGGAATCAATGGCATTGAATTGACGAGAAAGAGAAAGGGACTTAAGGATTGATTGATAGGTAAGAGGGGTGTGGGTGAATCCTGGTTGCTGAGACGCCCAGTTAAAGAATCCGAAAGCGATTGAATGGTGGTTGAGAAGAAAGGGGTCGATTACCCTGGCAACGAGGTCTGGGTTCAGCAGGTACCGGCACCCAAGTTTGTGGAGCATGTGCTCCAAAGAAGAACTCCATGAAAGCGTTGGCTTCGTGTGCTTTGAGGCCGATATCAAACTTCTGCTTATTCTAACCGCCAAATCTGCCGCTCCCGGTTTCATCAAACACCGCCGAACGCTCCCAATCCGAACAAACACCCTTTTATATATGGGAGTAGCAGACGCCAAGACATCATTATAGTACGCTCGTGGTTACTAAGTAACTTAACCGCAATACGTCTCACTCACACCCATTGTGTTCATGTTTAGATTAGACAATTTTATCACAATTACTTATGGCTTCTGATCGAAATACTAGTCCAACACTAAAACCAAGCTCTTGCAACAATTCAAAATCTACTTGACCAAATTTGCGATTCATATATGGGTTATTCCTCCAAAAACACCTAAAAATAACATCACTATGTATTTATTTGATTTTAATTATTTATTTGTTAAGTATAAATGAATCTAAAGATTAATTTTTTCCACTAAACACAACCTCCGTTAGTTGATGAGTTTGATTTCTCATGTTAAAGAGAAATTTTATTTTTTTTTAAGAAAATGTATATACATACAATTATACAAATATTTGTATCTTTTCCATTGAACTTCATTAGTACGGTCCAGTGCTGTTGCGCGGCTGTCCGTTCTGCAGTGCAAGGGTTTGTTTCCTTGAGGGATCGTTGTTCCACCTTGGTCCAGAGTCTGAACGGCGAGAGTTTAGGGTTCCGAAAATGTCAGATTGTGGAGAAGATGAGGATATAGTAGTCTTTGAGGTGGACGATTTGAAAGAGAAAGCTGAAGAATGCTCCAAATCCCTAATAGGGATAGTGGTGCTGTTGCTGAACTTGCAGAAAAAGATTTCAATGAGTTCCAATCTGCAATATAGATCCCTTTTTCTTTTGTTCTTGGCTTGTGTCCTGTATAGGAGTAGCCTTGGTTGCCTCTTAGTTAGGTGATTCTATTTGAGATATCCCATTTATTCTTTTGATTGAGATGCCTGATGTTTTGATAAGGTCTCTCTCTTATTCTATTAATGAATACATATCTTCTGGCAAAAATAAAGAACTTCATTAGTACTACCCTGTAGTGTATGTACAACTCAAACCTACAACCTTTCCATCGAACATCATTATATTTACTCCCTGTACAACCCAAGTAACAAGCTACGGTACACAATATTTACACTAGACTATACACAACTTACCACTTTACGTAGGTGTGTGTTTGATTCTTCTGTACAGTATAAGTCCCAATTGAGGGAGGGACATATTTACATTTACAAGGTATTTCACTTCACCTGTATACAATTTTTTTGACTTGATATATGAAAATAAACCGAGGAAGAGAAAAGGGGATTTAAGAATAAGATCTGATCAACTTAAAATTCTGAAAAGATCGAGCTTTAAAGAAATTTCCAAAGAGGAAACCCATAGTTGAGCCTTGAGTGGGCTTTGGCGAAAGACTTGAGTTGTGTTTGACCTGCAATGTTGTATGGCCAATCTGTCTGCGTATTGAATCAATAATATTGGGATCAACTGGGTTGCCTGATACATCAGTAACATAGAAAGTGTCTTTTGCCTTTCCACCTTGTGTTGATATTTCTGCTCTTTTGATACATAAACTGTTCTCTCTGAATATCCTTGTGATGTCTGTGAGGAGTCCAACACGATCTTCTGCGTACAATTCTAGTTCCATCCCCTGCGCACAAGACATATCTTAGCGTAGATTTAGAATTACTGGATATGAATAGCCAAAATTAGTTTCCAATTGTATGGTCACTAACCTCAGATGCCCGCCTTTCAATGGCTGCTTTAAGACACTGTACAAGACGTTCTCGTTCAGCTTCAGAGCTTATGGGGAGCCCATCAACATGTCGAATATAAAATTCCTACACAAGGGGGAAATATAAAATTTCATGCTGACCCCAAATGGAAGCCAAGTTTGACATAAAGTTTGATGCTTTAGTCAGCTTATATACTGGATCTATTTCATTCAACTGATCAACATCTTTAGTTAACAGGAAAATAAATCTATCCTAATTCATTCTGTTGACTAATTCATCATATCAAGATAAACCATCATATTTCAACAACAAACAAGATAAAAGTTATCTAACCTGATAAGCTTCTGTCCTCTCTGTACGGACCACACCATGAAAAACTACGTACTCCATGTCTGTTAATGTACAAACAATATCAAATAGCAGTTTTGGCCGATCTTTCGCCCTCATGGTAATCACAGTGTAGTCTTTCTCAATACAATCTAACACAGTTACGTGAGGGAATGTAATCTTATCTCCGATTCCCCATTGTCCTGCTCTTTCAACCTTTTCATAGTCCCTGTCAGCAAACATTATCTGATGTAACCTTCTGTCCCTATTTGTAACTCCAGGTGGTGAAACTGTCGTTTTTGCTGCCTTTGGATCATTGTTTCCCCCAAGGACATTGCAAAGGGACTCCTTTATTGTAAGGAGACGGGATGGATCCTTGATGGCACATCCACTGGCATCATCTGTCACATGAACTACTGCAGCAGCCCTAGTATTATGTGTCCATACCTCAGCATTTACAACATTACAATGAAGGTCTGTAAGAACTGCACATACTTCTGACAGTAAACCAGGCCTGTCTGTACCCGTTAGTTCAATTGATGTGTACTCTTCAGAAGGAACAACCCCAACAGTTCCTCTCATTGAGGGTGCAAAGCTGGGATTATTTTCAAGTTTCTGGGATATGTTAAAAAGGAATCAGAAATTACAAACTTTCTGAACAGTATAACATCATGGGACCATATACTATCGACAAGACTAAAGTATGAAACTGCATTCCCAATGTCTTTAAAACAGAATACAATTTGGGCATTTGTGTTATGGAGTAGTACATAAAGTAGGAAACATGGTCTTGCAACAAGGAACAGAAATGGTGGTGTCTCATAACTTGAATATAGACTGGTGATGTCCCATCTATCAAAAAGCTCAAATTTCCACTTCCAAGACTTCAACTTTTCTTTAAGCATTTTGTCAGTTTCTTTATTGACTCTATTTTAGGACTCCTACAAATTGGAATATGATTGTAATGACTAAACTGTATCATGTTCCAAATACAGTCACGCAAGGTTCATATGTCTTTCAATTTTCAGTGCACAAGGGGTAGTAAATAACACAATTCATGGAGGAATTCAGAACTTGACACAACTGTGATGAATACAACGTATAATCATGGAAAATAACAAATAAACAAACCAAATCTGTGAATAAGATTCTTCCACCTGCATTTCACTTTAGTAAACCAGTTCACAGCAAGCTCAAGCATTTAGCAAAATAGAACATGAGGATATGATGACGTTGAAATTCACAACATTTGTCCGTTAAGAGGACACAAAAATCAATTCTGCTTGTTCTGATACACGAGTCCTGATAAATATGAGTACAGGACTTCTTTTCCACAAGCAGTGGACAGTAAAAGAAAGAAGACCCTTTCTAGCAACAAATTAAAAAGCTTGAAATCATCATTTAAAGAAAAGACAAGTATTAGAGTTCATACCCTCTGTATATAATCAATGACTTCCTTATCTCTGATTTTGTTTCCATTGCAATCAATCACATTGAACACTGAAAAAGATTTTCAAAGTGACAAGGATGAGAATCAAAGCTAGACTAGAAAACAATACACTAATTTTTCAGTATTTCTTTATCTTCTATTCGTGTATCCAGTGCTGAAGAAAGAAAATTACCATCCATGAACCACACCCCATCAGATGAAATGTAGGCTTTTCTTATTATAAGGTTGATATCCGTGAAAACTTGGACAACATCCAGGAGAATCCCATGTTTGTTAACACAGTCAACCTGCAAACATATGCCAAATTACCGAAAGAAGATAATCTAGTAAACTAAACATTTGAATTCACGTGCAAATAGGGAAAATTATAATGTGATACAGGATTTTACATCCCCCTTCCAATTAAAAGAGAGAGATAGAGAGAGAAAAAAAAAAAAAACAAAAACACTCCTTTCTTCTGTCAGATTGATTTAGTAAAACCAGGAGAGCACCAGCTTTACCCGGACAACAGTAGCATCTTCGCAGGAATCGTTGTCAATCACAACCCTACAAGAGCAAGAAGCGAGTTAGACGAAATTAAGTAGCATTTTTCTTCCTCACAACTCCCCCTTCCCCCAACACACATAACACATGAATTCATATGTAAAGATACTAATATTCAAACCAAAATATATATATATTTCCTACAGAAAAACACGCAAGTAGACTAATAATAAACCATTAAACTCAATAGGACTAAAATAGTTTGATAAGTAACAGAAAGTTGAACAACTATCCCATAATGGATACTAATTACTAAACCCGTTCTGCAACCACAATTTGGCTTCCCAGACCAAATAAAAGAAGAATCAAGCAGTTCTTACACAACCTGGAAATCAGAGGCCAAGACAAGGGAAAAAATTCTGATTTTAAATTATGCCTTCTTACTCTACTGGGTCAGAAATTGGGAAAGAAAAAACCTTCTTTAATTGAAGCATGTCAGTTTTTCAGGATATCATGCTCCTCCGTACACTCAATTTTGAAGAAAATCTAAATCTAATGAACCAATTCATAAAGAAATAGATAAAAGAAAAATCCAAAAACAATCATGATTGCCATAGGCCCATAACCCCTGTTAGCTAAACGCGTTGAGAATAACCCAGCCCAGAAACAGAGGAAAACATACAGAAATTGGGCAGGGAAAAAATACCTTGGGGCGTTCATCCTCCTGATAAGTTTTGCATATTCATCATCCATTTCTGCAAAAATGGAAACGGAAAAAGTGAGAAACCTTCACAAATCTTGTGTGGGAACCCAGAACCTCAAGAGCAGAAAAAAGGAAAAGAGAAACTCGCGCAGAACGTGAAATTTTGAAAAGACTAGAATACCAGACCTCTCCCCTCCAACAACCAGGGAATGCCCACAGCGAGAATAAGAAGAGGGGAGAAAAAAAAAAAGGTGCGACGAAGAAAAGTATAGTAGGGCCTTCAGTCGGTTTAAGATATAGGAACAGCGAGTGGGAAACAGTGACACAAACAACAAACGGAAGCCCGTTCCTTTGCTCGAATGCGAATGTAGGTACTGTTTAATATGACGTGTCATTCGGTGAACAGCGAGAGTAGTGGTGCCAGGTGACGTGGGGCACTGGGCAGTGAAGTGTCTGCGCGTGTCTATTGACCTTTTTGGGTCTCTGCGCTTTTATTTTTTTTCATTCGATTGGATTGATAGCAAATCCGTACGAACGGAGGGGCTGCTTGAGGCGTCCTTCTTTGCCCTTTCATTACAAATTTTTAAAAATTCTTAAATTGCTCCCATGTCTTATGTCTTTCAATACACTTTAAAATATAAAATAATTTTAAAAAATCGTTTAAATAAATAATTTTAAAGAATTGTTTAAATTATAAAATATTTTTTATAACTATTTAATAATTTAACGGTCTTTTGATAATTTAAAAAATAATTAAATAAATAATTAAATATAAATAATTATTATTATTTAAATTATTTATTAATCTATAAAAAACCATTCTAAAAAATTATTTTATATCTAAAAAATTATAAATCGTAAAATAATTTTCTAAAGTCATTTTATCATAAGACATAAGAAATAATTTTTAAATTTAAAAAAAAAATTTAACGAACGGAGAACGCACGAGTAAAAAAAGTAAAAAAGAGGCGCGTTCAGCATCCGCATATCATGTGTGGCGTGAGAGATTCGCCGGTAAAAAATAAATTGGCGGGAAGCAATATTTGCGTGACCAACTAGTTTTTCCCCGAATTGACTTTTTTTTTTTCGTTTTTATTAGACTAAATTTTTATTTGATCGGCACATATTATTAATTAAAAACACTTTAAAATAATATTATTTAAAAATATATTAAATTAATTTGTATAATTTACTTTTATATTTAATAAATACCAATAAATAAATAAATTTTAAAATTTTATGTTATTTCATTGCAACAAATAATTTTGTTTATATTGTTTAAATATTTATACTTATAATCACATAAACAATTAGACTTACAAAATGGGAATAAATTTCCAAAACAAAGAAAAACGAATATATTAATATTTGCATAGTGGAAAATAGTAGATATGGATGGATGTGAGGGAGATGGAATAGTCAGAGTTGACGGGTGGAAGTACAAAACATAGAACATAACATCCGTAGGATATACCTTATCTTAATACCGTGATGAAATTTAATGGATGGATACAAGAGTGATAGAGAAGCAATCAACGTGGTGTTTCCCAACACAACAAATTATGGATATCTCAACTCAAGCCAACCGACTTTTCAAAAACTCCCATTCACCGTTTGTGCCCCACACCATATCTAATCTGCAACAGGAATCCTTAAATAATTATTGGCAAAATTTTGACCTTAAATGAAATTTAATAAAATTAGGAAAATTTTCAAAACTTAAAACATTTACAATTTTTTTTTATAAATTACCTATCAAGTATTCATTTCCACAAAGCATGAAATATTATTTAGGTAATTAGATATTTAGATCACCCATCCTGTCACTCTATATTCCAAAGAGCGAGATAGAATGGCATCTCATGAGAATATGAATCTTCTTTACGTGGAATCCTCAGAAATATCTGGTCACAATTTTATTTTATTTTATTTTATTGGTGAAGTGGTATTTGTTATGATGTAAGCGTAGGGAGGGGGTGGGGGGAAAAGGGAAGACTAGGAGAATAAATAAAAGAAAGAGAGGCGGTCGGGGCCCATAAAGGCGATAGGCAACTGGGACAACGAATAATCCCAATTGAACCAAGCGTTTTCCGAATCTCCCCCCCAATTTGGAGAATGTCGTTGTCCGTGATCTATCTGATTGGATCGGACAATGAAAAGCGGATCCTGTTTCCGCCCCACACAGATCAATTTGGCATTGAGAGGGGCCCACACAGACACGCATGCATTATTTTGATTTGAGCGAATAAGAATTTCATTCTAATGAATATGAATATTGCGGATTTTAAATTAACTTAGTTAATATGTAACATTAAAAATCTTGTAAAATAATACATTCCATTCGTACCACTTTTACTGGTTTTAGAAATATCTCATCCGCATCCGCATCCGCATCAAGTATTAAATATCAGATTTATTTTCCTCGATAGGAATTAATGTTCTGGAACAAAACAGAACATGTCCACATTCTCTTGACATTATACTCGAGAGCAACATGTAACAATTATAAAATTGATGTCAATCGCCTTAGTTTAGCTACCAATTCTTTCGCAAGTCTTATCTTCCAATTTCGCTATATCAAACCAAGTTTTTCACATCTTATTTTTTTAAAAGAAGTTTTTAATTTATTATTTTATTTTAATATAAAATTTAAATTTTATTTTTTTAAAGCAGTAAATATCAGAAGATTTTTTTTCAATAACAAGTTATTTATCAAGAGATATGTTATACTTTGTAGTTTTGAAGGAGTGGCCCGAGAATATGGTGGGCTAGATAATTTTGCATGAATAAGTAAAAGGCCTTCAGTTCCAGAGATGATCGTGGACTTGAGTTCATACTGTGTCAAATACCACTTGACGAGAAAAAGGTTTTGGGAGGAATACAACGGTATAATAATAAGAATAAAATGACAATTATAGTTATTTATTTATTTATTTTTAAGAAGTCAAGTGATATAAAATATTAATAATTTTGTTGCGTGTTTTAAAAACCAAAAAATACTTTTACTCATAATATAATTATAAGCGAAAATTATTTTATTTTATTTTAAAAAAAGCCATCCTCGTTTAAAATTTAGATATTTTCATACTTGATTTGGGAAAGTATCCGAATTGCAAACTCTGCTCATTTGCAGAGCTTTCTTTCTGTGCCTGCGTGCGTGTGTCTGAGAGGAAGCTCTGATCCCAATGACAGCAATGGTATTTAGTAGTATTTAAATTAAGTGCAGCGTGGCCTGTGTTTAAAGTGAGCATGCAATAGTACTTTTCCTTAATACTGCGGCTGCGCTATTACTTTTTTTTTTTTTTTTTTTTCTTTTTGAGCGTGAGAAATTGGTCATTATGAGTTGAAACAACACCTTTGTTTTTTTTTTTTTTAATTATTATTATTATAATTGCAGAACATTTACTTCTTTGATGCTGCAGAAAGCTGGGTTTCTCGTGCACTTACTTTATTGGTCACTTTTTTATTTTTGTTAGAATTTATAAATTTCAACGTTATTTTTAAAAGATTTTATCTCAACTAGAGAGTTTTATTAAAAAAAAATGATAATCATTAAGTCAAGCATCATTCTTTTCATAGATTATTTACTCACTTCCATTAAAATCCTTTACATTCTAATTATTCTTTTAAAATAAAAAATTTCTATTTTCTCTAAATATAATTCTAAAATATATAAATTTTAAAATACCATTTTCTTGTATTAACGATAATAATTTTTGTATTTCTTAGATATAATATAAAAAATTATCTTTAAACTTTTACTTACCAGAGAATTTCAAACTTAGTGCTTGATAGCATGTATTCTTTCCCATTCTTTGGGGTAACTTGGTTTTGAGGCTATGAAAAATTACTACAACTGTAGGAGAATATAGGAATGCAATCATTAGAGAATAAATAAAGGAAAGTAAATGCAATCCAGGGAATTTCAAATAAACCTGCCACTTTTATGGCTATGATTATGGACAATTACATCTCATGAAAAAGAATAAAGCAAAGGTTGCCACAGGATGAAATGCTTCCATTATTAAAGCTTTGTATTTTCTCTTTCAACCCATAAAGATGGCAGAATTGCATAATAAGAACGCTTATACATGCATTTGGTGGGCAACAAGATAAAACCCACATGCATCAAAGTTGCACCAAGAGTAGAAAAGATACTCAGCATTGGATACCCTAATCAATCTAATGGGAATAACGTTATGGACCAGAAATATGAAATCAAATTCTATTTTGAATATCTTGTTAGATTCTGTGTTACTGTCAGACGCATATTTGATGTACAAACTCATATTTGAAACTCACAGAGAGAAAGAGATCGCTTTATTCCACAATGCCACTATCAAAATTCACAGTATTCGATCAAATTGGCAAACCAAGTGTAAAATTATAATCTTACTTAGAGGCGAAGCATATGCAGTGTAGGAGTACTGTGTTTGATTGGTAGACAAAACCATCTGAAATAGATGGCACGCCCAAATAAAAAAAACAAAGATAAAAATAAAAAGCTATCTTAAAGCTTAAGATTGCCAAACACTGTCTAAAGATTGCAAAGAAGTTGTATGAGAACGCTTTGTAAGCTGGCATGCAATCATCTTGTCTCAACATTTTGTTTTATTTTCTTATTGGAGGAAACACATTGTTGTGACTGTGAAGCCATTTTCATAAGCCATACATACCCATTATACCATTCCAGGGTAAAAATGAGTAGCCCTAGTGGTCCATGAATTTTTGGTTGCAAGTGCTATTCTAGTACGGAAGTCAGTGGCTTTTGGCTGGCTTAGGAAATTCTGTGACCAAAATTTGACCGGTGGGTGGATTGAGAATTTTCATATTTTGGATTTTGAAAAGAAAATGTGCATGTTTCCTTTCCTTATTCAACAAAAGAGGCTAGCCAAGAGAATGAGAGGGGTCGGTGACTGCAGAAATAAGGAAACAAAATCACAAAAAGATTGGAGAGAGAAGAATTAACTGAGGCAGATAGATACTTTTCCATGGAGAATTTGACAAAATAACAACAAACAAATTATGGGTTTTGTTGAATAAACTTCCTTTTATTAGAGAATTACTTGGAAATCTGCATGGCTAGATTGCACCCAAGAATTCTATGAACCTTTGTTGAAAACTGGGTCCTATGATAAGCAATAAAGAATCTATGATACGACTGCTTTGGGACAAGAATGAGACAGAGTACCAGACAAAATATATTATCCCAGTTAGTCCTATACTACAAGAATTGCTTAAACTTAAATATATCCAAGATTCAACTGTGCTATCTGTTATCTAAACTATCAGGTGCTGTCACAAATCTAGAAACGGCAGAGCAATTCTCATGTTGAAGATTGGGACGTATTAAGTTCTGATTCTCCACTTCAATCTGCATTGTAATACAAGTCCATTTGTGCACAGTGGATTTGTATAATTCAACTGATTGATTAGTGATTAGTGAATAGGAAGCACTAGCTTTAGGGACAAATAGTAGGCAAAACCAGTTGAAGATTCGGACGTAGAAAATCATCCACTTGCATTTCAAGATGATAAGAATAGATGAGCTCACAGTGAAATCATTGAAGTTCTTGCAGTCAAGATTTTGGCAGCTTCCAAGTAATTTCTGGAGCCGCAATTCCAAATCTTATTCTCAACAAACTTGCCAGTTTGCAAGTAACCCGTTTACTTGTAATGTTAAACTTGACGTAACTCATTAATGATTCTAGCAGCATTTAGTTTGCACAGGTTCAGGTACAGTCATAGACTAACTATTAATATTAACTTAAGGAACTTGTAATATTTTAGAAGCTCTGGAAATGGAAGTGTAGAAACAGGAGATCATAGCCAGTTCACTAGTCTTACTCTTTAGAACATATCAGATCAGAACGAAGATATAAGAAAACAATGATAACAATTATGGATTCTCCATCACCTCTAAAATAAGATTCTGGATCCAGGCATTTAGTTTGTGCTGAAAGGAGGACTTAACAATAGTATTTGATCATATCACTTTTCTGGCCAAGTTATCTAAGGCAGCAAAGTTCAGACTTCAGATAGATTGTTTTGAGAGTAAAGATAGTACTGATACTTGAAGGAAAATACTTCAGCTTAGAAGGAAAGTTGTACGAGGGAAGAGAAAAAGATGATTTGAAAGATTCTAATCGATGAATTTAGAAGGAAAGCAGCTAAGTTGTTTATTAAAGAGAAACTAAAAATCCCAGATGGCACTTAGAACATAGCTTCAAGTTAATTGAGGATGCCAAAGAGAAAGACGTGATTTGCAAGAGAGAATGGAATCTTTTAGGTGATAAGAAGTACTAGTTGATTAAAGAAGAAATTTAGCAAATATGATTATGAAACTATACCATCAATTTCACAACAAACTGATGACCACTCCATCAAGACCTAGAGAAGAACAAAATAATCGATGCCTTACATAGTAATAATTCAACACACCTCTGAATTAAACAAGAGTTTAAGCCCAAACCCAAGCTATCTGGCCGTGCAAATCCACCTGCAAGTTCACAGCTTCATATCATAAACAAGATAAAAACAAGAACACATGTGGATAAACAAACTAAAAGAGAGAAACTGATACAAAAGTTGAAACCTTGAAGCACCTGTTTCTGGAGACTTGAGTACTGCGGTGAAGGAATAAGAAGGAGCAGGCAAACCAAATCCAGTTCCTATTGAATTCTCTGAGTTATCTATTTCTTCATGTCTCCCAATAATACAATAGAAAAGCAATTGCAGGAACCACAGCCTCAGGAGAATGCTACTTGTTTCACCCAAATTTATAAGACTCTACTGCCCTGAGCCTTGAGAATCATCCTTGGCAGAAGACTGATGCTGATGCTGCTGTTGCTGTTGCTGTTGCATTCTGGCTTGACCCATCTGCTGATAAATCTGCGTCAAGGCTTGTGGGTTCAAAACCCCTATGTGACCATCTTGAGACAAGCCAAGCTCTAAACCGGGCATCTGCTGGTTAGCCCCACCAAGAATTGAGGTGAAACTCATAGGACCCATGTTGGTTGCGGGCAAGTCATAGCCAGGGAAGGCAATTTTTTGGAGGTAATTTGAGCTCTCAGTGGCTAAATTTGTTGTAGATGGTGCAGATGATGACTGAAACCCAAATCCAGTGACGGGGGGCCATAGACCAGTGGCCACATGGGGTCTCCCCAAATTCCCACCAACCATTGCCCAGCTGGTCCTACTCGCTGACCCAATATTGGACCCTCCTAATTCATCGATTTTTTGATGCAATCCTGCAGATAGAGAGGTTCCCTGTGGAGAAACAGAGCCACCAGCAGCAGCTAGAGCTGATGCCGGTATTGTACCTGTCCCAGTAGCTGCGATTATCGATGGCTCCGCTTGCTGCAATAACCACTGTATAGTTTCCCCATCCGATTTGTGACCCAATTCTCTGGTCAACTGAAAGATTCTAGCTGCACATAGAGCTGGCATCCTTATCCTCCTTCCTCTGCCTTCCACCTTGGTGTGTCTATCTTTGTTCGAAGTCCTCTTAGGGGCTAACTGCTTCTTGTTCTCTTCTTTATCTGCAACCACAATCTGGAAATCCTTGATTTCTGCTGGTTTGTTCTCTCCCATGTTCGCTTGTGATTCTGCCTGTACCCGTGCCTGGGAGAGACTCAACAAGTTGGCTACTTGCTTTGAGCCCTTGGGATCCATGAACAGGACACAAGAAAATTTTAAAAAAGAAAAAGAAACAAAAATAATAGAGACTAGATGGGTCCTAGAAGGGTGACGTGAAAAGTCTTAAACTTTCATAAGCTTTCACTGTTTTGGGCAAGACGAAGCCATCAAACATTAAAATCCCAATGTACCCTGCCCATGACAAAATTTTTATCCTTTTTTTTATCAGTGTTTTGGCCACCCCATTACCCACCCTCATTTCATATTCATAAATATGTGTGTATATATATATATATATATAGATCAATGTAACTTTTAACTGCCAGTTTCAGTGCTTCACCCCTTAGGAACTATCAAGTCTGTAAGACACCATACAGAAAGGACATTAACATTTACTGTATTCCTATCTGAATCTTGTGCAGTTAATTAATCTCATTACATGACAAGATATTGATTTTTGAATCGACTATTGCCATAACATGCAGTCTAATCTAACGCCTTACATTTCATCACTTGGGCGACTGCACCACATATATATTCCATTACCTCCTAGGCTCTGTTGTGGATTTTCTGTCTCTATCCATGCTTCCCATAATTGTAATTGCGAATGCCGTCTCTTGTAACTTGCAAGACACTAAAAATGCCAAGTGGACAACTGAAAAATCCAAACGTGCTCTGCCTAGACTGGCTATTTATTACTCTGTACTCATTGTTTCTTTCTATTTAGCCTAGATTATTCCTCATATTTCAATAGTTTTATATAATAAATTTTATTTTCTATAATTTAAGTCAAATTCACCATATGTAATCACGAGTTTCAACGTTAACTGTCCATATGATAAATCACTAAAAACAGATACAATGCTTCAAGAAAAAGAAATGTTGTGAAAATTACCAGGATTGTTATAATAATATATTGGACGGACAGAAATATTTTAAAAAAGAAAAATAGAGAGTTGGGGCAAGGTCTGTTAAGGAAGCTACGAGGGAGGCACACTTGTCATAAGTAACTTTTTTGTTTTTTCGAAAAAAGAAGCTAGAGAGTGGATGGCAGTAACTGGTTGACAATTTGAAATTATGACAGCAAGTGCCTTAAATTTCTCCCATCACAAAGATGCCGCAATTTTCAATTCAGTCTTGAAATTCTATGTGTCTTTATTCCCACAACACAGATATTTTTATAAACAATTCATGATTCATGATAGGCAATGAGTTACGCCGAACCCTAATATATGATATAGAAATATGGGATAGTTGGTGTGTTTTTGTGCTTGTGCTTGCACGGTTAATATCATATTTTATTGAAGATATTAGATCTGTGAATTTATATAGTTTCATCAAATTCCTAGCCAGGTTTAAGCAATGAGGAAAGAAGAAAGCTTCTTTTTAATTAAATTTGTGTCGTTAATAAATTAACGAGACTTTATTTAAACTCTTCTTTTTTTTTTTTTTGGCAAAACCATATATGCATCCACAAATAAGATTAATTAATTGTGTATTATTAACAGGTACTCGATTTAAAAAGAATATAATTTTACACTTATTGCTGTGAAAATTGTTTTAAAAAATTTCAGTTGATTGGTTTTGGAGTAGGAATAAATGCAACCTCTATTCTTGTCTCATTAGAGAAATTTCCGCTAAATCCTCACTCTTCAGAAAAAAAATTATTATCCCTAGAGCACCACAATAATAAGGAAACTTCCTTCAAAGTTTTTTTTTTTTTTGACTGCTCCAAGGGATCAAATTGGTTTTATTAGCAGCTTCTGGTTACACCACATGTTGGTTATAATCCAAGCATGTCCATGTCCATGCCAAAGTGAAAATTAAGTTGAATGGCTAACGTAATAATCGATGCCATTTTTAGTTTATCTTCCTCCTGTCTTATTCTAGGAATCTCCTCCCCCACTTCTCTCTTGCTATATATCGTAGAGATAGTTTTCTTAGAGTAAAATGCCATAAATTTTCATCTTCCATCAGGATTTAAGTATTCATTCAACCTACTACCCTTTCCTTATACTTTCATCCAAATACATCGATCATTTTATTTTGAAAGAATTTTTTTTTTTTTTTTTTCTGGTAAGACATACTGTAAATGTTACAAGTGTTGCATCACTCTTTCATTTGTTAATTTTGTGTTGTTTAACGTTAACCCATTGATGGTATTCAAGCCTTTGTCTGATTTAGACTTCTTAATTTATATAGTTTTCTTTTAAAATATGATACTATTGTCATATGAATTTAATAATGAAGATTACATAAATAACGTACATGTCAACTGTGCCATGGAAGTGATTACCATCAGTTGCTGCTAGCTAGCTAATCAGTTTGTAGATTATTTTGAGTATGAATTAGGTTCTGTAAAAATAGAGCGATTAATTTAATTTTTTTTTTATTTCCCTTTTAAGATATGAAGCTATGCAATATGTTTATTAAATCTTAACTTAGCGTGCACGTTGAAGAGCAAATTAGATGATTAGTCTAAAGATGCTCTAATCCACAAATTTCTAAAGTTTACAGTTTGCATTGATTGTTTTCCCTTTTATCTTAACTAATTAAATTTCTAAAGCCCCCATGACTGGAGAGTGGAGACAATAATTTGCATGCTCTCAAAGATCATAAAGTCAGACTTGTAGTAAAGAAAAAAAACAATCTAGCTAGTGAAATGATCACTGATCAGTCTGCTGGAAACATCCAGAGAGTTAAGATTCCTTGGACATTTACATTTTCTTCACTTTTACACTTCTTTTTCTTATTATTCTCTAAACTTGATTAACAAGCAAAGATGGGTTTGCTTTATGAATCATGACAATAGAAATATAGAGACAAGTGTTTAGTTTTAGTTTTTTTTTTTTCCTTTCTTTCTCTGGGAGCTGAGGTGTTCAAGAACAAGAATAAAAAACCCTTCTTTATCTTTTTTCTTTAGATGTTTAGCTACTTTGGTACTGTAGAGAAGACTAACACTTGAGTTTATGTGTGATAGTAATAATGGGGGGAGAGGCTATGTGTGTGTTGGTGATTGCATGGCTAGTCACATGTGCTTCCCACCAAGCAGACAAGGGAGGCCCCTCATTGAAAGCTAGGCATTGAAATATCATACCCCAAAATCACATGAATTCAAAGCTTGAATGGGAAAATATCTCCTTCGATTCTTTCCATCTGGGTTTTCTTTATGAATTTCCCTCTGGCCTCTCCGATATTTCTTTTAAAAGGATAAGGCTTGAAGATAGGTTTGTCTTAATCACTTTAGTTATGCTCCTATCTCATGTCCTTTTCAAGAGTTAAACCTGTTTTGCGTCCAAATGGCAAAACTTAATAAATTAAAGGCTTTAAATCAATTCTGTCATTCCCTCAAGCATTGGAAGGGTAAATGGGTTAATTGGATCAGATAACTATTTGCTATTTTGTCAGTGTGGTCAGAAGTGTTTATAAGAAACATGTAATTATTAATTCGTTTAAATACTGAAGAATTCACTTTTCATTGCCTATCTACTGCTACACAGTATTGTTACAGCATATGTGGTAAATATCTTACTACAGATATTCTTTTCCATCACACAAGCTATTATTGTTTTGAGTTTAACTTGGGTAAATTAGACTATTGAGATTCTTTTACTATTTTTGTAATGAGTTTGAACGGTGGGGTACTCAGTACTGGTGGTTTAGTGATAGAAATAGAAGATGGTCAAAAAAAAAAAAAAGTGGTAGAAGTAGAAGTAGAAGAGCTAATGATCAACCTTATGAGACATCAATGATGAGGGTCATTTCAAACTTTGTCCAATAGTGGAAATTGCTATTATATTTGAGTGTTGGAATCCTTTCCTTGAGAGTAAATTAAACTCTCTTTTCTCTTTAGCTCAATCAGGCTTTCTTGATTGCAAAAAGTATTATTATTAGTCTAAATTCCACTAAACAGAAAGAAAAAATTGGAAAGGCAGAAGAGAAAAGAAATAACTAAGCATGATATATTTTATTTTCTAGTTGGTAAATATGACTAAGAAGAAGAATGAATGGTGGTGTTTACTGTTAGATTGAGGAGAAGACAGGTTCCAGTCCATCACATTAAAATAGGAGCCACAGCCACCAATGGCTGAGTCTCAATAAAGCTAGAATCTATAACTGAATGACTCTTTCTGATAAGATGGACCTCACCACTATCCTTATGTCCCATCTCATATCTCTATCCTTCTATCTTTTCTGCTTTTTTTTTTTTTTTTTGTTCGTTTCAAAATTTCCAAATAAGCATTTATTGGATTCAAGGTGTTTCATAAGGTGTTAGTGTTAACAATCAGATAGAGATAGTATTGTCTCTCTCTCTTTCTCTGGAAAGAGAGAGTTATATATATAATTGAATAACACCTAGAAAAAGCAGGTATGCTACATGACAGCCTATATAACCTTTTGCAAATTTGAGATAACCCACTGAAATTGGTGGTTTAGGTTTATCAATGTGTCAAAATTTGGTTGAAAAAGATTCCAATGGAGCTTAGTGGTTTACGATCCAAGATGTCACAATCTGTGCCATGTGGCTAGATTGGCAAATTTTGCTGAATTGTGATTTTAGGTTGGCTCGAGGGTAATGGATTTTCCATTAGCAAGGAGAATCTAACGTTGACATGGCACAGAAAAATATTTCAAGAACTGGATTCTCGAGTAAATGAGAGAACAAATATGTCACTGTTTTGCAGAATGATACCCTTGCCTAGGCCAGCTACTCATCCAAACCCTTTTCTGTTCTGCTCTTTCTTTTTCTTCTGGCTACACTTCCAGCCCCTTTAACCCATATGAAAGAATTTCATAGCTTTTTTAGGAAAGAAAATTATAATTTATATTTTGGTACGAACTATGAACAAATTCTATAGAAGATTATTATTATTGGAGTCTTGAACGAAAAGGAAAGAGACAAGGAGGGCCTTCTCTGTTGCTTGGAGTGGCACTGACAAGCACGAGCGCCGCTCCTAGCAAATATAGCAAGAAAACTTCAAAGGCTGTGCGGTTGAGTTTATTGCGTGATTCTACTACCAATGAAGTACCAGTTTGACCTCATGATTCATACTCATAACTAAGCTATCAAGTTAAGTGGGAAAACACAAGAAGAAGAAGAAATTCACTTGAGTGCAAATTGATTTGATACTTGCATGTTCAAGTATAGGCATGTGGGTCATACTAATTTCTCGTAAAATAAATATATTAAAGGTGTTAGAATCTTTGTCATAAACCTTATCCCAAAGAAAACAACAATATAGCACGTGAATATTGTCGTGTCTTTAATAAAATCGGAAATTACTCTAGCTCACAGCAGCATCCAATATCCATGCAAGCATGTAAACTTCTGGCCTTCATCGTCAGTTTCTTTTTTCATCCTTGCTCGCATGGTTGCTCTCCCCATGCTATTTTCCTCAATTCCCATGTCTGAAACATTCAATTTTAAAACTCGAGTAATCACCAATTATTAACATAATCAGAGCTTGATGAAAAATGCAGGAAAAGAAATACATACAGATAATTATTCTCTGTCAACTTGAATCAACAAATATTTAGAGAGGTTAATGTAGAGTTTGTTAATTCAGCTGCTTGCAGAAGGACCGAAGTACATGCAGATGGGGGGATTGATCCTCAAAATAGAGAGGATTGCTGATGGAATTGTCCAAATCCCATCACCACAAATTAAACCTGAAGCAACCGCTCCAGCATAGTCCTCTGCATCCTTCCTATTCAAGCGTTCCCACACAAACAATATCACTGTCCCAACAAACATATCAACAGCAAAGTAAGCACCTACGTAGAACGGAACTGCCATAGCCATGGGTATAGGTATATACTGTGAGAACTTCTTGGGAGTTACATCCCTCAGAAGGTTGATAAGTAGAGCTGCCACAAAGAACCCACAACATAAGGCCAGGCAATGCTTTGGCAGCTCAGAGAATCCCTCGATACCTAGAATGGCCATTTCCCTGAATATAACAGCATATGGTGCTTTATATGGACCATCAGGTGACCCAATGTCAAAAGCAGTCCAGAATAACCAGAATGTGAGAGGGGCAATGACACATCCCATGGCTGTTCCTATTAATTGGCTCACAAACATGGACCTTGCTGAGGAGAGGGTGAGGTAACCTGTCTTAAAATCTTGCATGAGATCAGCTGCAGTTGCAACAATGGACATCATCACAGCACTAGATGCTATCCCTGCTATTACCCCACCGTTTGGCCCAACCAATGCAGCAATTACAAAAAGACCGATCTTCCCATAAGTGGATACCGGACTCCAGTCTGTGAGCCCAGTGCCATAAGAGTTACAAAAGGCAAGGGCAGGGGCAAGGATGTAAGTGCACAGAACCAAGTACCATTTGAGAGGAGGGAAGATAAATGGTATTGTCACTATGGATATTGCAGCAAGGACAACATATCCAGATGCTGCAAACCAGGAGGGTATCCTGTCCTTCAAAAATATCTCATCCCTCCATTTGTGTTCTAATTCCAGCTGAGAACTATCATCATCATCATCATCATCTGATAACATGCACAAGAGGACGATTAACTTCTATCCATAGCATACTTGCTCACGAAAATCTCGGTCACATCAAGCAAGACAGAAAAATGTTAGAGATATAGTCCTCCGTCTATTGATTAAGTCATGTTTAACCAGGGTCATACAACTTATCAGATACTATATGGCTTAGTTTTCAAATAGTAAAGATCATGGGTTGTATCAGTCTTCATCTAAGGAGGTCGACAAATATTGGTATTCCTGTACTTTTACAAATAGAAAAAGAATATAATATTAAGAAAGAGGAGATGTACAAATCAGGAGGGTCAAGAACCCTCGAAAACTAAAAGTATTAATTGCATACCTCTAGCAGCAGAATCCGTCAGTGTAACTATAGATGATAACTCTAGGAGCACTTATTCATGAGAGAAAATCTGCTATCCCATTTTGGTGTTCCATTGCTTATTCCACTCAATGTGATTGGTCAAGAAACTATAAAATAATGCTACCCAAGGAGTGCCCCACTGCTTTAGACCAATCATAATAAGTGGGACAAAAAATAGAACACCTTATGGGACAGTAGATTTGCTCCCCTTATTCATAAGCATTTTTCTATTAAGAGTCAATTAGCTACATTCAGATCTGTTGTTTCAGAAATACACCTCAATTTTAATAATCCACACAGCTCAGCTGTCCAGTGGATGAAGACTCATGTCACCATTACAAGGATTAATTTACGGGCAATATACATAAACACATGCAAAACAACATTTACATAACACTTGCAGACTAATGATAGGAAGGATAGAATTACAATGAAAAAGGACCTATATTTGTCAAAGAAAGAAATGCTCAGGCAGTATTTATTGTACTTACTCTGAACCTCCGTTACAACAGGAAGATTTTTCCGGTTAGAGCTTGTCCTACACATTTCCCTTATAGTTATCAATACAATCTTGATCAGATTGTAAAGACCATCCCCTAGAATAAGGGAGATAGATATGAAGACCTGCATACAACATGATAAAGAAGAAAGCATAACTACAGAATCATGTGAACACTTGTTCTTAAAATTGCAAACAAGCCAAAGTAGGCTGCTTAATTGATCGGAACTTCACTTTTTCCATTCCAGTTTACACTTGCACTTCAGAGAGAACCTCAAGACTCTGTTTCCCTTTGTTCTCGAGATAAGCCTTCAAATATTACGGACAACTAGTAAAATTAACGTGAAGACTTTACAGTGGTGTGTGGCAAGAATATGTTTTTGACATACCTTATATCCATAAAGACCTTTAAAGTCATTGCTACCCAGGTCTGCTGGATACCAATCACCAGCATGACTGGAGATGAAGGGCCACAGAAAACCCCATGATATAATTGCTCCAAGAAGAGCTGAGCAATTGACTATGTGAGGACAAATAAGACCACATCCAACATAAGTTGGACTGAAGTCAAAGTTGAACCTGAATGAGGAGGGAGCCTTATTAGTATCTAGACAAGTAAAAATATATCCAGACCTTCTAAAATTCATTCCACAATAGCAGCATTTACCAGTAAAAGAGAAAGCAACACACTGCTCCTTTAAACACTACTCCAAACTTTTAACAAGTGACAATTGGCAGGGGAAAAAAAAGGAAAAAAGGAAGAATAAGTATTCAGAGATTAAACACACTTGTTTCTGATATGTTTTATATCTAGTTTTCCCAGAAGTAACAAGTTTAAGTTTCATCAGATGTTATCATTATTAGCTAGTTGAGTCGTTTCAGTATTTGCCAATTATAGAGAGCCTTTGGTTTCCTCCTTGGATCACCACACGGAGACGTGTTCAAGTGTTTTTCTTCAAGTTACAAGTCATTGTTTAATGAGTTAGTCGAGTTGCAACTTTGGGTCCACTGAATTTGTTGAGTTCATTTGAGTTGAAAGTTGTTGTTCATTGTGCTCCTTTTATTCACGACCAGTTCAGAACTTAAAAGCATAAAAACTCTAGTTTGGGCGTTTTGCATTATAAAAGTAGGAAAGTTTCTGCTAGTAGTACACCCAGGCAAAGGGTAGCAGTGACATTATACGGATATCCTGAATATTGATAAAGGTATGGGTGTGAGTTTTAAATATGCCTATTTTTGGCCTTTAATCTTACTTTATCTTTTGGCCTTTCACCCTGTCTTTCATTGGACTAACATGTTATGATTATAACAATCAGTCATTAACCCATTGAACTGCGTATACCACATGTATTATCCGAGATCAGCTGCAGTGTTATCTAATGAGAGGGACAGAAGGACAAGTGACTAAGGACAGGAAAGTGGAGAGAAAGACAATAACAAAAGCCTTACGTGTTCTTAAATAGTGTCAACCCAAAGCTAGGGAAGTTGTCAAATCCACATGAATCTCCAATACCACTGAAGAACCACTTAAAGCAGCTCCAGAAAAAGCTGAAGCTTAAATAATTTCCCAGTCGAAGGACTTGGTTCCTGTAAGATTCTCATAGATAAATAAAAATAACGATAAATATAAAAGCAAAGGGAAACTACAACATAAACCATGCACAAACACGGGGAACATAAAAGCTACGAATTTTTTTTAATCAAACCAAGAAATAATAACTAGATTGGTTCAGGGACAAGAAAGTACCACAAACATGTAGTCATTAATAGTATAAGAATCAAAGAATGTAAGATAAGGAATGCTTTGGAGTAATCAGAAATTAACATAATTTCTAATGCATACCTTGCAAGTTCAGATCCAGTTTTGGTATGGAAGCTATTAATTAGCATCGCTGTAGCTGTCCCACTGGGATATGTAAGCTTATAATCCATTACCATAACCTGAGGTCTCATGCACAGCGATCAGAATAAGATGCAAAAGACAAATGCTACCACTAACTATGGTCAAATGCAAAAGATTTAAGAAGATAGGAAGTATCCTTTATATAGAATTAAAAAAGCTATAACAAACTTTTGTACGGCCTCCAGTCTCATTATTTGTTTTACTTTCTCATTTTAGATTTTAGATGTCCGACGAAATTTTTGCACTTTAATGTTGGCAGGCATCAACTTAATTTTTCCTTTTCTTTTTTTGAAAAAAAAACATATTTATCTGTAGGTAAAATATGTGTATCATATTGGCACTTTACATGTCCTAAATTTTTCAATTTCAAACAAAGCAACATAACAAACATGATGGAGAGGAAGAAGTATTACTTTCACCACATATTGAAGCAATCAATCATTCTTGAACCAGCTTCCTTATATAAGGTTGGATAGTTAGCAATAAAACCATATACATGGAATTTCACGTTATTAAAAAAAAAAAAGTTTGGTTGTCATATCGTTGGTTGAACAAATACTCCAAAATACTAAGAAATAACAGTTCTGGTTAGATTAAAGTCACAATGGTTGGCTGAAGTGTAAATATTAAGGACCAAAATTATTGAACATCTTGTTTCATTCTCCAGCATGTATTTCTCCTCCTCCTCACTTTCCTTTGATAATTTAAAAAAAAAAAAAAAAAACAGACTTCAAGAACATTCAAGTAATGAGCCACAGAAGTTACCTTACGAAGTGGAACAAGACTAAAAAGCCCAAGGAAACTGACGATAAACATGAAACCTATCATCCAACCCAAGCCTGCGTTCTTAATATCTTCCGCTCTGTTACCAGGGTAATCGGGGCCAATAAGTTGATAAGTTCTCTCATCCATTGCAATCATGGATGAACCAAACCCCCCTGTAAACAATGTCACAATTGGCGCATTAGTGTAATTTATAGACAACATCATTAGTAAACCACGTTATATGAAGCAACTCTTATAAAGATTTAATGCTAACCAATTTGCTTTGGAAGAAAGTTTAAATAGAAATAGAACAAAACCTTGTCTGCTACACTATTTTTCAGCTCATACAATTAGACAAAGGTCACAGTTTAACATTCATTCTGATCACTGACTTCAAGATTTTGAAAAAGAATGTCCTCCTTGAATGATGTTGATCGACTTTTGTGTGAAATTGATCTTCGAGGAGTCATCGAATTCATACTGGAGATAATCAATAGGTTGCACAAACAGCTTAAAATAAATGCCTCCTGCACTTCTCTGCAACAGTTTTCAGTAGAGTACATTACTAGGTCCTCCTTAACTTATTAATCTAACCCCCTCCAGTCCATGTAGAAAAGGTTATAATGGAGCACGATCCGAGGCAGTGAGAAGGAATAAGGACGCGAATATAATTCTACCCAGAGAATTGTTCTCCTTAATGAACCGGGTTCTTCATTTTCAGGCTTCTATAGGTCTTTCATTTCATTTACTTCAACTCTTTTATCTCACATGCAATTAATTTAATTTGTTCAAAGCTCATCAGTTGATATCATATGCAAACATTAAGCTATCGAGACGAAGACTAAGAAGAAAGGTCAATAGGGAGATGAGAATAAGGACTAGAGAAGACAGAATCTAAAAGCTTTTAAACTGTTGACTAATGTGACAAAAAGGTAACTGAAGAGGTAAGTTGCGTTGACCAGGAGCAGTCATATTCAGTAAGAATATAAGAAGATCCGGGTGCATCAGATATGCCGAGAAAGCATCAAACTTCAAGAGGAAAAACTAGAAGTTCTAACCCAGGTATCCTCTTGGTTGCGAAGGTACATGAATGCAGTGACATAAAAGAATGAGAGAAGTGTTACCGCTAAAAGCGAGGCCATAGCAGGCAACAACACAGGTCTGAATGACGGTATTCTCTTGTCTGGTGAAAGGTTTGGTTAAAAATCCCAACTTGGACATGCATTCAGTCCAGGTCTTGACGAAGAAGAAACCAAGCAACCCAGCAGCGACATTCATCGAAGGAATAATCCCAACCGTCAAATTGAGTTTGTGGGTAATGATGCAGAAAAGACTCCCAAGCACCGCGCTGACAACTAAGCCTCTGATGGTGATTTGGTCCTTCCATTCTGGAACATGCTCTGATTCTGGGGACTGAGGCTTCTCAGAATCCACAATCAATGGCTCTGATATATCGACAGAGGAGCTCTCAGTCCCCATAATAGATACCCCTCTAGGTTTTGATTCTGGAATCAATCAAAAATCAAAATAGAACTGGATCTGCAACCGTAAGATTCAAATATAAGAATAGGATATCCTATTTTCAAAATAACCCAAATTTTTATTAGGTTACGGTATTGATGGCAAGTAGCAGCACACCAAAATAAGAATTGCGTGTGGTACAGGAGATGGATTTGACAGCTAAGCTTAAGCTAAACAATTCAACCGAGTTTTTCTGACCTACGAATGAGAATTAACAACTTGTTTGGAGATTACAGGAGAGGAAAGTAGAACGTGATCATTAAATTAACACAATACTGTTGCATTATTACCGTGGATCATTAAAATAACGAAAATATACAAATAAATTACTGTTTTTTGAGTAATCTCTTTAATTTGACATCGGCTTTTCCGAAAATCTTGAGTTCAAAAATAAGATGCCTTCCATGCTTAAATCCTCAGACCTACAAAGGCAACCTATCCTAAGGATGAAGAATGAATCTATAACATATTCTAGTCTACATTCACATGCTTCCCTTCTGTTCATTTTCATCATTTTTGCATAATATATAGGACAAAACTTGAAATTTTTAATTTCATTAAGATACTGGGCAAAAAGTATTAGCAAATTTTGCCAAATCTTGAAAGCTACTTTTTTTGCTTTCTTTCTTTTCTACATTGTTTGAAGATAAATAAATACTTTTCATATACTACTTAACTTCATGACTGAGGCAATAAAACCTCAACTTTACAAAAATTATAAATAAATTAAAATTGAATGCAATTCAAATTATATTACTCTAGAATGGGTGTCAGTGGACAATGAACACTTTAGATGAGAAATTATTAGTCAAAAAGGAAAATTCAGATGACTATTTTTATAAATTGTAAAAAAAAAATAACTCGTGAGAATTTTGAAGGAATGACTGATATCCATTTTCAGATAAAATAGTAACTAATAAGAAGAAGAAGAAGAAGAGGGGGTCGAGCAACTTAGCCGTGTGTCTTGAGGGCCATTAGGCCTAAATGCCAATTATGGACTCTATTCTCTTTCATGGACTTACCCACTTTTTGCTCGCAGGTTGATTACTTTTTACACAACCTAAAATTACTAAACCCACACTCTAAATATTTTTTTAATATTTTTCCGACTTAGAATTTTTATTTTTATTTTTTTAAAGTTTTTTACCCAAGTACTCTCATCGCAACCCATGTTAATCTTTCAATTTTGCAAAATCTGTAACTGAAAAAAATTCAATTTCAAATTTTACAAAATCCAAAACCTGTTAAAAAAAATTATTTTCAAATTTTGCAAAATCCAAAAAGGGAAAAAATTGCTTTTGAATTTTGAGCAAGTTTCGGATTTTCTAAAATACAAAACCATTAAAAAAATTAATTTCAGATTTTATAAAATCTGAAATTGTAAAAAATAGTTCTGAATTTTACAAAATTCTATTTTTCAAAAAAAAAAAATCAATCCCAGAAAGTTATTGCTAAACAAAATCCGAAGTTGGTGCATGAAAAATTGGGAAAACAAATGGAAGGATGTGTAAGTAGTAAAATTGGGGGTGTGTTAAAAGTAACTCTGTTCGAAGCAACCGCTAAAACCCACTCAAGTATAAACGACTACATTCCAACGTCAGCGTCAGCATGTACAGAAGCTCCATTTACTTTCAGGGTTTGTCTAATTTACTCTAAGTAAAAATATAGTATAGGGTTATTTAACCCCATCCTCTGCAGTAAAATATGCATCATTAATACCTTCATTTATTATAATCTTTGGTGGAAAATAATTACCTGTAACTTGAATTACTGGTTTTCTAACCCCATCCTCTACGCCCGTTATTTTATCAATCCTTTTAGGTTATCCTCCTTCACTCTCTTATTCCGATAAAAACACTGGACGTTAAAGAAGTCTCCATGGGATAGGTTAGGTTTTTACCAAAACCAAATATTTTAATTACATCCAAACCTTTACAATGGCTTGCAACAAATCTCTTTGGAATAGTTTAACCCTAATTGCATATGGGGTGAGTTAAACAAGCCCTTACTTTCGTAGAAATGACTTTAGAAACATTTTATGGAGCCAAGCTGAACGTGTGTTGAATTGTGCCTCAAGAAATAGAAATTGACATTATGAGAGTAACATCACATCTTCCATAAAACTAAACAATAGAATAGTCCCATATTATATGGTAAATGACATTTTTAATCCCTCATCTATTTTAGGTCTAATCTATTAAATCATAGTTATTTCGAGTTTAACTCAGAATTTCATAATAAATAATGTTGAAATTTTTTTATAATTATTTTGTTCTTGAACAAAATTAATTCCAACTTTATCAGAGGGTGAGATATGTATTTGATAGAGTGAGAGAAATAAAAATAATGTAATCTTCTCATTTTTAAACCTAGCAATGTTTCGCTGTGGTAGCCACAGCAGAAACAATGAAACAAGTCTTGCACAATTTTAGACAAATTCCTCGTCCTCGCTGCTACAATAATGAAATTAGGTAAGGCAAACATGTTGTTAATCGAAGTGTGTGTGTTTGAGAGTCTGACGTGGAAATCACATGGTCACAATCTCTCAGTGTTATGGGTCTCGCTTGCTCCCCCACCGACCCCATGCATGACCCATAACTTGGCAGATTTAGTGTTTGTTCTGGTTCGTATTTATAGAATGCCTCTGCCTTAGTCTCCAAATCTCCAAATCTGGCAACTTCCACTTTCATATCCCCACGTTGTTTTCCTAGAAATGAAGATGCCTTGCCACGTATGTCAATCTCAAATCTATTGTTTCACTTGGGTGTTTAATTTATTATGAATAGTTAAAATAAAATAAAATGATGAGTAATTTTACTCTTTTAGACTATTAATAATAATAACTTAAATAAAAAACGAAAGATTAAATGAAATAACATGTTTGGTAAGCTTTTGACAGATTTAACACGTCTTTAATTTTCTGATGTTGCAATAATTGGGTGTAGTACTAGGGACATATTCCCCCGTTTAAACATGGTTTCATGACCAGCATTGCCTGGAACAGATTCTTTCTTGAGCCAAGTTTAACCAGATAAGAAGGCAATATCAAAATAATAGAAAAAGCTAGAAACGGAACCCAACGCATGCAGTTGTTCTCCAGAAATAATGCGTCAACAAGTGAACCGTTCAGCATATGACAAACAAATGCAGTTGATCTTCCTCATCCCCACGTTGTTTACTTTTTAACAGCCAATCCTACATAAGATATGGTTGAATAAACCTGTCAACAGTAAGCCAATCGTACTTCATTATTGCTAATAAAGGACCTCAGAATTATTAGTGGTAGACTAGTATAAATTAGTTGACAAAGATTATTATAATTTATTTAATTAATTAAATGTTATTAATTGAAGTTTTGAATTATAATTGTATCAAAATTTAATAAGTAAAAATTTATTATCCTTGTAATTTTTAAATCAGATCAGTCGTATTGTAACTTGAAACGAAGATATGTGTAGGAAAGCCAGATTTTTTGCCCCTCTCCAAATGGCATGCACTTAGGAAGCATATTCGTGTACTGCTTTGGTACTCTGTCTTGAATCTAGTGGTCTCCATAAAACACCTATCATATGCAGAGAAAAGCTACAAAGGAGAAATGCCAAGTGGCTTTCACATCTATGAAGACTACAGCCTTCTCTGTACTTGGATTGCTTTTTTGGTATAATGCTGACATCGAGGATCATAATTAAGGTCAATTCCTCTTATCAAATTGCTCGACAAGGCAATCAAGTTAGTTGTGATGGCATGATTTGACCATTAAGTCAAAATCATCCCTGCACGACAGGAGTCAAATATAATCTTAAAAAACTCAAACCATGGCCTGCTGATTTGGAGAGATGAAATCCAGTCGCGTCAAAGTGCAGATGAGCAATTGATCTCATGAAAATTACTTGGCAATCCCTCTCCTCTTAATCAATCTGCAAACATTGCAGAATCTAATAATAATCAAATACTTTAATGATCAGCAATGAATGAAAATCATGATGCCCCGCCAGAAATTCCTTTGCAACAAAAGCAATCCTGATAGATATATTTATAAATTATCAGCAATAGTCCATCAAAGGATGATGGAGTCCACTATAATGCATTTGGTGTGTGTGTGTATATACATGATTCAAAATTGATACTGTTTCGGCATCAAAATGTTGAGTGGATTTTCATGCTTTGGATCAATCATCAATGGTTATCAATTAAAATATGCGATGACTTTAATCTACAATTCCATGCATGGCTATACACTTAGCAACTTGGTGGTGTACGTACCAATCTTCAATTTGTCCACTTGATTAGATTTTGAAAAGAATAGCCAACCAAAATGTTGTATCCATCTAAACGTTTTACTCTAGACTCACACCTATCTTAGACCATTCCGGAAACTACCTACTTCCAACTGATTAAGAGTGATAACGAAAAAGCCTTCATGCCATTGCACCTTATCAAATCCCAACCCATTTTCCTTGCACACTTATATACACCAATTTGTCTGCCAAGAAAACTCTAGTGTTACAACACCAAGCCTGGCAAAAAAGGATCAAAATGAAGGTAACTCTAAACTCTA
Source organism: Bauhinia variegata (assembly GCA_022379115.2). Lineage (NCBI taxonomy): Eukaryota > Viridiplantae > Streptophyta > Magnoliopsida > Fabales > Fabaceae > Bauhinia > Bauhinia variegata. The sequence continues at coordinate 1,680,872 of CM039428.1, forward strand.
CCTATTTAGAATGAAACATTCCTTTCAATCCTTTAACTTCATCTATGCCTTAACTTGTTGCAGCTATTTCAATGGGTGCACAGAAAATTTCGGCAGAACAGTAGTGACCCTTTCCAGGATTTCACATTCGGTATTCAACTTTCCTAATAATCCTTCTTTACTTTCATTGAATAGAAAGAAACCACATGTCTTAAAAAGTCATGCAGGTATCCTTATTTCCATCAATATACTAATTTCTTTTGCTACTGCTATTTCAGGAAACCCTTGCACTTGCCTTACCGTGCAATCAACACTGGATGATCAATACCCCCATACAAATCCAAGCTTTAGCTCCACAAATCAATCTAGATTCTCGAAGTCACGCCAACAGGAAAGTCGAGCATCTTATTCTGAATTTGAAGACAAGAGAGATGAGGGGAAGTTTGAAGAAGAAACGTCTACCGTCATCTCTGAGATCTTCCAAGGCTTTCTTACCATTGGAACTCTGGGAGCAGAAACAGTTAGCAATGAGCCAGCAACACCAACATTTGCCACGCCTTCCGAAGACATAGCCGAGATGAATCCAGAGGTGACAGAGAATGACCTGAAGCTCATAAATTATGAGCTAGAGAAGTTCCTTGAGGCTGAAAATAAAGAAGAAAGGTTCTATGAATCATCTGGAAGAAACAGCCATGTTAGCACTATCACACTCAGTGGCAAGCAAATCGATGGAGCTGACGATGAAGATTATGGAAGCACATCTGTTTGTCCACTTCAAGGATATTTATTCGGGTCATCAATTGAACTTACAGAGAGAGTAAGTGAAGTGAGAAAAGAAAGAGCATCACTGGGCGAACTATTTCATAGAACAAAGATCACAAATCAAGACTTTATAGAGACCCGAGGCAGTGGAGAGATAGAAGAGACAGAATTCAGTCAGACACACAAGTCTGCCAAGCATATTATCAGAAAGATGTTCAAAAAGATCCATTCTTCGTCAAAGAACTCTACTGCATCCGAGGGTGATGGAGATGATTCTGCTGCAAGAAATAAGAGATTCCATAAGGTTAGTCTCCATTGCTAGTTCCTCTGCTGCTCTACCTCTAATTGAAATTCCAGTAATTCTCCATATTATCATTTAGTTATTTCTTGGCATCTATGAAGAAATGATTGTCTTTGTTGGGCACATGTCAGACTGGCACGTAACATGACAGTAATACCTATATATAGAAACAAAATGTTATACTTTAATATTTGACAATCCTTAGATGTTTTACAAACATGTTTGGAGTTTGAAGACATATAAGATAGATTTTAGATGTATATGTAGCAGGTGTAATCTTAAATAATATAAATTTATACACTTGTCCCGTCTTTGAATTTTGGGTATGCAGCATAATTCTACATCTCTTTATATTTTAGCCAAGAATTCGATTGGATGTATCATCTGATAGTCAGAATATTAGCCAAGAATGAATCTCTTAAAAGACTAATCAAGTCAAAGTAACAAAATAGAATATTGGTTCATTCATCTTGGCTGGCTATGCAGGTTCTCCGTATGTTCCACAGAAAAGTGTATCCTGAAAACTGCATGAATGCAAAAGCATGCATCAAGTCCCAGAAAGGTAAGATCAAGAGCGACCTCCATGATTGCTGCCATGGAAACGACACTGGAGATCCTACATGCCCTGACAAAAGCGCTAAAGGACTTGCTCCAGCGTCCAAGTCAAGAAAGTGGTCCACACACTGGAAGGCCAAATGGAACCAGCCCCAACGTGGGTTCTATCGCAACTGTTCGAGCGGAAAGAGGGAGCACTGGATCAAAACAGATTCAGAGTGTAAGTACTTGCAATCTCAAGCATGCACCTCTTCTATTTTCATACCCTTTTGCTCAGAAAAGTTTAAAATAGCACGATATTACCATAAGTTAACTTATTTCTTTCAACGTAATATTCAGTTAAGTTTTAGCTAAATAGATAAGCAAAAAGCCAAAACTTGCCTTGTATGTATTTCTCTTATAACCATAAGTCAACACGATAGCGTGTGAACTCTGAATTTAAATGATTTAAGGAACTAAGTCCTCTGTAGATTCTGATGTATTATGAGACATCGTAGTGTTCGAAGAATTCTATGTTGAGAAGATTGACTACAATTTTTGATTTTATAATATAGACTTGGTGCTGGAGCTTTAGCATCTGAAGCTGCAAGAGTGGAGATGAGTTGATACTTTATGAGAGAAGATTGTCAACCTAGTATTTGACAGTATGTCATGCACGTGATTTTGAGTGGGAATTGATAATATGTCAATATGCAAAATTATGTGTATTGTATTTTCCGCAGAGTGAAGATAAATATGTGTGTTTTATGAATGCTTATAAATAAGTAAGTCTAGCTTTAATTACTTTTGGCTAGTTTATATACATATTTATTTATATTATGACGAAATTATTGAAAAATATTCCTGTTACAACAAGAACTCGAGCAAGACCAACCTAATTAAGTATAAGTTGTCCTGCACTGTACTTATATCTTCAGTTTAACTTGACAAAGGCGGTGATATCTTTAACGAGCATTAGTATTACCCCACATGCTTCTTACCATGTCATAGAAGACACAAGAAATCAAAATGAAAATGTAAACGACAAGGAAAAACATGCATCATTAACCACCAGAATTCCCAGGAGCTTCTGTGACGAGGTCCTCCTTATCCCATTTGATACTTTCCTGCAATAACTATCTTGGGATTTCGTCACACATGTCTACTATATACAATGCATCACCAACTTCCACATAATGGCATTGACTTTCTTCACTGGTGATGATTGGAATGTCATAGTAGAGGTTTGGGCGAAAAGTGGAAGTCTTTCCCTTGCTGGGGATGGAAGGGGATTCAAGTGAACTTCTGATGGAGCAAGGAAAGGCTGCAAGATGATTGGTTCAAACATAACCTAACTTTAGGAGGTTGAACCAACAATCTTGTACTTACAGTTCAGTCACTTCATTCACATAGATAGCTTCAAGTCATTGATAAAGCAGAATTTTTTTTTTTTTTCTTTTCTTTAAGAAATTCCACCGCAAGCATCGATGGTGCTGCAAAAGATATATGGAAAAAAAAAAAATAAACAATCTTGAAGCTTGAGCGTCAAAAACCTCAGCCTCCAGTGGTGAACTGGTGATTAACAAGGCAATGAATATTCCCAAATTTATAATGGCAGCGTATCTTCTTTAAGATGGCCACCCATTTCCAAATTTTATAACTACAACTTCCTGAACTAGACCAACCATGTCTATATGAAGAAACTTAATTTTTCTCTCATCCCCCAGAGACAGAACCCATATAAGTTCAAACCATCCTGCCACAGCCAAACATAGCCACAAAAACAGAAAGCACCTAGGAGTTACATTATTACTTTTAAGTTCTAAAACTAAATTGTCCAACCAAGAACATAATTCTGAGATCATGACAATAAGCACAAACTAGAATAAGGTCATGTATTAGTTCTTTTCCTAGTCCAAAAATTCTTGTCTATTTTGAAACAGAATCCATGTTAATTTCCAAAAACCTCATGTTAAAATACATGATCGATCAATCATGTTGAAAATAAATTATTTTATATATAAGAAGCTCAGCAGAATATACATACAATGAACTGAACAAAGATTTTAGTTAAGAAAATAGAAAATATAAAATCAACAGAATAAATTAGAACACAAACCTCAAGTCATGGCTGACAACTAGCAAAGTTAGTTCTTTCTTAAGATGCTTCAGAAGCTTCACAACATCTGCCCGTGCTTTCCAATCTGATCAGTAAACAGAATCAGCTAACGCCTTAAAATTTTTTGGCAATTCATTCAAAAGGACATATGAGATAAAGAAGCTAAGATTCATAACCCTAAAATTTAAGTAAACTAAATAGTACATGGTAAAATTAAAATTTTCAGCAGAAATGGTGTTATAAGAGATTTCAATACATTTGGAAGGAAGCATGGTAGTCTGTCAAGACAAAAGGACCGTAAGCAGGGACTTCTCAACCTTTCCAAATGTCTATAAAGAAAAATGAGTGTTTATTACCATGCAAAAAATTAACATTCATAGAAAGAAAAATTATACCAAAATCTAAATCTTTACCACGTTCTAATGAGTAACACAGAAAATTTAGCAAGTGCGTGCAAATATGAAGACAACCAACAAAAACAGGATCAAGATGGTGCTAAACTAATCGTTATACCAAGACCAGCAAGAGGCTCATCCAGTATCAATAGGTCAGGGATTTGCACCTGCGAAATATGTCAAGAAAAACATACAGTCAATACAACTTCATGTGAAACAGTAATAATTAATTCTTTTTACCAGGAGGCATTTCTTTATCCATGTAATTAACATTAAAAGTAGATTCCTACCGATTGTATTGCCAAGGCAAGATGGCGTTTGTAACCACCACTAAGGGATTGAGGATCTTTATCCAAGGGGATCCCACTTAATCCAACCTAGTAATGAATAAGAAAGAGCATTTACATATATAAAAATATAAGAAAACTGACAAACAATTAAAGGACTTTTATATAAATAATGGGCATAAGCACAACAAAAATAAATAAGAAAATGAAAATGAAAAAGAAAAAATTCATCTCAGGAGTATAAGAGGACACTCTGATCTATATGAAGAAATGAATACCCAGTTAATTGCCCTCTGGAGTCTTAAAGCAAGATGCTCCTTAAATTGAAGGTCACCCTTTTGCCTTGGCCACCCAAAAGTGACTTCATCAAGCACGTTATCAGCCAGAAAATACCTAGGTTGAAAGAGTTACAAAAGGCTACTGATGAAAAAACTCTCTCTTTCATGCTATTAGATAAAAAGGAAGAATTTGACATGCGAAACATAGAAATTAGACAGTACTAAAGTGATATTGGCCACCTGCATCCTAGCTGTTTCTAGTTTTAATCTTCTTGGATTGAAACACATTAACTTCTTAGAATACCCAAAAGTGAAAATCATGGTTGATGTAGCTCAAGATTTACAATATAAGAAGAGTAAAGTTAATACAGAATAAGTTACTGAGTAAAAAAAAAAACTCGTAACATATTAAATTACTTCTTATTTGTACCTTTCAGGGAACTGAAAGACAATACCAACCCTTTCTGGTATCAAGGGCTCTGGAGCTTGACTTGGATTGCCATCATTCCCATATTTTTGGATACAAATGGACCCCGAGGTCGGTTTGCTTATTCCTGCAAGAAGCTAAGTGGATGAAGGGGAGGAAGACACAGGAGGAGTAAGATAAATAGGTGAAAAAGATGAAAAATGCCAATGGTTAAGAAACTAGGTATATCAAAACCAAAGAAAAAGAACATCACATAAAAGGTAGACCTGCAAAAGTGTCATTTTTCCACTTCCACTCTCTCCAATTAGGCCAAAACAGTGGCAAATGACAGAAACAAGTTACAACAGCCAACAGTTATCCCAAATCCTATTTCCTTGAATATGTAAGACACCCAGCATGTCGGCAATAAATCTGTTGCTGAAAAACTAGCAAAGGTCACATTAAGGAGGATAAATGCTAGCAAGTGCTTAAGTCTTATTAGCCCCAAATAATGATTTAAGATTTACCCAATCCCTCCCTTAATATTAAGTTCAATCTCTTTTACATTCCATAGAACAACGTAAAAGATAAACATCATATTTATCCTTTATGTCAAGTAAGTAAAAAAAAAGCGTAATGAAACATTGCTTGAGTAACTCCTCCTAAACTAAGTAATAATTTATAATGTCAACATCCCAAAACTCATATTAAATTTTGTGTAGTGAAATCAAGCGACAGATAAGTACCTTTTCTCTGGAAGCGAAAAGCTAACTGAATTTAAAAGACTGAGCTGAGTTCCTGGGGGTTGATAGCCAAAATCTCTAACCTTAAACAAAAGATTGAATTGCTTTAGTAACTTCCTGTGGTTTTCACTTTAATATTCCTATTTATGCAGAATCCATACTAAGAGTAGAAAAAATTGCAGTTAAAGCAAGTAGTTAAACGGAAAACTAGTTTTCTACATGCTAAATGCATGAAAGGGAGAACCAAATTTGTCAGTTAGGTAGTGCACGCTTCATGTGTATACTTATTACAGCATACTAGCGCGCTATCATTCATTGCTAATTCAAATGTCTTACTGTGCTCATAATTTTCATATTCATATGAATTATCATGCTTACTTTTTCGCTTGTTTATCTTTTATTGTTTTTGCTCTATGGAACTAGTCATTGTATGTGAACGTATGACATTGGTAGAATTTGAACCAACAATTAGCTAACAAACTATTCCCTGAAACTATTAATCATGTATATTACTATTGATGAGAGCCATAATTTATACTGTATACAAAGAACAGTTCTCGCTGAAATCAAATAGAGATGAGCGAAAGGCGCGAATATAACTTGAGAATACGTACTTCAAAGCAAGCGTAATCAGAGCTGATTCTGAGGAGCTGAATTGTTTGAGATTTCAACCTGTAAGAATAAATAATTGATTAATTTAACTGAAGTCGGTGTATGAATGCAATTCAGGTTGAGATGGAGAAAATCACCGAAGCAAAATGCATGGCACAGTAAGGGTGCAAAACGGTAACGCTTGCCCGAAGCGTGAAATGGGAACGACCGGGGAAGGTGGCTTAGGATGAAGTTGAAGCATTGTCAACCCAATCGATCGCTCAAAACTGGAGATGGAGCTTGCCGCGATATTCGACATTCCGGGAAGGAGCTTGTGTGAGTGAGATGGGAGTATACGACAGTAGTTTTGTTTCTGCCACTGCAGACGTGCCTCCACTCTCAGTTCACAGCTCCGATGAAAAATTACTACAACAGAAAATTTCCAATTTTATTCAAAATTATACCAACTTGGGAGGTAGCATACGAAGTGAAATGATTAAGATATTTTTGTTGTTATTAATTTATACATATAATTAATTTATCTATGACATTTAAATATAAATATAAAAACTATTTATAATATTAAAAACGTCTTGTTTCTCATCCCGTCAAGGCTTGAAAAATGTAATTCTGTAAACCCACGAGGAAATTTAATATGCGTGAGTTTTTACTTTTTACTGACTGCAGCGTACATATAACATTTTAATTGTTTTTTACATTTTTCATAAAATTTTAATAACAATAAATTATTAAGACTATCTTAAACCTGACAAGTGTTTATAGTAAATGCTTATGAACTCTTATCAACTTGATTTTTTATATTTTAAATTTATTAATTTGATTATTTAATTTTAAAATTTTAATTAAATTTGTTTTATACATTTAAAACTCTAAATAATTTTGTCTATTATATTTTATATTTATCAATTTAATTTTTACTATTTAAATTTTTTATCAATTTCATCTTTTAAATTTATTAATATTTTTAAAGTGTGAGGAATTAAATTAATAAATTTTATAAATTTAAAAGATTAAATTAATAAAAATTTTAAATGGTGAACAACATATATCCCACGTTATAAAAACATGGTCAAAAGGTAGGGAAAACTCTTGGTCGTTTCCGGCGTACTTGAACCAGTCTGGTCCATTTCACACGCGAAGATCTTCTCTCACAGTTATAATATGAACAACCCGAACACGATGCCTTCTAACTTGTGCATTTATTGCAACCAAGAATGCAAATTGTAGCACCACCAAAATACTAAACTCAGCTTCCAAGAAGAAAAACTAAATGCCAAAAAATGGTTAGGTGCGTATGAACTAAACACAATGTTGGGAGTTTCCATCTCTTTGCTTCCTACTTCCACTGCACCTTCCTAATCTTAATTTTATTAATCAAAATACTTCTATATTATTAAGTTAATTTATAATCACAAGAAAAAAAAATATTAAAAACCTTGGTGGGTAGGTTTAATTCCATGGTTCCACTGCCAAGTCTAGGTCCACCGGCCAAGTTCATAACAATTTCTTCTTGTTAACAACCACTTGTTTTCAATTTTATTTATTTTGCTCATACGTTAATTTAATTATTTTATTTTATGACATTCAAACTTTGACAGCTATAAATAAATAAAACTTGATTCCAACCCGATGGGGATTGCTGTGAGATCATCATCTTCTTCTGTATTATTTCTTAGAGCAAAAAAAAAAAAAAAAAACATTTGTAAGAGTCAACTATCACTCGCTATTTTTATTTTTTAAAGTTACATTCTTGCTTTCTTTCTCCATTTTAAAATTATTTTTAAAAAATATTATTTAATTCTAACAAATAATTATCATTGTTTTGTCTTCAAAAAAATAACGATGATTGGATTTTACGTAATCATCATTACTCGTCATGCAAATTTTACCGACAATAATTATTTTATGCCCTCTTGAAGATTTTTATTTTTATCATTAAAAGAATTATGTGTATTTCTTTAATCGCAGCGTTTTTCCTCCTTCTATACATAAGCGTAAGGTGAGACTAATCTGACACAAGTCGGAGGAGTGGCATTGAGGGAGAATGGAGAACCCAGCCGGAAAGAGAGTGTTGCTCACCTCTAATGGCGATGAGATTTCCCAGAGCATTGCTTACCATCTAGCCAAGCAAGGATGCAGGTCTGTTCTCATTCTCCTTCTTTTCCTTCCGTGCGTTTGTTTCCCGGGAAAAAAGCTGCCCATTCATATTCACTTTAATGTAATGCAGTCAGAAACTCATATGGGTGCATTTGCTATCTTGCTATGTCTCTCAATTGATTTATTATTGTCTCTATTCAGGTTGGTTTTGATGGGAGACGAGAGCTGCTTGCGGAGTATTTGCGACAAAATAATGGGTTCCTTGAAGGGTGTTGCGCCGGTGGAGGTGATCAGGCTCGATATGCAACAAGATAGCGAGGCAGTTTTTCATGAAGCTGTGGATAGCGCATGCAAAGTTTTGGGGAGATTGGATGCTTTTGTAAATTGTTATAGTTACCACGGTACGACTTGTTTCTTTTGGCTTTGAAAATTTTGGGAATCTTCAGCAAAAGTAGCAAAACAGAAGAGAAAATTTCTGGATTATTTTCTTTAGGTATAGTTCAATTGAACGAAAGAGACTATTAGACGTAGTAAATTTTGGTTCGCACCGGAATGACTTTTGGAACTAAAAACAAAGCGCAGCGAATCAGCTGTCGAGTCTCCATTTTTGAATTTTATTAGCATCCAGTTAGTCATTCTTGAATCGTGCTATTTGGTGGGAAGACATTTGGCTGCACATGACTTTGGGTGTGCAAATAGCAATGTCCTTTACTATAAGTTTTTAGTCAGATAGTTTATTTGAATGTCGTGTATATACCACCTGACAATGTTTACAAGGCTTAAAAACATTATAAATCAACAAAAAATTTCAGAATTGTGCTTATATACAATCATCCAGTGATATTTTTGCTTTTGGTTCTTTTCCAACTTTTTGGAATAAGGTATGAAACATTCATCTTCAGGAAATGTCTGCGGGGGGCTGGGATATTCAGTGTATAGATTCTCTCCGCCTTCTACTAAAAAGGGGGACAGATAAGTTTTGAGAAGAACGACAAAGCTAGTTGTACTGATTTTACTGGAGTAGTCTCAATAATATAGTAGTTTCCACTCAGTTGATTCTTTGTATTGCATTGAAGTAACACTTCTTCCAAAAATCCATGCGCAGTATTTTAATTATGCAATAGAGATTATATTGTTTAACAACTGGAGCTACCAGTTTTGGTTTACAGGGAAAGATATTCAATTTGGAAAGAAAACATTTTAGATGATGGGGGAACACGTATGCTTATACTAGGTGAATTAAAGAATACTAATATTGTTGAATATATTTAAAAAAAAAAATTGATAATGAATTTTACTAGTCCCTCTATATGTGGTCCATGGAGGAAATTCAATGGCAAAACCTTTGTTGTAAGACAAGAAAATAATCACCAGCGCCATGAATTTAGGACATCAATCAGACTTTTGCCAATGTGAACCCAGAAGCACTGGCATTGTGGGTGAAGGTAATGTCTGGGGCATTTATAGTTTGTGTCACTTGCCAATGCCAAATGCTTTTTTAGTTGTGCAAATGCTAAATATCTGTGGGTTTAACTAATTTAAATATTTGGTGAAACTAGTAGCAATAAAAGAAGCATTTTGTTTCGTCTCATGAAACTCTATTTGTGATGTTGATGATGAATGTGAAGAAATTAACTAAGGCTTTACTTCTTTGTCCTTTTCTTCAATTTTCAACATAGTTAGGCTTTTTGAATAAGACTGAGTCAGGCTTCTGATCATTTGAAACAGGAAAGATTCAAGAACATCTAGAATTAGCAGAAGATGAGTTCAAAAATATAGTGAAGATAAATTTTACGGCCACATGGTTTTTGTTGAAGGCTGTTGGCCAAAGGATGCGGGACTTCAAGATGGGAGGCTCCATTATATTTTTAATATCAATTCTTGGTGCTGAAAGAGGGCTTTATCCAGGAGCTGCTGCGTATGCTTCAACCTTGGCAGGAGTGCAGCAGTTAGTTAGGGTAAGTGAATATGCACTGCTTTTTCTTCTATAAATCACATAATTATGATGCCTGTATTTGTTGGCAATTATTTTTATTTCAAAATTAGCATTCCCATGTCGATGCATTATATATTTCACATTCCCCCACAAAAAAAAAAAAAACCTGCAAAAAAGAAGAAACATATTTATGACTTAGTGATTATGGTATGTCGGCAGTCCTTGTTTTCCAATACTCACAGAATTTATTTAGGTAAGCACTTACCATGCAATCGAATGATAGGCTTCCTAGTTAATAAAACCAATTTGATGATTGTGTTTTCAAACTTTTTCGCTCCTTTATGTCTTGCAAAAGCTTCTACTACATTGCAACTAAAGTATGTGACACCGGCACCAATTTTCCTGTTGTGATTTATCTGTCTAACCATCATGATGTATTCCATTATGCATAAGCCTTGCAATGGGATTTGATTCAAACCTTGGATTGCTTGTGGGCTGAGTCAGCACAAAAAAGTTAGAATAAGAGCTGGGCCGCGTATGAATTACTTAGAAGGTGAAAGGGAAGTCTCAGATACTTGTCCCGCATGGTAGGGACCTTTGGGTGGGGGCGGGGAGGGCCGGCAGTACATTTAACAACTCCTTAAACCCCCTTTTAATCTATAAAATTTGTTAACAATTATTTTAATGTAATAGTATATTTTGCTATTATTTTAGTTTAACTCAACATAGAGAAATGGATAGGAGGACCCAACTTAGTGATTCAAAAAGCTTGGAAACTAAGAATGCGATTAGAAATGGGTTAGCATGGCAGGTGGGCTAGTACATCTTACTTAGAGAGTGATAGATAGAGATGTCAAGGATGAATCAACCTTGACATGTCACCTAAATGGTACCAAATGACTTTTATCTGTAAAACGAATGTGGTGCATGTTCTGTTAGGTTACTTGGATTTGTTAACAAAAATAAAAGAATGAACAGTGCTATATTGCCCAGGCAAAAGCGCAGAGTGATGATATGGTAGGGCCCATTAACTGCAACAAGAAATTTTATTATTCCAGCTCTGCCCGGCCATACAACCTGTTTACTAAGCGTTTTTGGTAAAAGCTAATCGTGTAGTTGCTTTAGAGTTGCTTTGGTGAAGGAAATAACAATCTCTCGTTTAATTGATTTTATTAGCTTGATTGGCAAACAGCGAACCTTTTTGGTTAAATATGCTTGGTTGGAATCTTGCTTTCCCAGTTGGGCCAGGGCTAGAACTTTTGTCTCATCTAAAGCCCATGTTAGTAGTCTGTTCTTTTTTGCTACATGACATGGGGAGGGGGATGTAGGGGTTTGAAATTTGAATTCCAGCCTGGAAACTCACATGGCACTAAAGCCGCTGGTCTTCTGTACTAGTATACTTGAACATGTCATTTCTGTTGACGGAAGCTTTTTGACGTTTTTGCTTCCCAGTGTTCCCTACAATTAGATTAGTTGAGTGCTCCATCTAATGGGAATAGATATCATACTGAAATTACTGGATGCTATGCCATCATCCAAAGATTAGATGGAAAGTACACAAATGAAATTAGCATGAATAGACAAATGCTGTGCTCAGTGGCTAAAAAGTTTCAGTGTATCTTTATGGTGCAAATAGCAAAAATAGTCATTGGATTAAGTTATAAGCAATGTATTTACGTGAAGTTGTTCTGTTGTATGCTATTGTTTACGAATGAAGTATGAAATAATTGAGTGACGAGAAGAGAGTATTTGATTTCATCTGTCACTTGAGAACATTATGAAGTTTGATACTTTTTCTTCAGATGTTAATCCTTTGTCTAAGTTATATTTATCTCTTGAAGTTGACTTGTTTTTGTGTTGCCGGCTATTGTTCGATTCAGGCGTCGGCTATGGAGATAGGGAAATACAAGATCAGAGTGAATGCCGTTGCACGTGGACTGCACTTGCGCGATGAATACCCATTAGCAGTAGGGACTGAAAGGGCAGAAAAGTTGGTGAAGGAGGCAGCACCACTTCAAAGATGGCTTGATTCTAAGAACGACCTGGCTTCCACAGTCATCTATCTAATTAGTGATGGTTCACGCTACATGACAGGAACAACCATATATGTCGACGGAGCACAGTCTCTAACAAGGCCTCGGATGCGTTCCTATATGTGATTCAGCTGACGGCACTTACTTCTATTGGGTTTAACGTAAAGGGCCAAAAAAAGCATTCTGTAAAGTAATTCTTTTCAGCTTTACTATAAACAGAACATTTTTGAGTTGAGTGCTACAGAGGAAAAGGTTTCTTCTTTGTTGGTCGGTGACACAGATAAGATCAGATGTCATCAGTTGAAGCTATAGATAGAAAAGGTTCAAATCAAGGATTATGCTTTTTACTTAGCTTTCTAAAGGTCAAATTTTATCTGGTTGTTAACATAATTAAGAGCTGCAAATCAAGACCTGCTTGGTCTATATGCATGTACCATATCTGCTGGGTTGGCAAAGATTGAAGAGAGAGAAGCTAATGAAAGGGATTCCATTTCTATTAATGCGAAACACGTGTGTCCATTTGTCCCGTTTTCAATTTCCCAAATGATTGCTCATGAAATTCTATTCGCTTGCTGCATTTGAGATTCTTCAATCATTTCATCTATGTATCCTGCCGCCGCCCTTTGCAAAGTCAATGAGCAAATTTCTGAATCTCAACTCTAAAAAGCATCTGCGCCTTGATACTAAAACCACTACTGACTGGAACTTTTTATTCATTTTGCTAGAAAATAAAACTGTTGCTGTTGCTGCGTATTGAAGGTTATAGCACAAGTTGTTTCTCATCTTGAAAGTTGCCTCACTGCAGGCGGCGCTGATATTCCTGTCCAATTCTTGTCTCGGTCAAAATCTTTTATGCTCTTCTTATTAGGCGCCAATTCTTAACTTAATCTCAATTAATTGTTTGTAACCGATTTCAAATTTTATTAATCAATTTATGAGAAAATTATTCTCAATTTTTGAAATTTTTAAAAAAAATAAAATTAAGTGCCTATCACATGGGAGAAATAACCAAAATATTATAACTTCTCATGGGATATTTTGATCATTTCGCTCCATATAATAAGCATTTGCATTTTCTTAACAATCTACTTTATTTAGCAATCAAGCTCCCATAGTTGAAGAGAATAATTAAGGTCATATTATTTAGTACAACATGTGATTAAAATGTTAAATAAATTTGGGTCCAACCTTGACTAACATAATGGTGGAATTGAAACGCCGTAGTCTAATTTAGATCGCATATTAGGTAGCTGTATTTTTTATTTTATTACATGAATACCGTACGAGTCGAATATTTGTTCTTCAAAAGTCAGCAGCAAATAAACCAAAGTTAGAATTAATGTCCATAATGTTCTTTTGGAACGTGCAATTACAGATCGAACTCAATTGTTTCGCTCACAAACAAGACATGCACACTGTAGGAGACAAACATCCTATCAACTTAGGAAAAATTGATTTGTCATTTTAGGTAAAATATGATTAGACACTCTCTATTTGTAAGCAAAAACTTATGTATTATCTACATTGACAAATTAAAACATTTACCAAGTCACGTGCTAAGCTATCAAATTACATGTAATTGTTTAACAGATATTATAATCTTATCACGTGTGATATGATTTTTTTCATCTTAACGAAAATTTAATATTATACTTTTAAAGAAGAATGCCATATATAAACTACTGACTTATATAATATGAATATGATGGAAAATCCCTAACAGTATAATAATCGAGATACACATGCTACTTGGGAATGATTCATATATCAAAAGCAAAGCAAATAATTGAAGTGTTTACAAAGTCAGAATGTCAAATTTTCTGTTAGAACAGATGGTCTAGTTTTATTCGTTTTTCCTCTTTCTGGGATGTATAGTTTCCAAACAGGTCAAACTACTTGCGAGTGCAACACTTACATTATTAGTTTAATATGGAGTAATTATTAAGCATACTACATATTAGGCATCTGTCAAGCCATAATCTCCTATACCCTACATAATGACATTAATTGTGGATCATCACCTAATTATTTGCTCATCTTTGGTAACCAAAGGTTCCTAACCAGATGGATTTAATATTATTGGAGATTAATTAGCTAATTTCCGAGTTTACCATTAATCTAGCTAGTAGAAGCCTCATCAATTATAGGGACTAGACATCTAATGCAGTATTTATAAGGGAAAAAAATCTAGAACTAGGGTTGGCAGCCTTCTCAATAAAGCCCAGAAAAAAAAAAAAAAAAAACTGTCAGTAGTGCTTTTTTATTTTCCTTGTAGCAAGTATTTCTATCTAAAAAGAAATTTATAATTAATTATGAATGGTGTAATATATAATCTTTAAACATGTACACTAGAAACATATATGCACGTCTGAAGTAACTAGTACAAATAAATCAATATCAAATTTAATGTGACAATATTGGGATAAGACATTTTATCTAATCCGAATGACCAAAAACAGTGGTTTTTTAGTTAGTTCATATATATAATTGGTTTAGACTTAGATTACAAGAAAACTAAATAGAAAATAAAAAGGCGAGATTAATTAGTAGTCTAACTCTAACCACTGGATCCCGAGAATAAGAAATGGAAAACCTTAACTTGCAAGTTTCCCCCCTAAATGGGTAGCACACAGAAACAGAACGCATGGGCCACGAGAGGTCCCAGGTACAAGAAAAATAATTGAACTTGAATGAATGCTATGCTGTGCGTGGATGGAATTTTCTCCCCCTCGTGATGTAAGAATTGTGACATTTTGGGCAAAGTTGATGGCGATATCGTATGTTAATTTGAAAAAAAAGAGGATTGATGGGAGGTTGGGACTCAAACTTGTCCTTTGCCACCTAAGAAAAAAGAACGAGGGAGGGAGGGGACGAAGAATGCAGCCGTGTGATTGTAATTTGACGTGTCAAACCGACTTTGAATAATCTTCAGTGTTGAAGTTGAACCACGCTTTGCCTTTCGGGACCAAGAAAATTAAGACGTTACACGGACCTAACTCTAACGTGCCTATCTTCTTCTGATAATTTTTTTCAAACTTCAAACTCACATGCTTCCCCTGTCCCTCTCTTTATCCTCAACCTGTCACTCTGAATTAGGTGTACAAAACGAGATTGAATATTGCTTCCAAATTCAGCAATAGGGATGTTTCTGCATGCAAGCGTCTAAATTGTCTATGATCCATATTCATGCATGCATGCATGCATGCATGGCTGACGCAGATAAAGATCGACTGGGCATTAATTATAAAAAAATATTCCGGTGACAAAGATTTCAGCTTTTCTGCCTTTGGAGCCATTTTTCGTCAATTCTTGACCACAGCGAATATATATACTTTGCTTTTTTAAAATAAATAAATCACAGATTCTGGTCGGTGTCAAATATAGAATACGAGACACTCGCAGAGGTGTACTGGAAAAGCTAATATAATTGAGCCTTAACACCCTTTGCACCACATTATTTAAGTATTATAAAATTTTGTGTAATATTACATAAACTAGAAAAAAAAAATGAGGTAGAAGAGGAAAAGGAAAAAGAGTTTTATAAAATTAGAATGGTGCACATAAAAAAAAATGGTTTAAATTGTAATTTTTATGAAAAAAAATTATAGATAAAAAATATAAAATAATTTATGAAATTTATTTTAAAAAAATAGAATTCATAACTAAAAAACCTCTAACTATATACAAAGCGGTTAATTAGTTAATGAATATTTACATAATAATTTAAGTTTTTGAGATAAAATTATTTTTTGACATTAATTGTATTAAAAAAGTATGTAATTAATAGTATCAAATAATAATACTAATAATAAAATGAAGAAAGGTTTTCGTGAATACATTTACTAGAATGTCGAGTCAGATTAGATGTGTGTTCTTGAGGAAGCGGAACAAAATTAGGCGCGTGCAGATGTAGCCGCCAACAGCGCTCTGTAGTATTCATGCCACGATAGATACTGTTAGTGAGATGGCAACCGGCGGCGCCTTTTCCTTCGGGATAACATTATTGTCCTAATTTATCTTTAAAAATTATAAAATAATACTATAAATACTATTAAATTATTAAAATAAATTTTTAATTAATCAAATAAAATATGATACTTAAACTAATACAGAAGATATTATTCCTTCACTTGCAACTTAAATGTTTTTAATCTATAATAACATATTTTTAAATAATTTATAAATTTAATGACAATTTTTCTCTTGATAATTGAATTTTTTTAATAAAAGGTTTAATGTGTATCATATCTCATAATTAAGAGAATATCATAAATAGATTGTTTACTAAAAATGACTGCTTGTAATTAAATTGTTATCAACTAAACTAATTCGGTTGCCTAATTGATGTTAACGATTTTATTTTGTTAGTGTATTTTTCTCCTTTTTCCCTCCCTAACTATAATTCTCTTATATATGTAATTGAAAAATCAGCCTTTTGTTGGACCACTTCGGCAGCAGCTATTTCATGGAAGCTGCGAGGCGCAGACATGCACTAAAAAAGATTTGCACCTGCCTACCATCCTTATTAAATAAAAAAAAAAAAAATCAGCCAAGAAAGAATAACTAAGGTTAAAATAAATAAATTAAGAGTTTAATTAGATTAGTATATGGTAATGGTGGGCCCCCAATCCAATCAACGAATTAACCAAACGTGCAATTGATTAACATCGACATGAAAAAGTTACACGTGTGAAGTGGGATCCATGTCAGTTCAAAGGCAACTGCTACTAGTCTTTGTCCGGGCTACCGTTCCACCAATTTAACAAGCATGGCTATTGACTACCAATTTTTCATATTTGAATGAATTAGCGCTCTCGTATCCTAATCAAAACCAGCCCAGTGCGTAAATTAATTGATTTAAAATTATTATAATTTAATTAAAATTTTTAATTTTAAATTATAAGAATATAATTATATTAAAAATTATTACATGGTATCAATAATTTATATCAAAAATAATGAATTATTAACTTTAAATAACTACGTAAATATTATGCATATTGCATATATATACAGATCCATATACACATTCATTCTAACTCTTACTTTCTTATATCATTGAAAAAAAAAATCTGAACATAATTTTGCTTTATATACCTAAGATGGTTTTTTTTTTTTTTTTTACACTTACATTATATTTAATTTTTTAGAAATAAAATTGATATTCATTTATAATAATTAATTTTATCAACAAATACAACTTCAAACTTTTGATTGATAACTCTAGTCTAAAAATCTTTAGAAATTAACCTTACACTTAAATTTCTGAAATAAAAGTATTAACATATATAGGAGATATGAGATATGATATCTGAAAAGCACGAGTAATGTCTTCATCCTAATGATGGAGCCGCCTCTATTTTCCAAGTTAGCTTTTTTACTTATGAAACCTGTGCGCTGCCGCTAATTAACGAAGCTCATTTTTCTCAACAGTCTTGGGACATTAATTTGTCGTGCCGTTTACGACACTATCCCTTCTATATATATCCCTTTAGACTTTCTCATTTCTTCCCCTCAATTCTTCAAACTCCATTCATATTTATTTTCCCTGTATTTGTATCTGTATCTGTATCTGTAGACTAGAGTCTAGACTATGCACAATATATAGCCGCCCCACCATTTATATTCTCCTTTTTTTCCATTTAGTCTTCATTTCCTCTTCTTTTTCCTTCCTTCAGCACAAATAAATACAAAAGCTGGCCTAAATTTTTCCATGGAAAACTATCCTATGTTGTTTCCAATTTCAAATTCAAGTACTGCTATGGGAAGCTCTCATCATCATCAAGGGTTGATCAGTAATTTTGATGGTCAGAGCTCAAATGGGTTCTTGGGTTTGAAGAGCACTAGCACTAGCACTAGCGCTCATGATGATCAGAATAATCTTCATCAGTTGCAGAAAAGAGTTGCAGAAACTGCTAGAGATAACCATGGATTATTATCTCGAGGGGGAAGCATTGTGACTGAGAATCATCATCATCAGATTGGTGATTCTGCGGGTAAAAAGAAAGGTGAGAAGAAGGTTAGAAAGCCTAGATATGCTTTTCAAACGAGGAGCCAAGTGGATATACTTGATGATGGCTATAGGTGGAGGAAATATGGACAGAAAGCTGTTAAGAACAACAAATTCCCCAGGTAAAATTAATCTAATCTCTGCAATGATCTTCATCATCGATCCTTATTTCTTCTGTGCTTGTTTTAATTAATTTCTCTAGTTTTATATATTTTTCAGCAAACGTGTTTGGCGCTGCCAATGGCGCCTACTTAATTTGACCTTTCTTGTAATTAGTACAAGTACGTAATCTAACAAAGCATTGAAAAAAACCCCACAGATCATTTAAAAAGTAGATGATGGTTGAATTCATAATATATAATATAATTGAGTAGCTAAAAGAAAATTAAAGTCTATAAAAGTACTGCAAAACTCAAGCTCATTAATCAATCTTTAATATACTTTAATTTGATGAATATATATATCCATATATATTATATATGAGCATGCTTAATTTGGTCTTGTTCATCATCACGTGCATGTTTGTCTTTAATTAGCTATATATATACTTGGATTTTTTGATCTCTATGATCAATTTTGTTCTCCTAGGGTTCCAGCTTCCTCACTCCTTTTCGTCTCTCTTATCTCTCATGTGCTCATATATACGGTGAAAAGTGAAAACAAAGAGGATATAGAAAGAGAGATTAAGATCCATGTAGAAAAGGCAATAAATATATATGATATTATTGTTATTGCTATATATAATATCTTAATTATGCACAAATCATAAATCCTGCTAACATTCTATGCTACTAGATATCACTGGAAAATTGGCATAGCTAACATTAAAGCATAGACTGGTGTTCTAATTATCATTGTTCGATTCATAAATAAATCCTAACTGTATTCCAAAAGTTAAAAGAAATTATGGTGCAAGGATGATTAATACAATGATCATGTGTAACTAGTAATCAAATCCAAGTTTTTTTGTTTACATTACCTGCATGGTCTCACAATTAAGTTGCCAAGATCCTCTCATTTAATTAACAAATGCGAAGCGAAGTAGTAATGAACTAGAACCCCACACACACACCCACACATAAATGAAAAGAATTTAATACATGTAGTTCCAGAGAAATTAATTAATTAATGTAGTCATTAATATATATTATAGTGTTTTTTATTGATTAATTATATATGTGTGTGGATGAATGCAGGAGCTATTACCGGTGCACATACCAAGGGTGCAATGTGAAGAAGCAAGTGCAACGGCTAACCAAAGACGAGGGTGTGGTGGTGACTACTTACGAGGGAGTCCACAATCACCCAATTGAGAAGACAAGTGATAATTTTGAGCACATCTTGAGTCAGATGCAAATATACAGTACTCCCTTTTGAAAATCTTCCATCCACCATGCTCTTCTGGTATCCATAATCAGCATGCCATGCCTTCGTCAAAACTTCTCTTTTTAATTATTTCTCTCTCTGCAATCTTCATTTATTAGCTGCTGTAAATTCAGTTGTTCAGTTTAATAAATACACATTGATATACTTTATTCCTTCGTTTTTATTTTTCTGCCTTCTCTTAAAACTTAAGGTAGCAGAGAAGCTGATCCACTTAGTTTCTCTACGTTGAAGATCTAGACACACGAAAATACAACTCTGCTGCAAAGCCTGGATAAGATCAATGCATGCCAGGATCTATATATAGTACTCGAATAAACTAAGAACGTTGGTTTTGAAAAAAAGAAATGTTTTTTTAGGTAAGCATTTTTCGTTTATCCATTTTGTTCAAATATGTTATCATTTTTCATTCTTATGATTTTCATGCTTACCTGATTTAGCTATATGTGTCGAAAATTACTGGGAGTGCTCTATATTTCTCATGATCAACATGTTTAAGTTCCAAATCTTTAGTTTGGTATGTATTTATATTAACTCTGCCCTTTATTCAAGTAGTTTTTCTTTGTGAAATTACCTGAAGCCTACGTTTTTTTGAATTCAATTATCGATATTATGCCAGTAATACTTGTACTTTTTTTTGACAAAAAAATGGAGGTTTATTTTTTTAACTAGAAATTCATTAGAATTTTTTTTTTTCTTTTGGGATTCAAAGAGGAACTTATCATAGTAAACTCTACTTAATTTTCATTAAAATCCTATTAAATCCATAAAAAAGACGGAGGTGGATAGTGGGAATCGAACCCACATCTTCTCCTTGGCAAAGAGAAATTTTACTATTCGACTATATCTGCATTTTTTATCGTTCTTCATACGTAAGTAATATATGGATTCTATTTGTACAGAGTTAGATCTGAATAACGAAAGAAATATAAAAAAAATGGAATTCTATAGAATTATAATGAAAACGATATCTATAATACTATTATGATTATTATATATTATTATTACGATTATAGGAATATGATTCTAAATAATAATAGAATTTATAATAATATATTTTCTATTTCATTTTCATTTATATTAATAATAAATTGAATTTATATAAATTCAATATATTATAATTTTTTAATTTTACAATAATAATATAAGATATAAGATTTTTCCAATAGAAGAAGTTTGACCCCCCAGATTATTTGGGATTGTGACACACATTAAAATGTAATATAAGTCCCAAAAATGCAAATAAAAAAACTGAATAATTTGGGGGAGGGGTCATTTCATTTTTCGATCTAGAAAAAAAATAGGTTATTAAGAATACCCACTAGAAAGACTAAGCCAATCCATAACGATGTACCGTAAAATAAAATATTTTGTTACTCGATCAACCATCCAGCGAAGCAAATACAGCAGGTACACTAATCAGTAAAATCCGCATAGGGTTTTCTTGTTATTTTCTTTTCTCTTCTCCTTGTATTACAAGTTACAACCATGCCACGTAGTTGCAACTAGTAATTAATGGATATGGACATATGGTAGACCAAAATATTATAATCTTAGAGCATGGAAAATTAAATACCAGCTGGTAGATGGAGAGTATATCTAAAAGGTATTTGCATGAAAGAATATTCAAATTTGGGATAAGCGTGGTAAGAAATTAATAATGAAGAATATTGGTGACATAGAAACAAGAAAGATGAATTAATCCTCTAGAATGCTAATGTTTTGGGGGAAGTGGATTATCTGCAGTCGATTACATGTTGTCCGATCTGTTAAAGCTGCACAATCAGTATAAATCGAACAGTCTGCAGTTAACTACACGACTGCAGAAGATCCGGATTCATGTTTTGGGTTGTTGGCTAAGTGTGCACCAGCTTGGTTGAAACCAAAAGCACGTGGTTTATAGATATTTCTTTATTTGGTGAGTGGTTCATAGAATTTTGCTAGTGTTAGAGGTGAAAGTACGACAATTAAAGATGGGGTAAGTGAAATATATAGAGACGAAATTAAAAATGTTTGTTAAGTTGGGGACATTCGTCCAATGAAATTGGAAGAATATTTAGAGAAATGAAAATGATAGGTTACTTTAATTTGTTGGTAAAGTGAATGCCGTTGGAGTTGTTTGGGAGGGTGGGTAAGAGGAAGTTCACTCCAGCCTGCAAATTGGCGTGACCTATATTCTTAATTAAAATTAGTGTTGTTACAAAGATCTAAAAAAATCACGTACATTGGCTAAGATTCCAATACTGTTGATAGAATAATACTTTGAGGTAGTTATAATATAATTAAAAGTTTTAAATTCAAGTTTTAATAATATAGTTATATTAAAATTTAATAAATAAAGCTTTTCTGCACTTATATTAGATTAATAAATACTCAAAGTCACGTCAAATACCAATTATTCATAAAATAATAATAATAATAAAATTTAAGTTTAATTATATAAAAGAAAATCTAATTCTTTTTGGCAGTTTTTTTGCATTTTACAGAAACCAATTATTCTTTTTCTTTTGTTGAAGGAAACTAAAAATTCCGGTTTACATAATTAAATGACTATTTTAAAAAAAAAATTGCAATAACTTGAAATTTCAAATTTTGAATCTCACAAAAATAAAAATAAAAAGTAAATTATTAAACAAATATTAAAATTGTGTAGTTTAAAATCTGTTATTGATACTTACTATTGTTAATAAATAAATTTATATAAAAACATTTTTTAAGTCTTAAGATGTACTTTAATTCTAATAAACTTTAAAACCTAATTCACCTAAACTTATATAATAAAAATAAGTAATTAATCAAGGCATAAATTGCATGTATAATAAATTACTCAATCTGTGTAATTTATTGAAAAGGTTTTTGATAGTGGGGACATTCCAATCTTTAATACTCAAACTTCCATTCATTATTGATAACATATCTTATTATTTTTTTTTATCAATTTATCTATGAATTGTGCATCATCTTATTTATTTGTTCTCCTCCACTATCAAACCACTACAATATGAGGTCCATGGGCTAATTTAATAAGTGAAGTCAAATTTGAGAAGAGATTACCTCATAAACAATTACATTAGTTGCTTTTCCCACCTTAAAACTGCCAAAAATTGTCTAACTCAATGAAAGTGACCTTAGAAAGTAAAATAAAGCCATAGGGAAAATTGCTATTATTTGAAAGATGCTTTTTTAAAAATAATTGTGGATCCCTTAGCAAATAAAAATGAAATCTTGCCTTGTGTCTTCACTTTTCCATGGAAAATAATGCTAGAAAATACATGTGTCTATATGTCAAGGAATAAGGACAGCATACTTTATTCTACAGTAATCATCATTTGATAAAGATCCTTTTGGGTCATATAATTTGATATTAATGGGTAAAACACTACCAATATATATAACAAATGCATAACTTCAAAAACATTGGCACTTAGTGAAATATTAAAAAATAAAAATGAAGAGAAAGTATGTTTGTCAAATTAAAAAAAAGTTGGTTGTGACCAAATCTATTCACATCTATGACCACTTCTTATCATTATAATTAAAAAAAGGCCAAATGTTATATTTAATTTTTTAATGAAATCAATGTAAGATGCATAAACCACCACTTTAAAGAGATTCCAAAAGATTTAATAGTTTGAGTTACCTTTATTAAAAGGGTTAATATATTAAGAAATATTCTTATTTTAAATAAGATTTAATTTCATATAAAAAAATAATATCCGAATACAAATTTGAAGTTTTAGAACGAGTTGCACTTCACTAAATGTTGGGACAAGTTGAACATGGTTTACTCATTATATGATCACTTGAAAGATACTCTATCATAAATATTAGACTAGTTATACAAATGTTACACAGAAAATGTATAATTCTTAGGTAGTTAAATTTGAATTTAAGTATATATCTAAACCTTTTTTTTAAAAAAAAAAAATGAATACAATTAAGTTCATGCAGCAATTATTCTTCTAGAAATATGATTCTACATAAACAAACAAATTTATTTCATATCAAAACAAACAGAAACAAAATTGTTAGTCTAATCAATAAATTAAAATTCTACGTTGTAATTATATCGCAAAGTTTATGCATAAAACTATACCAATTCGTTTGGATTGTTCCAAAGAAATCATTCTAATAATTGAACACCAAAAAAAAATCTTATATAATAACAATTTTATGTTTGAATTCTATTAAAAAAAATGTGAATTTTTATGATAAAATACATTAAAATAACACATTTTAATATAAATTATTATGTATAAATGAAGAAAAAGTTAGGAGTTATCTTTGGACCATCTACTATAATTCATCATTGCACTTGCCTTCTCACCAATATGAGCCCACTCATCGCCCATCACAAAACAGAGAGGCGTGGTCGCCTGGGTGCCTCGGAGAGTTGCAGTCATTTCCCTTTTTAACTTCTGGTTTACTTTTTATTTTTCTTTTAACTTTTCTGGAAAGTTACAGATATGATATCATATAGTCCAAAGCTGCAGTTCCTTTCTCAACCAGTTGCCCACTACCTGTTTGTTTTATTGTTTTTATCTCTGCCTATTCTCTTAAGCACAAACTGAAAAAAATAAAATATTGACCCAAGACGACTTACAAAAAACCAGCAGATCTTACTGTGCCCTTTCTCGTCGTATAGAAGCTGCTTCGGCCCTTTTCTCTGCCCTCTGCTGCTCCTTCATTAAATTAGATTGGCGTAGCTGCTCAACGTGTATCTCGAGTAACAACTTTGTCTCTCATCCTATCCCTGGGAGAACATGGATTTTGCTGCTTCTCTGGTTCTACCCATTTTTTTGGAGGATGCTCTGCAGCTTTAAAGTTATAAGGGATGTAAGTTTTGGAAATCCATGTCCTGAATCCAAGTGCCCCGTTTATGGGCATTTTCTATTGTAGAAAAAAACAAATGCTTGAGTTGACATAAATTTCTTTTTCCCCCACCTTGATAGCCAAGTGACAATTATATTGTGTTCTTTCTGGATGTCATCCAATATCCCCCAGTTTTGCGAGTGACGTAGTTTTAATTTAAAATTCCGGGAGCTGGGTTTATATTCTCTTGGCTTCCTCTGATAAACCAATTTTAGAGGATCACCTACCTTTCTCTTTTTTCATTGCCCCTTTTGTTTCTCCTGTTAATCTTTTGTAATTTGAGTCAAAGTCTGCAACTTTTTTCACCATTATCTAAGAGGGAATAGGTTATGTTCAGAATCTGATTCCTGTTGAAGTGGTTTGCAGGCTTGGTTGGTATCTCGGTAAAGACAGAAACATTGGCCATGGAGTGGGACTGGAAAGAATGTGTGTGGGATCCGGCTGGGCTAGAAGTATCAAGTGGTGGCTCGGCAGAGCACAACTGTGGAGGAGCTTCGGTGAATTCGAAGATTGTAGAGACTTGTGATTCGTCTGAAAAATCAGGTTCCGATTCTGCTGCTAAGGACCCAAGAGAGTCAAAAACGGCATCATCCCCTTCTGGTTCTGGGTCGTCAAAGAGGAGCCGTATGAATAATGGATCGCAGAATATGACGTGCTCGGTAGATGGCTGCAACTCCGACCTCAGTAGTTGCAGAGAATATCACCGTCGCCACAGGGTCTGTGAGAAACACTCCAAGACCCCTATAGTACTTGTAGGGGGCAAGCAGCAGCGGTTCTGCCAACAATGCAGCAGGTACCAACTCAACTTGCTTCTCTCGGGGTGTTGGGGTGAATTGGAATCCTTCAGTTCTAGTTTGTCTTTTGTTGTCTGAAATCGTTTTGTAACTGGGAGTGTTACCAATTATTGTAGATTTCACTCTCTAGGGGAGTTTGATGAGGTTAAGAGGAGTTGCAGAAAGCGTCTTGATGGGCATAACAGGCGCAGAAGAAAACCTCAGGCACCGTCTCTTTTCATGGCTGCTGAGAGATTTCTGACCAATTACAAAGGTTTGGATGATATCCCAAGATTCTAAGATAACCTTTCTGCTTCATTTGACTAGAGCTTCAAATCAGGATAGATGTGATTATAAGAATCTGAAATTAAGATGAAATATCTGCTTATTAGAAAACAGGAAGCAAGAAATACTAAGTCACTCAAATGATCTTCCCACTTTCGGTTTTATGCCGAGGTGAAGAAATGGAAAATTCTGAACAATCTTCCCTTTAGTTTTGTGCTGAGTAGTAAATGAAACACTGACATTAGAGGACTGCTAAATGCTGTTTTTATATTGCTGATGAAACGGATTTCCTGTCTTGTGTTATCTATAGCAAGATGGTTCAAAGTCTCAATAGCTTCTATTGTTGAGGCATGAATGCATCATAAAGTAAGTAAAATTGATTCTGACTCCTGGAATAATCTTTGCAGAGGAATAGGAAACTTAGGATTGACAAGCATCTATTTTCTAGTTCAGTTTCTGCTAATGCATATTAGTTTCGTTTTTCCTTATTCGTTGTCTGCAAAAGCTGTCTGATTAGTCTGGACTTTGGCACTGACTTGCCTTTCCTACAATTTAGGGCCCAGAATCCTGCACTTCGGTGGTCCTCAGACATATGCCAATCCTATTACGAGAAATATGTGGCCTGTCACTGCCAAAACTGGAGCTGATTCCATAAACTATGATCGGCGCCTACCTTTGCACAGGACTGAACAACAAAGAGTTATGAACTCGTTTGCTAGCGTACCACATGGACAAGATAAGCAACTTCCTCTCTTGCATGGAAATGACCCTTTTGCAGGCTTTGGCAATGAAGCAGTGCCTGTAATTTCAGCAAGTCAGCCAATATATGATGCCATTGCCTCTGCAGCAGCAAGTGGAAAGGGCAGCCAGAAGCTGGCTTCCGATGGCAAACCCGGATCTTTCGACTCGGGTTGTGCTCTCTATCTTCTGTCAACACCTCAAGCACAAAATTCCGAGTTGAGCTCGGTGCAGTCCAGCATCTCCTGCCCTGTACAATCTCCGTTAGGATATGATCATTTTGATGCTGTGGACAAGTATTCATTCCCAGAAAGTTCCAGAGATAAGCCTACTGGTCCAGTATTGGTTCTAGAAGCAAACACAAACAACCTTCACTGCAGTGGGATGCTGCGCGATGGATTGCTTGGAAATGGAGACTCGGTGACACTCCCATTTTTCTGGGAATAGGTGCTAACTCAATTGGTTACCCTGTCTGAGTTGACTATTCCTAGAATTGTTGATCATGACTTTGTGTACTCATAATAAAGAAAGCTAAACTTGTTGAAGCTTTTAGAAAACTCGTTTGTTTCTGCCATTTCAATTTCGCTAATGATTTAATCTCCAACAACAAAGCTGGGATAGGTAATTGTTGTCTGCCCAATAACATAGAACTCTTTGCTTTGATGCTAAACAAGTGGATTAAATCTGTTGAATTCTATTACTTTTAATTTAACCAAAGTATGATTTGTTGCCCAAACTAAGTTAGGCAATGATTGGTTATAAAATTATTACTGTGATGGAGTTTGGTGCTAGGAACATTAAAATATTGTGGAGAGTAACTTGATTATATATATATATATATACACTTTTATGGCTAATTGGCTCGAGTTGGTTGGGAGAAGATGAAGTCCAAAAAGGAAATGGAGGCCACTAGGCGTCGTTATTCTAGCTGGCTTTACTTGGGGATTACCGACCAATGAGGTTACCTCTGGGCTAAAAAATAGAGCAGGGCCACCATTTTTGTTTCCTTTATCTGATAGATTTAGGCGGTGGATGAATGGTGGCAACTTATGGAAAGAGAACAGGATAGCGTAGGACCGTTGCGCCTTTGTCTCATTGATGCCATTCAAGACATTTGGTGTAAAATATATTTAAATTATTATAATATAATATAATACTCAAGATTTAGATATTTGTTTTCTTGAGCAAGTCCTCAACATATAGCTTCTCTGAAGTGCCCAAAAGAAAGAGTCCATCTTATTTCTTGCGTCACTTAATATTTTACGGAGAGAGTCTGTGGGGTGGTCCTGCTTTATCTCTTCCTCGCATAGAGACAATGAACGAGTAACATTTGAACCCCAGTACCCTACAATCATGCAGTTGACGATGCAATACAACAGGCAAGAGTTATAATTCTCATCACGTCACTTGTGCCACATCATCCACTGCGTGAATAGCAAAAGGAGAATTTTAACATATTTTCCCTAACGAGGTTTGGGTAAGGTGAGATCATCAATCCTGCTGAGTCACTTGTTTTCATCAGAGTGGAGTAAGTAAACAAATTATTAATATATTCCTATCCTAAACTATAAATTATTTTAATTTCATTTTCATTTTCCTACTCTATTATCAGAAATCAAACAATTAATAGCGTTCGTCATTTGTGATTTGTCGTAAACAGAATATGAAAAAGACTTTAGTGGTCCACCCCTATTTGTCTAATAAGTTTTTTTTTTTTTTTTTTTCATTTTTCCTCATAACGCGTCAGCCTTTTTGGTTTTATTTTTTATAATAAGGAAACAAATTGATGGAGAATAAGATTATCACTGAATTGATTTTGCATATTTTGCTTGGTTAACGGAGATGTTCTTTACTTTTTGCTAGAATGGACAAGTTGTTGATTTGACGCTACTCAAAGCAAGAAAAGATACTTGTATGCACACACACCTTGTGGAATACTTCATGTCAACTAAACATTGAATAAATGGTATTAAAACTGAAGATAATACATAAATTACTTTTTGGTTGAAAAGATGAACCATCGGAGATTTATGAAAAGCAAACGGTAGTCAAGAAAAACAAACGGGTCTTACTAGACCTTGATCTCTAAGCACCTTTTTTATATTAATATTCATCCAAATCCCCGAAAAAGGAAGAACCCAGAAAACAACTAATTAGACTCCAAAAACAGGCTCCTTAATCATCCCAACAAAATCACATTAAGTAGTAATAGATTTTAACAAAGATATGAATAAATTAGGGGCTTATTATACTCCGCGGCATGGCGTGATGGTATCAGAGAGACCAACGTTGAAGAATTCCTCGCCCAAGACAAGAATAGAATCATCACAATCGTTAAAATTCCACAACCCGTCCTGAAAAAGGAGGGGAATGGAGAACATCAACGTGCATATAGATTTCAGCAGACGGATTGTCCTTCAGATAGCACATATAAGCAAAACTTTGGGGTGTGATAATATATTATACCACAGTAGTGACGAAACGATTGTATATTTATGGTCGACATATTCAAGGAAAATCTAAGATAATTCTCTACCATTCTCGTAGTTCAGATAAGCAAAAATTAAGCAGGAAATGGAACTTCTTTGCTCAAATACTTACAAACTTCTTGGTAGATAGTTTAGAACAAGAATAATAGGGGAAACTACAAATAGTTTGCATGAAAAGAACTTTATTTAATAGCAAAACCATTCATATACTCAAATATGGCAAGATGAGAGAGAAAGAAAAAGAAACAAGTAGATTACTACGATAAACATCCCTAGCACCTGCATTATACATTAGTTCTTATCTTCCTTGGGAATGTCTTTTGGAGGAACCTTTGATTCCATTTCCTTAGTGGACTTCTCGATCACCCTAAAAAAATGCATTAAATATCATATAAAAACCTATCAATAATCCACTAAACAAATAATCATCAAAATAATTGGCAGTTTGATACCGAAGAACAGAAAACAGGGGCGGCAGGTAGACAAATGCCTTAAAAACCGGAAAGCCAAACACTCATTCAGCACAGTAAGGACATGTTTTATGGGTACATTAAGTTGCTCTCTTTCAGGAGCGCAGGCCAGAACTATGTGATGAATGAAGGTCTAACTCAATCCTCTCTAGTCTCCACCATCTTTATCATATTGGAGTTAGTTGGTTGAAAGACAATTGAGATTGGCCTCTTGAACGCTTCTTCACCATTCATCCCCGTTAAATTTCATAATTTAATCCATGATTATGTCTATCAGTTTTACAACATTCATGTTGTTTTTCTCACAGAGGCTGTTGTTTACTTACTCTCTTCTGACATCCATTCATTTCCCTGGTATGTTTAGTGACTCAATAGAAAAACAAAAGTGTCTTTTTCTTTCTTTGATAAGTTAAAGTCAACGCGGTTGCCACAAAAGCCATAACACCCCTCCCTCAGCACTCCTGATTTGCGGTTGATTATTAAGGGGGAAAAACAGAGATGGAAATGCCAACATGAATCTACCTTCATAACCATGTCTAAGATATTCAAACCAACACTCCACACATATTCTCCCTAGAGAACCAAAAAGAAAAACCAATCCAAACCAAAGTTGCCATGTTATTTTCCAATAAGATTCTTAACATGCATTTTTACTAGGGCTGACACTATGAGCCAGGAGATCATATTGGGAAAATGTTAATAACTCTTTAGTTTAGTTTACTCCCATACCAACACTTAAAAGAAGAAACCCAATCAAACTAAAAGAAGAGCTTGGATTTTCTTTATAAAATATCTGTTTATTTGGATAGAAGGGTTTTCTTTGATAGGATGGATCCAGTGGATCACTAACTTCTACGGTTTCCCTTTCCCGTTGGGAGGGCAGGTTACATCATCTGGCATATCACTTCTATAGCATTTTGTGATTCATTGGTAAGCCTCTATCTGCCAAAAATGAGTACATGTTAATTAAGCCAACATCGTCAGAACCCATTCCAGGAAACCAGTTGAAACCAAACATTACTGACCTTGCCAGTCAAACATAACGTACACCTTTCTCTTTCTATTAGTAATTTAGTAATGAATTGTTCAGGAAAATAAAGATACCATGCTTTCCAACAAGTATATTATGATTGGTAAGAACTATAATTGGTTCTACACAACAACCAAAAAGACAAAAAAAAAAAACTTAATAGAATAATTCACATTCCCAAAGAGGGGCAGGAAATAAAAAACCAGGACTAGAAGTCACGAGTCTCAAAGAGTCAGAACAAACTATGCTGGTGACTGCATACACTAGATATATGCAATAATCCTATATAAGCAGAATTTCGTAGCATTAAAACAAATGCCTCGTGCGAGCAGATGAGAGAAATGTCTAAGCATAAAATGCTCGGGCAGGTTTATGAGAAGCATATAATATTTTGAACAAAGGTGCTCACACAAAGAGAGAAGCAATTATTTATATGCATCGATCTTTCCTTTGTCATTCTAGAAGTTCAAATATGAGCAATTCAAATTCCCCCAACAAGAAAAATCCACCTATACTCCAAAAACATGAATTAGCCCAAGCAATTCAAATTCATACAGCTTGCACGCTATGCAGCCATAAATTCTGCTATATATTATTACCAACGATGTCATCAACAAAGGATTCTATATTTCTCCTAGCATAATTTGTAAACGCTATCAATCTGTCAACGCAACTATACTATAATACTAAGCTCAGACAAAGGAAATGATGCGCCAAATATATATATATATATATGATCAAGAAAAAGAGTTACTTAGCAGATTCGGTAGTTTCTTCTTCAAGCCAGTTGCGGATGTGCTTGGCGTTACGCCTGAAGATGGACGCCGATTGCTTCACATCACTCCGCAGCAGAAGTATCACGGCGCTAACGCCAGCCACTGTAAGCACGAAGTTCGTCAATCCCATACTCTGCCAAAATCTCAATTCCCCGCTACCATCCAAATCAAACACAAACATACTACAGAAAAGCGTCGCGCGAATTGTTTGTTGGAGAAGACGATGACATCAGATGGTTAGGGCAGTCTCCAATATATTGGGCCTATGGCGATCCAATTCAATGTTAAATAGGCCTACCATCCCCCATTGGGCCAAGAACGTAAAATTTTAAAATATGGCCCACGAAGAGGAATATATTCAATTAGATCCTTGGGAAACGAAATGATTAATTCTAAATAAGATACCACAAGGTTAAACATTTGCTTTGTTTTGGTTAAAAAATTTAAGTGAGTTGGGTTTTGAAAATTTACTAAGATTAAGGCATTCTTTTAGTTTAGAGAATATTTATAAGAAAATTATAAATTATTTACCAACAAAAACATTAAATAATAGTGAAATTCATACCTGAGCTAAAACATTTATTATTTTATTATGGAAGTTGGTTGGGTGGGATCTAATTAGATGGAATTATGAGAATGGGTAGGCTATTATAGACGTATAACAACGAGAAAAAATATTAAAAAAAAAAAAAATACAAATCTCACATATGAAGAAATAAACCTTGTTTGTTGAAGAATATATAAGTTAAGAGAATGATTGTTTAAAGTGTATGAGTGAATCTTGATCTGGAAAGGGAAATTTGAGAAAGTTTGGTGGGTCAATGTTGATGATTTTTGACCAAAGATTGTGATGTAAAATGGTAGCTAGCGCACGCATGCAATGCAATCTTATCTGAGCAAGTGAGAAGGGTTTGTACTATAAAAGGCTTAAATTAGATTTGAAGTAAAGTGCTTCTTTTTTCTCTTTTGATGCAGAAATATGCCATGACAGCTTGCTGCTTCCTTGGTAGTTACCCTGTCATCATAATTCATAAAGCCAACAGAAGGCGTAGTCATTAACATGGACTGTTCATGGAATCAGACAAAAGAATCACAATTCTATCAATAAAAAGTGAATCTTCATCAATAATTTGAACCAATTATAGTATTATTATTAAATTTTTATTATTAATCTCCGCAATTAACATATTTCAATTTTCTTAGCTACGAGCTTTTTAATATCAATTCTTATAATTTTTGTTGGTGTAGTTATATATATATAAGCATGCACCTAACTATTAAGAATTCAATATGTCCACATTAAAACACATTATACGAAATGTAATATGATCTTTTTTGTTAGTAAAAACTATTTGAAATCCAATCTAAATTCGAGCATGGTAAGTCAATTGTGATGAACATATTTTGGCTAACTGGCATGCATTGTTTAGTTGAGTAGTGAATTATATAGAAATAGAATATTGCATTGAGTGGGCCAAGAAGAAAGGAAGAATGCCGCATGGATTGACATCAAGTGACAAGATTAGAACCTACCTAAACTGTAGGTTACACGGCCTAATCAACATATATCTAAAAACCCAAACAAAACTATGAATAATCGTTATAACTATAATGAAACACTCAAAACTTGATTCGTTGTTTGGTTTCTGCTCAAACATAACTGACTGCTCTTCTTTTCTTTCCACCAGATTGAATATATATTATACAAAGTAATCGAGCAGTGCATTAACTGTGATACACATATTTAGAGGGGGAGCACAGTGATATTGGCACGGCTCAATCAGAATAAAGAACCCAAATGCTTTCGAGAACTTTGATCTGATTGAGCCATGCCAACATCAATATCAGATTCTAAAATGGTCATAAATGTGTGTGCAGTGTACAAAATGACCTCTGGTTCAGAAGTCACTGCATTAATTACTAGCAGTATATATATATATAGAGAGAGAGAGAGAAGACAGAAAAACGTGATAGATGAACAAAGATGTTGGAATGAAGGTGGTAGAGTGGAAGTGGTGTTGGTGTTGGAAGATTATTAGGTTTATATACAGGAGAGTGGGAGTGAATAGTAATCAAACAGTTGATTGAATCAAAGAGGTAAACGAAGAGTGTTTGGTCTGTAGATTGAAACTTTATTCTTGCGTTGAATCTTCTTTACCTAATGTAGTTGGAAAGACAACATGGAAGGTCCCATGAGTTTCCATATCGCAACTTTCTAGTACATTTATAATTCTCATCACTTTGCCTGTCATCATGTCATCATCATTCATTATTTTCTTTTTTTCATTTATTTTGGTAAATAAAAATTTAAATATGTTAAGTTTTTATAAGTTTAACAAAATCAAATCAGGCTTTAAAACTTAAGAAAATATTTACATAAATACTTATAAAATTTTCACATGAGTAACAGAAGTTGAACCTTGATAGAATGCAATCTCAATTCTTGCCGACTCTCGCTTACATCATCATTCATTATCACTTACTCTTGCTTAGCTCTACTTGCAGGGAACACAAGACAAGACAACACACTGTGCTTGTCTTCTCGTAATTACAACACCAAAAAGTGAGAAGAATAGCTGAGTAAGCGAGTAGAGGAGAGCAATTCAGAGTCTGGAGCCCATGCCCGTGTCAATTCGTATCTAACCCAATCCCTTGGAACACACATCTCCTAACTCAACTCAAAAACGCTGGGCCTCCTCTACTTGCAACAGATCCTTCTGTCATCCCAGACTGGGCCACAAGCCGAAACCTTCTCAACCTTCCCTTTCCAGCTAATTCCCATCTTGCCTATCTTATATTGTCGGTAACTAGTGTACTAGTTAATTATCTTCTGTTATATTTCGAGATATCTAATTGTATTAAAAATAAAATCTTCTACCAAGAGGAAAGGTCAGATAATTTAGTGTTCCCCTTAAAAGTAAATTAATAATGAAACTAGCAGTGTTTGTACTTAGAGGGGGATGCTCGTGCTAGGCACCCATTATCTATATTATTGATACCATCAATTATCAATTATGTAAAATATAATGAAGTAGACATACATTTCTCAATATATTCTTTTTCTTTTTCTTGAGGGTTAGGTATACCTATTTCGTGTTAAATGAATTTTGCATACATTTGGTGATATATCTGTATCTGAGGATAATCTCGAATTTCTTAATCATAAAATCCAAGATGATTATCATGTCTGAAGAAGGAGTGATATGAACAAAACACGTGTTGTTGCTACTAAAGAATATCCCAACGACGACGGGTATATTTCCCTCTAAATTCTAATAAGTATAACAAATCATTTTTTTCTTTTTAGAAAATACAATATGAGAGATCCGTTGTGGATACTTTAAGCGGTGGAGTGGGGGGCCAACAATATTCTTCCAATGGCAAGACGAAAAGAATGATATTCTTGAATGATTGAGTTTCCAGACTATCCAAGCATGCATTTCTCCGCCGCGTGTTAGGGATTCATAAGGAAAGAAAAAGAAAAGAAAGGTGCGTTAGTTCTTTTAGTGACCAAATCAACCACAATAAAATAAAATATATTACAAATAAATTATCTATCATATACCAAATTGTAAACATTAACTTGCTTACTTCTCATATCTCTTTCATCTATTTTCTTCCACATCTTAATGGAGCTGCTCATTTCCATGGCAAATTGATATAGATATTGTACCTCCGTCTACCGTGTGTTATCCTATCACCATCACAAGCTTTGAGTAGCAGAGAAAGTAAAAACAAAATACTGATGACACAGAACAGAAGGATCCAATAAAGCTAATGCACTT
The DNA here is from genome assembly GCA_022379115.2 of Bauhinia variegata. Classification (NCBI taxonomy): domain Eukaryota; kingdom Viridiplantae; phylum Streptophyta; class Magnoliopsida; order Fabales; family Fabaceae; genus Bauhinia; species Bauhinia variegata. The sequence continues at coordinate 1,715,965 of CM039428.1, forward strand.
TTGGTCCACGAATAGATTCTACACTTTACATACCAAAAGTAAAGCAAAGGACAAAGGGTGAAATCTTCCAAGACTCATGTCCAGGCTTACTAGCCAACCAAATCCCATTATTTAGTTGAAATCAACAAAGAATTGAGGGAGAACAGGTTTAGATAAGCAAACATATCTGCATTTACGGAGAATATATCCATTACGAATAGCCCTATTGATGATAAGCAAACATATCTGCATTGACAATATACAAAAGAGATATCAAATTTATTTGGGGTTCCACAAACTTCGTCAGAGAGAATTTACTGTCAGTAATGTTCAAAAGTCCACTCTCCTATCCTTGCAGTGAATTTCCACTAAGCAAATGGTTAAACGTGAAGTTAAAGGCTAATCCTAGAGATCAATTTGGCACAACAGAAATGCAAGAAAGCAAAACCCCACTTGCAATGGTGCGATGTACGACTAGACAGTCGGGTGGAATATCTTATCCATGAACACCCAGGAGCTTTATGACTTGTCTTTGTCTACTACATGTCCGAGTAAAGCAATGCAAGCCAAGTGGGCTAGCTTGATCATTATACCCTTCTCAACCGTTGCTTGCCCCATCGTGGAAAAGCAGAGCAAGAATGCAACATTATATGGACACACAAAGCTAGCTCCCGGGGCATAGTAAGATGCCTCCAACTCACCTTCCATGGTCATTAGCACACTGCATCCTATTCCTGTTGCAATCAACTGTGCATTATTTGCGTAAAGGGAATAAATCCATCGGACTTGATATTTGAGTTAGACTTAGACCACCTATGACTAATTGGGTACTACTACTATCACAATCAGTTACGCAGAGTGAAAAAATTCACTAATATTGGAAATTCTGATGGGCATAAACATAGAAATGCAGTATTATCAACGGAAGAAATGCAATATGGAAATATTGGGCAATTGGTGTGACTTATTATGCCTAGGCTTGTTTGAACGTTGCAATATCCTGCAACCACAAACAATAGTTGGCCTTGTATCTAAGAAAATGCTTCCTTGAAACTATGCAAGGAATTGAAAGAGACACCATCCTTATCCATCTACTATTCCCTCTGCTTTGTAGCTTCTTTTGGAATATATGGTTTTTCTCTGCATCTGCTTCAATAGGATTTGGTCGTTCCTAGAATTAGTGCCCCCATAAAGTGCTTAAATAGTCAATTTTCCTAAAAACATCGAAAACCCATATTCTTAAGTTTTCTCGTATCTTAATGAAGTGATGGTAGATGGTAGAAAAGGTTGGGCTTAGTGGATGAAGTATAAATCTTTTCTACTCCTAACGAACTCTCAAGCATATTGTGGAACCATGCAAACCTTTACGCTAAACTCCCGATTAAATTAAGCTTATCGCATTCTTTTTCATCAGCTAGGTAGATCTATGTGTCAAAAGAATATCAAAATGCAACAAATAAATATTAAGGTAAAGATATTATTGCATTATTATAGATATATACCGTGGAGCCTAACTGCACAGGAAATTCGGTTCCAGAGAGATTGATTCCAAACGCTATCCATGCTGGGTTGGCTAGATTTTTATTTTATTTTATTTTTATCAAAAGTAGCAAGGCAGAAATGATATTATTGATTCAACAGCATAAAGAAACCTTTACATATCTTTGAAAGTGACCAAACTTAATTAAGCAATAATTGGAATCTAACAGTTTAGCCAACCCAAGTTAAAAGAGATTATGCCTTCAGATTTTTAGCTGAGGGACCACTCCACAAGCCATCCGGTTATGCTCATGTTTATCTAATCCAATTCATCACAGAAAGCTAACCCACAGACCAATATATATACATACACACCCTCTTGTGTACTGAAACACACTCAAAACTTACAACAAACGGTTGGTGTGCATAACTTAACGGCGAAGATGGAGACTAACCGCCAGCGCAGCAGAGGGTTGTTAAAGGGAAAGTTGATGCCTTTCTATCGAACACCCAAGCCTTCCCCAACGGTGCAATATGCTGCCGCCGCCAAGCCTTCCCCGACAGTACAATATACTGCTACCAAGCCTTCTCCTACTTCATTGTTTGTGGTCCAGGACTGTGTAATTTCACAGCCAAAGCCCAAGGACTATATTAAACCCAACCTGATGACATTAGAAGAAATCTACAGCGTGGCTGTTGACGAAAGCGTGGATACGAAGGCTGCAAAGTATATATCTTTAGTGCAAGAACGGTTAAAGCTTGAACGAGTAAATCCAGAGCGAGTGAAGTATCAAAACGACCAAGTAAACTAAAACCATGTTTGCGGTAGCGGCTGCCTCGAGGCAACAATATTAATTTATGTAATAAGTAGCTCATAATTTGTGTAGGGAATTATGGTCTGCTATGTTTCGTAGAATTCCCTCTCTCTCTATATATATATATATATATATATTAAATTAAGAGCTGTTTTATTATTTGTGTGTTGGATGAAGTGAAGCCAATTGGGTTTAATATCAGCTTGCCTTTCAAGACTCTCCTGTGAATATGGGTGTCTCTACAAATTTTGGAACATTAGATAAAATTATTAGAATCTAATACAGTGTAACTCATTAATTTTCATATTTTTCTTTTAGATTCATGAACTAAAGAATTATTTATTACAGCTTTATATTCAAGTGGATAAAACATTTCATTTTCAATAGATCATAATACGATTAATTGATTGAATTTATCTTATAATATAGTTTATCTCATATAAGATTGAAGCAATTTCAACTTTAAAAAGCCTTTTTTCCAATAATAGCAAGTGTTGCAAGTATTTTCAACAATATTATATATGCAAGACATGCATTTAGAAAATAAATTATTTGTTATGTAATTTAATACTTCTATTGTAAAGGAAGAGAATTGCATGGTAATATTAACCTCTTTTAACAATATGAAAATATGAAGTAGAAGATAAAAGAAAATAAGAGAGCTAAGAAAGTTGAAATTTATAAAGTAAATAATTAAAGTCTTGTAGAAACGTGACTATTATGTAATATTATAAATTGCCAAGTGCCAATAATACAACAGTAGTTTTGAAGACTCATTGTTCTTCATTTTTTTTTTTTCTTATATCTTCATTTAATTTTCACAACACTAATATAGTTACATTCTTTTAATCATTGTGGGCTCATACATACAATTAAGTGAGGCATATTTCAATCATAAATTTATCAAAACAGTCTCAGTTACCTATGGTAAAAGTGTTTTCAATTTATGAATATTAATACATCACAAATATGTTTAAAAAAAAAATTGGGGCCTAAGGTAACTAACTACCTTAATTGCCTTACATCCCCCATTGATATAAACCTAGCTATTTACTCATATATGCATCTTTTAGCATCAAACACTATTTCTTACTAATTATTACACTAACAAAACTTTTTAAAATGATCATTGCAGCTATAAAATATATAAATTAATTAATAAAAAATTATTATAATTTAATTAAAAATCTTAAAATTAAGTATTAATACTTGTTAAGAAGAGTTTTATATAATGTATAGTATTGGATATTGAGTAATTTTTCCAAGATAAAATAATTAAGTGGACGAATATATGCGATGTATAATGAATACGACCCGAGATATTTTATACCATCCAAACTTTTGCACTTTGCTGACGTTGCATAGTGACGTTAACGTTATGATTCAAATGCCATTTCACTTGCAAGACCAATAATCCCTTCTGTTTTTCTGCCCTGAAGGTTAAATGAAATTCCCCGATGGTCCCAATATATTTCATAAAAGCCCAAATACAGACAAACGATTACAATTTAGTATTTTTCAAAAAATAAATTAATGAACGAAGAGAGATATGATATCAGATGCGGCGCGACCACCCACTGATAACATAACATAAGCCAGATCATCTCTCAACGAATCTAAATCCTCACTTCTGCAGCTTAGCTTGTCTGGATGGAAAGTATTTGACATATAATACCAAGTATATTTTTATTCATGACTCATGAATATACTTATACCTAACATTAGATTGAACAGTGAAAGAAATTACAATTAACAAAAATAAATATTTATTCAATTATTACTAAAGTATTTTTTTTATTTAATCATTCACATATTAATTATTTCTTTTATACGATATAAGATAACATATCCATATATATATATATATAAAAAAAAGTGACATTATCCACTTATCTCGATTTTATCAAAGAAAAAGCGTCCCGCTTTGGAATGGAATAAATTCCGTTAAATCTTAAACCTTGGTCCAACCTCACCGTTTGCTTTGATCTGGTGCCTGCCTGCTTCTGTTTAGTGTGAGAATCATTTACCTCAACGGGCGCTGCCGTTAACTGGTCAAATTTGTCTTGTTATATTTTTACAGCCTGGGATTTACCGCGAAGCTTATGTGTTGCAAAAGTATTATAGACATTTTTGGTGATTTTGCACAAATTGAATAGGAGTTTAAAGAGGAATTGGAATTTAGGGTTTTTCCATATCAATTAGTCTTTTTGTGCCTTCATCCCAAAATACAAAAGAGATAAATCGCCAAACCTATATTCAATTTCAAAATCTCAACCAGATAACAACAAACTTTGATGTAGCGTGTGCCAAGCCGAGTTTGGGAGAAAGAGACGAGCTTCGAAAATTTAAGGACAAGAAATACAAATTTTTCATAAACTTTAAGAATAAGATGTATAATGTATATGCATATATAATATTAAGGTAAAATTTTTTTTAGACCAAAAAAAGAAAAAGAAAAAACTTAAACTTGAGAGACTATAGCATTCTCTGGTTCCTTCCTTTTCCCATAACCAAAATCTTACTACTAAATTTAAAACTACGCGAGACAATAAAGGTAAAGATGAAGTGAAGCAACTAGAAAGAGGAGCAAGGAGAGTGTTAGCCAGAACTGATGTGGACTCCAATGGCAATAATGAATATGACCATGAAACCAAAGAAGAGAAGAGTGTGAACAAAGATGGAGATGCCACTTGTCTGAAAGTTGCAAAACTCCACAACTCGGCCTTTGCCTGGGAGCTGGAACAGTAAGCCCGGCGTAAACAGCACAAAGAGCACCAGCCCTATAACCACGGGACCCCAGTCTGCCATTTTATCTCCTTCTCGGCTACCAGATACTAAGGATCAAGTAGGATAGTGTGATATAAATAAATCAGAGATAAGACAAGTGTTCACGTATGGAAACGTTAATACAGATGAGGATGTCAGATAAAACAACATGAAGTTCAAGGATAACAAGAAGCGTCCAAAGCAGGGAAGGGATCCAAATCGGCCCTGGCATTGGAAGCCACGATTCTGTCGTCCTTGAGTGAGATTACATCCACAAACTGGACGGCAGCATAGCCCGGCCAGCCTCAGCACTTCCAGAAAAAGCTTCCGGGGTGCAAATATTAACTCTGGTGGGGTAAAAATTAATCCTCTATACTCTTTTGTGGGCTCTCCATGTCCTTAGCTTAGCCCAGATTCAAAACTCCAGACAATTCTCCATAGCATGCCGTTTGGGCCTTTTTTTTTTTTTTCTTTTGCTACTACAAAGCTTTTTCAGAATTCATATCCTAGTTGGTGGATGATTGTAAAGTAATAAAGTTCGTGAATATTCTTTTGTCACTATCTGTTCCCATTCATTTACTCTTTTTTTTTATTTGTTGGAATTAAAGTTTATGGTAGATTAAACCTCGAGACCTCAAAAGTGTCAAAATATGTTCAAAGCTCATAAAGTTTATTACATCTATAGCAATATTTAAACTTATAAAATATGGATTTGATTAAACTCTTATTCATTTTCTCTCTAACATTCATAAATAAACACATTAATTTCCGTCCCCTTTTTGAAAATAATAACCTCAATCTGTAAAGCAAGGAGAAAAGAGGGTTCCGAACACTTATTAGAGGCTTATGAGAAAAATAAAAAGCAGGTTGGCCAATAAAGCAAATCCACCAGCACAACATACCTTTCCTCCCTTGCAATCCCAACGCCATCTTTCTCCCCAAGTTTAGCATCCCTTCTCCTTAATCGCCAAGAAAAGCCTCTACATATTAAGAAGCTGCTCCAAACAATAAATGGCATTGGCTGCAACAGCAATACTCTGTGTTCCAAACTTTAACAAGAGAAAAGAAGAGAATGACAGTTGATTGGGGTCCTGTGGTTGTGGCTGTGGCTTTGTTCATACTCTTATCTCCGGGGCTGCTCTTCCAATTGCCGGCGAGGCATAAGGTGGTCGAGTTTGGTAACATGGGCACAAGTGGAGTTGCCATACTCGTTCATGCTATCATATACTTCTGCGTACTCACCGTTTTAACTGTTGCGATAGGCATTCACATACGCGCTTATTCGTGACTCCCTACTCGTCTCTTCTATCAGTATGCTTTACATTTACTTTCTTCTTCAATTTTCCTTTTCTTTTAATTTTATCAGCTCAGCCCCTCGTGGGGTGATGTATAAATCTATGCTGCTCAATTGTTCAAATGGAGATCAAGTTACTGATTCTTTTCACCATTTTTTCAATTTGCTTCTTTTATAGCGAGGTTGCTTCTGTATAATTACATGGTAATTTTATTCCAACATTTTCTGTATAATTTCAATTTGAATTCCGACAGAAGAAGAATAAAAAGAGGACAAACAAACTGATGTAAGGGATATGAAAATGCAGAAACTGGGGTCTAAATATAATGCTCTCTATTCAAACTCGAAAGTAACTTCAATCCCAAAACAAAAGTTGAAAGTTGAAACTTTCAGAATTCAGATTGATGGGTTCATCCATCAATAGTTAAACAGTGAAGACATAGCTAAATGATAAAACCCAAAAAACCTCCGTTCCACTACAGCGGCATAACATCCCCAAACAGATAGATCTGCGTATATGAATATCCCCAGGCCGAAAAGGAAAGAAAAATCTATGATTTTATCGAGTTATTACACATACATAGTTACGATGAACAAGAAGAACGGTAACGTCAATCGGACGACAAAAGGAAGAGAGGAAATAGAAAGCCCAGATCTTGCAGTCGTTGGGATTTGGGAGATTACCGAGTACTGGTTCAGTCGGTGTAGATATGAACGTGAAGGGCCAAGAGAAAAACAGCATAGAGAGCAAAGAAAATGAGCGTGTGAATGAAAATAGCTTTGCCGTTGGTCTTCATGCCACCGAACTCTACCTGTCTGCTGTTCCCCGGAAAGGAAAAAAGCAGCCCCGGTTGGAGCAGCACGAAAAGCACTACGCCGATTATTACGGGTGCCCAGTCAGCCATTCGCCGATCTTTTCAACCCAGAAAATAAAACAAAAATTAAAATTAAAAGATCTCTGAGTCTCAGCTTTAGTTAAAGGTGGTAGAAGTACTATTATTAGTAACAAGTAGCTTCGAGGGTAAGCAGAACAGAGCAGAGCTGGGTTTTCTACCCTTTTTGTATTTTGGGGATGACGATGAGATTGAAATTTGAAGACTCGGAAAGCGACACTTGGTCCTTGGAACAATTTGGAAGTCCTCACTGCTTGGTGGTGTGGCCATGCCCCCATGCTATGAACGACATGTTATCCTTTTACAGTAACATCTAGATTCCTGGGTTCGGGTCGGGTTTCTTAGACCCGAACACCAACTCAACCGTCCTTACCATCCCTTTTGCCCTTGCTTTGCTCCATTCTTTGTTCTTACCACCAAATTTACATACTTTTGCTTGATTACTGACCTTGACCACTCCACCACATACATACAGTGGGGAATAAAAACAAAAAAGGAAATCTCCTCCTTTAGTGATTTCTTCTTTTTCTTTTCATTTCTTTTAACGCATATTGTGTGACCAGAATCACTTTTTGGATAAGTGTTTGGCTAAACTTTTCTTAAGCCTTTTTTTTTCTTCCTCGTCGTTCTTTAATTTTATTATCTTTTTGGTTACATACCTCGAACATTATATACCATCTTGAGAAGAATCAGAAAGAAATCATCTTGTAATCAAATTCTAAAAAGTGAAATGCGCAATGATGTAGCAATAATATCAAGAATCAACCACATCTCTATCTGCTTTAGTTTAATGCGACTGAATGCATTATAATTTCAAAGGGCATTAGATCACAATTTGCTTGGTGGAGTTGACCAATAAAACGATGCTTTTCTTATCCGGAAGAGGGCGCAAAGGGGTCCAGGAAAGATGGTCTAAAGGTTAAAGTTGTGGTGTTTGGCTTTGATCTTTATTTTTATGTTAGCTTTATAAGATTCCAATTCCCTTTGTTTTGGGATTAAAGCAAAAATATAGACTGCAACTCATGCTTGTGTTTTTACATATCTCAGTCTTCTCTGTTCAGCTCTGTGTCTCTGATTAGAAGTTGTTGTGAGATAGTGCAGAGAATGCTTGATTGGGCAGCTCCCCTCATAGCGGCGGCGCTGTTCGCCTTTTTGTCACCGGGAATGCTGTTTCAGATGCCGGGGAAGAACCGACCCTTTGAGTTTATGAGCATGAAGACTACTGCTGCCTCCATATTTGTACACACAGTTATTTATGGTCTCCTTCTGTATCTCTTTATAATTGTTCTTAATGTACACCTATATATCTAAGAAAGCAAAGGCTTTTCCCCCCTCCTCTTGCTCAATTAATGATCTATCTGTTTTGATATTGTAATCTTCTAGTTGGTCCATATAAAATTCTCTTGTCTAGTTTCAGTGTTAGTTCCAGTTCTGCGCAGATTCTCCTAATTAAGCCCATAAAGGTTAAAGCTTTAATGATTAGTTTGCTTGTAATCTTATTCTTAGGAATGGGTTTTTGCCTTGATGGAGAAATAAACAGAAAGAAAACCCATGATTAGTTTTTGATTCCTAGAAATTGCTTCAGGTCTAGACATACAAAAATGAAGTGTTCACGGGTAAAACAGAGTTCCACGACAAAAGGGTCTACCATGTTTTATCTGTCTTCCAGTTCCAACCACATTGTCTGTGCTGGACAACGAGGTTAAGGGAGCTTGTGGTTCTACTTTAACCAACACAAAAGTAGTAAGCACATAATTCTTAATTTATATGATGTTATTTATTTTTCCTATATCGTATATTCTAAATTAAAATTTTTAGATATATGATAAGTGGGACTAGAAATAAGACATGGTGCAAAAAAGAAATCCCCTCTTAACTCTTTGAAGTCCTATCTATGGCCTTTGCTTCATTGGTCCCCTGGCCATGCCCTGCCTCCGTTTCATGCCAATCGTGTTCAAAATCAACAAGACAAACTTTTATTTCTTCTCCGTTCTGTCATTATCAAAATTATTGTTTCTGCATTTCTATCAAAAGAATTATTGACTCTGCATTGATTGAAATTTTAATTTTATAAAGTAACATTATTTTTTGAATATAAAAGCAGGTAACATTATTTAATCGAATAAATTTTAAATGTGATTATTAAATAGAATAAACTTATAAATGTGGCATAATTATAACCCTTTTTTTTTGTTGAAGGTAATTATAAATTATCATTAATTTAATGAGTTTGTCCTCATCAAAAAAAATAAAAATAAATAATGAGTATGTTGAAGAAAAATCTAACCACATAACATTCTTTTTTATAACGATTAAATTTTTATGCATATTTTTTTTTTTATTAATTAAACTTGTAAGTACTCATATAACTAATATATGTATATATATCCGTTTTTTCAGTCAATCTTTTAACAAACAAAATTCAAAAAGTATATGTTAAACTGATAAGGTGTTTAGCTGATTAAAAAATAAGTTTAGTTTAAGACGTTATAAGTGAAAAAGATTAAATTTAAAATTTGAAAATTTTACTTGTCAAAAGGAATTTACAATTACTTTTGTTGGCCCAAAACAAAAATTCTCATACCCAGAGCGTGAGAGATTACTTAGTGTGAACCGCAGCCATGGACTACAGCAGTATTGAAGACTTTAAAAACATATATTTTAGTCGTCCCAGCAGTTATTCATAGATAAATTATTACTACCAAAAAAAAGAAAAAAAAGAAAGATAAGATTATAATCCAAGTATTAATCATGGCTGGTCAATCAATCAATTCTTATTAACTCTACGGAATCTTCAAACAACACGAAATATAATACTATACTCATTGGATTAAATTTAGCATTGAGAATATAGGATCGGATTGAATTAAGATTAGGGAGAAATATTCATTCAAAGAAATGAGGAAAGGACAAGAATAAGTTTCAGATCGCTAAGAACTTAAAGATAAAAAAAAAATTAATTAATGCACTGAATTGCTTAAAATCAAATTAATAATAATGCACAATTAATGGAAGAAAAAAAATAGAAATCCCAGATCTGAAGATGAGATTCACTAACCCATGTACATGTGGACCCCGATAGCCAACAAGAAGATGCAAATGAGAGCAAAGTAGAGAATTGAATGAACCAGAATGGATACTCCACTGGTCTGGAAGTTTCCAAATTCAACCACCTTATTTCTGCCCGGAATCTGAACCAGCAACCCCGGAGTTAAGAGTATGAAGAGCACCACCGCCACGAAAACTGGCCCCCAGTCTGCCATCTCTTATCTGATACGATCAACGGAAATGGGACCTGGAACTAGAAAGGAATATAAGGGTGAGGTTGATGGCTTTTGGGAGAAAGGACAAGCAAATGCTGACGAGGAAGGTAGCAGAATGAAGCTATTCTGATTCAGATTTTACAACTCACGCCCATTCTTTTGTTAAATATATCTGCTATTCTATTCTGCTTCATCCCTCATTACAATGCAAAATATGCAATCAATTCATATAAATAAAGGATTCTGATTCAGATTCAGATTTCGGAATGAGTTTTAGAGCTAAGGCCACTTTTTGGTTACTTACAAATTAAACATTCAAATAAATTAATATTTATGTAAAATTAAAATAAAAAGGTTCGTGGGTGATGGATCCCAAAGTTCAAGTAACAAGTCAGCTGTTTTCTGACCGCAATATTCGACTTTTGAGTATTCGCACATAATTAAATTGAAATAAATAAAGGTATGATCGATTTTTATGAAAAATAAAATAACAGTGTGCTGTGAGATTTTAATGCAACATTGTGCAGGGTTGGGTTCAAGTCTATCTCCTTCGGACATACCGACATTGCTTACGATTGGGCCACACTTCACTTAGAGAGATCTATTGAATCTACACTTCCAAAACATTATTATTAAAGGACTCCCTTGGATATCTATAGGCCCAATTAGCATCTAAATCCATAAGTTTTAAACTTAGCTTGCAAAAGAAAAGCCCCAATCTCAATTTGTGTGGTTGTGATTGATTAAAATATTTATAAAATTAATTATAATTTAATTTATAAAATAAGATTTAAAAGAAAACTATGTGGTCCATAACCATAAACGTGTTTATTGTTGCATTTCTCACATGCATGGCGTCCGGGGGTTGAGAGAGATGGCTTGAGTGCGAAGCAATTCTTGTCCCCGCTTGGATTAATTGCATCATGATGATATCCCACAAGTACTTGCGTTGCCTAATCAAATGTCTTCGCTCTTTCCAATTGATAAGATATGTTAATGAAACATGCTTTTATGCACTTCTTCTACTAATTTATATTCGTCATTATAAATCATACTGTCGGAAAAATATCCATGATTGATGCTTACTATTCCTATCATATGAATTATGTACTTACTTTTCCGTTTCAAACATAATTGTTTTTTTTTAATATTATAATTGTCTATTTATTGTTTTAATGTGATATTAATTTTTTTTATTTTTAATATTTAATTAATATTCCATTGTTTTATTTTCCATACATTTATTTTTTCTTAAAAAAATAAATAATGAAATTTTAGTAAAATTGTATCATTTGTTAATTTTTTATTATATTTTATTTAAAAAAATTAAAATAATTATTTAAAAATAAAAAGGAGTAATAAATAAATATTAAATGCATGTAAAAGGTTTTTATGTCAATCAAAAATTTAGCTGTATTTATTGAATAAATAAATAAATTAACCAATAGGTAGAGTTTGCGGATCCATTCCTTTCCGTAATCTTGAGGAAAGTAGACTAGACGACATGGCAACCACTAGCGTCCACGTCGTTTTCAGGTGATAGAAGTCGGCGGCGAATATGACCAGGCATAGGACGTGGGCCTTCTGACTTTACCCTATCTTTCGGTTTCTTATTAATTTGATTTTCTGATCCGTATTGCCCGGATCCAGCTTTCTTACCGTCCACCGGTCTGATTTATTTAAAGTTGTATAATTAACAAAATACAGTATAAATTAGATGATTTGTAGTTGATTGAACTATACAATCATAATCTATTTCTGTCTTTTGTGTTCAGTAAACGTATATTTTATATGTATAATAATATTAAATTTATTATTTTTAAAATTTTAATTTATATTATTAATAATAAATGATGACTCCCATCTTTTTTATATTATTAAAAATGAATGTTGATGTTTATTAAATGTTTTAAAATTTTAATTTATATTATTAATAATAAAATAATAATATTTATATAAATAATAAATTTTATAAATTTTAATTTTTAAAAATTGATGACTCAATGAGTTATTTTTAATAAGTATCCTGTTATAAAAAAATTTATATAACATAAGTTATATTATTTGATTTGTTTTGTAAAAAAATTAATATATTTTTAAAAGTATTAAAAATAATATTATATTATTAAATATCACATATAAATAATAAATTTTACAAATTTTAGATATTTATAACAAAAAATATAAATAATAAATTTCATAACTTATATATTTTTAATAAATACTTTGTTAAAAAGTTAGTAATAATAATAATATTACCGAAATCAATAACTTACATATAATTTTGCTAAAATAAATCATCCCGTGACACTCCCAACAAAGAACAAGTAATTCAATTTACTAAATACCCACCCTCCTATTCATAGATGTAAAACTAAAATATAAAACTTACGAATTTAAACAAGCTGCGATTATGACTATGTTGCAAATAAATCATGCAAGTTTGATATTTCTTTTATTTATTTTTTCTTGTGTTTTAATCACGTACGAAAGAAACAACAAATTAATAGACAGCTAGGTACATCGCCAATTATAGAATTATATGTTTTGTCGTTTTAAGTAGAATTTTATAGAGACAACAAGGACTTGTTTTTTTTTTTTTTATTAAAAAAAAAAATGTCTTCATCCATTGGATGTAAAAAGATTGAGCATAAATCCGCATCTCAAATCCACGCTTTCTCTAATCCTAAATCAGAAGCTGACATACATGCATTATATAGAATAGGTGTTAAATTTGGGCTCCTCCTGACAGCTCAAGTCGTTTACTCTGATTTGAGAACTGAGGTGACCTCAAAAATTTGATATGAAATTTAATATTTTACTGTTTTAATTAGTGAATTAATATTTTTTTTCATGTTAACCCTGATTATCCAATCCTAAAGCTAATGCATGCACAATCCTAATAAGATATTATAATCATAGCTACAAATTCTCTAAAGAATTATTTTTATGTAACTCTAAAGTTTTTTTTGATTGTATTAACAAAAAAAAATAAATTCATTGTTGCTTTAAAGGATAAGTTATTACTTATAAAATAAAAATAATAATTACTTCGTACTGATTTCTTATGTTTTTTTAATTCAAGTTACAGAAAAATACTACAGATGTTAGAAAGATTTATTTTCCACATGATGAAGAGCATCAATTTTTTTGAGTTAGGAAGAACATCAATTATTATAATATATATATATATATATTAATTTGAAGTGATGAATAAATTTGAAGGTACCACAAGCAACCAAATGAAGTGTCTAAACTATTGAGTTACGTAAAAGAAAAGTTGCAGTCCATTTTTATTATTTTATGATAATGCACCATAGATAACTATGCATTGGAGGGGAAAAATAAAGAATAATTAAGTTCATGTTTTTTAGGAGTTAATTTTTTTAGTATATGAATCATCGTATAATCCATGCTAAATGTAGAATTTTCAGACGTTCTTTAACAAAAAAAAAATGATAAAAATATATTTATTTTAATGGTAGACTTATAAATGATTTTTTTTTTTTTTTAGAATGCAATGTCTCCTTTGTTTTATATATATATATATATACACACACACACACACATTATTGTCAAGGTGAAAATTTGATCACATTTCTGTCCGTTCCATTGTTTTCTGAGTTGTCTATTATAGACGGTGGGTCTTTAATTTAAAAGTTATTGTGGTTGAGATATTGAATGATACGTATTTAATATATATACTAAGAAAAATAAAATATTTCATTTTTATTGTCGGTATTTTTAAAATATAAATTTATTATCAAATATCTTAATTTATACTTAATTTAATTTTAATTAATTGAAGGACTAAAAATAAAATTTGTAAAATGAGAGTGAGGAGATTGTAAATTTAAAAAAAGAATTGGGATATAAAAATATGATTACTCCACTTGTTGATATTAAAATAACGATAAAAACTGTTTTTTAACAGAAGAAAAATTAAGTAGGTGATTGGGAATTTGGGATATAACGATCAAAATAAGCAAATGTGATAGGAATCATTAACTAAAAAAAGCAACAGGAACTATACATGTTAAAAAAAGTATTTTGAAACACCACTAAATGGAACTTTTTTGTATTATTAATAATAAATAAATGAAATAATTGACAATTCCAAAAGAAAAATTTAGGAAAAATAAAGAAAAAGAAAAAGAAAATATTTACTTTTTATTTAATTTATTTTGCGTAAAAAAGCACAAAGCGCGCAGAATACGGAGGAGAGTAGTTGACCAAAATTGAAGTACTGGTTCGTGGTTCCTATAGAATGGGAGTGTCTTCAGGTCCACAAAATAACTGTAAATATTTCTTACTTTTTATAGCTTATTTGTGTTTTTAGCCGAAAACAAGCCTATTGTCTTCTTCGTAAACGCTAGCAATTCATCTTAAACCCTCCATTACAAAAATTGATTCCTTTTGATTTATGTTTAGAGGAAATTTTAAGCCTTGCAAACAAAGAATTCCATTATCTTCAGTTGAACCAAGGCATTTTCCTTAAGAGTGAATTTCCATTTTCACCGGACAGGTTTCCTTTGGGAGAATAATAAATTTTCAACCCAAATGCTAATTCTCGATTCAAAAATCTGTTGAAAAACAATGAATTGCTTGTTTTCGAATTCCAGCTCAAAATAATGAAACGTGTTAAAGGCCATATGTATGGCCCTTGATTGAAAGAGTCACTCACGCAGCACCTTTCAAGTTTTATGAATGATAGTCGGTCTCCTTTGAATTGAATTATGCACCTCCTACCATTAGCAGCCACAACCAGCCCAAGCTCCGTACACGCCACCACCAGCCCAAGCTTCGTACACTCTCCATTACAGTCTGTATAGGACCAAAATGACCTTCTCATCATCCCATTCGCGTTATTTTTATCCTATTTTATTTTATTTATATTTACAGAGACCAGGTAGAGCTCCTTCATCATAGGCACCACCTGCCTCGACCAGCACATTGACCAGTCATCCCCTTATTTGTCGCTATCTTCTTCCCTCTTTCGCTACATATCTTCTCTTTCCACTATTATGCTTATCGTCAACATCTTATTTAGCCAAATCGAACGAAAAGCATAGAGCTTGGAAGGATCTATCGGCAAAGACAGTGTTTTTGTTGATAAGCAGTGATGGGTCTGTATCTTGAGAAGTTAAGATCTTTCTACAGGAACAGATGGCTGGTGTTTGTGGCTGCAATGTGGTTGCAATCATGGGCAGGTATTGGGTATTTGTTTGGGAGCATATCTCCGGTGATAAAGAGCTCTTTGAAATACAATCAGAAGCAGGTTGCCAGTCTGGGTGTGGCTAAAGATCTTGGTGATTCTGTTGGGTTCGTGACTGGGATTCTGTGCGAGATTTTACCTTTATGGGGTGCTCTGCTCGTTGGTGCTATGTTGAATTTCATCGGTTACGGCTGGGTTTGGCTGATTGTCACTGGTCGAGCTCCAACTTTACCTTTGTGGGCTGTGAGTGTTTCTTTCTTCTCCCTTTGATTTGGACTCTTTGAAATTGTCCTCTCTTTCGATCTTCTTATTGATTACTTTGTGCTGGTTAGACTATTTTGATTGTTAGCTGTGAAAGTCAATCGTGAGATGGTCGCTTTCACTATTTATCATCAAATTACTATATCTTAAACTCTGATTAACCAGAAGATACACAAAGAAAATCGCCTAAAAATTTCTTCTTGTCATTCTTGCTTTCGTTCCTCTCAAAGTTTGCCTCAAGGTCTTCTTGAAGTAGAATCCAGCTTCTTCTGAAATGAATTGAACTGGACCATATATAGTTTCTGGTTAATGATTTGATGTGAGAGATTAGTTCTACGAGTTTATTTGAATTTGATTAAAAATGAAGCGTTTCTGATCTTTCCCTTTTTCTAGCTCTGTTTTAAGTGAGTTTTCCATTTTCTATTGCGGCAAGAGTTTGCAAGTTGCTGTTTGTGCAAAATGAAACCATAGGAGTGGTAAGAATAATATAGATAAGACGTATGAAGACAGTTTACGGAAGAGATGCTGGTTATAGCAAGGGTTATTTATCGTTTTCCTGTATCTTGAATTTGCTAACTGGTTAGAACTTAAAGTCGAGCTCGTTCGTGTTCAAGGGCTTTGAAAGGCCAGATGAGAAGATGCCATGACCCCTATCTTATGGATTGCTGAGTCAAAAGGCATTATTAATAAATAGGGACAAAAAGAAACACAGCAACAAGGAACAACCTCAAAATATGAATTGGTTTAGGCATTTTCAGCACCATCAGCATGCGGTTTGAGATTTATATGTAATTTGGTTGCAAGAATGGATACTTTGCAAAGGGCTTTTGCATTTCATAGGTGTCTCAGAATGTTTTAAGTGTATATTACATGATAAGATAATATGAAATCTCAGCTTATGCCCTTTAATTTACTCTAGGTGATTTAGTCTTTCCATGTGATATACCATATTGGTGGATTATATTGATAACGATTATCTGTTTGCAGATGTGTATTCTGATGTTTGTGGGAACAAATGGTGAAACCTACTTCAACACAGTTTCTCTTGTGTCTTGTGTGCAAAATTTTCCAAAAAGTCGAGGTCCTGTGGTCGGAATTCTGAAGGGATTTGCTGGGCTAAGTGGCGCAATAATGACTCAGATATATACATTGATACATTCCCCAGATCACGCATCTCTGGTATTTATGGTTGCAGTTGGTCCATTGTTAGTAGCGATAGGTTTGATGTTCATTGTCAGACCTGTTGGAGGTCACAGACAAATGAGAGAATCAGATGGCACAAGCTTCACATTTGTGTACGGTGTGTGCCTCCTATTGGCTGCTTATTTGATGGGTGTGATGCTTGTCCTAGATCTCATAAATTTGAGCCACACTGTTGTCATAGTTCTTACAGCGATCTTATTCATCATCCTTGTGATCCCCATTTTCATTCCTATCAAATTGAGTTTTGGCTCTGATCAAGGAGCTCCGGAGGAAGAGGCCCTCCTTGTTCAGCCGCAGAAAGAGGAAGCAAGAAGATCTGAAACAGATGCTGCTGATGAAGTAATATTTAGTGAGTTGGAAGATGAGAAACCTAAGGAACTGGACTTGCTTCCTGCATCAGAAAGGCAGAAACGTATAGCGCAATTGCAATCAAAGCTATTCCAAGCAGCTGCAGAAGGAGCAGTGAGGGTCAAGAGGAGGAGAGGGCCTCATAGAGGGGAGGACTTCACATTAGGACAAGCTCTGATTAAAGCAGATTTTTGGCTTCTTTTCATTTCTCTTCTCTTGGGTTCTGGTTCCGGGTTGACAATAATTGACAATCTGGGTCAGATAAGCCAGTCCCTAGGATATGACAATACACACATATTCGTCTCCATGATCAGCATTTGGAATTTTCTTGGTCGAGTTGGAGGGGGTTACATCTCCGAGGTTGTTGTGAGGTAAAAACTAAAAATAACTCCACATATGCTGCAATCTGATTGAGGGTGTGTTTGAATGCACAGAGTTTTTTTTTTTTTTTTTTAAATGGGACTAGTTTAAGCAGAAGTCAGAATCTCAGAAACTCAAAATTGAAGCTTCTAAGAACGACTTGTTTTAAAAACAGCAAAAGGCTCAACTAAACAATCAAAACGTATTATACCTTGAAGTATTTGTCTCATTCCTTTTTGTGGTTTTAATGGGCAGGGACTATGCATATCCAAGAGTAGTGGCATTGGCTGTATTTCAAGTTGTTATGACTATTGGTCATATCCTCTTTGCTATGGGATGGCCAGGGGCAATGCATATTGGTACTTTAATCATTGGACTTGGTTATGGAGCTCACTGGGCAATCGTTCCAGCTGCTGCCTCTGAGTTGTTTGGTCTGAGAAACTTTGGTGCTTTGTACAATTTCCTTACCCTGGCAAACCCTTCAGGAACTCTAATATTCTCTAGTTTAATTGCGAGCACAATCTATGACCGCGAAGCAGAGAAACAAGCTCAAGGGGGCCATCAGCATCTGCACAGGATAGGATCATTCATGTCAGGCGTGCTCGGTGGCGATGAACCGTTGAAATGCGAAGGTTCAATATGCTTTTTCTTAACATGCCTTATCATGGCAGGTTTCTGCATTATAGCAGCCGTCTTAAGCATGATTCTGGTTTACCGAACAAAGATTGTTTATGCCAACCTCTATGGAAAATCTTCTACTAGTAGGGTTAGATAGATAATCAGAGGGTTTGGGCCATATGTACTGCTATTTCTATACTTGCAATAAATTTTGTTGTAATCTGAAGCCCGGGACGTTTTGCAAGTCAGTTTATCACAGTTATAGGTATTGTTCTTCACATATTTTTGTGTTGTGTAAATTGTATTCTTCCCTTTTGCAGACAGGGATTTGATTGGATAAAAGTTTGCAACCTAGTGATTCATAATTCAACAAACAGATTTTGCAGATTCTCTCTCCCTGCCTTCACAAAGAATGTGCAGTTGTTGTAAGGAAGCCCGAAGCATCATATCATATCATAATCAAAGTGCTAAACACGAGAATTCACATCTCACATTTCCAGATTATCTTTAGATGCAAACCCAAGAAAACTTAATTTGTGATTTTTGGATTCACTCATTCAACCGTTTAAGATTTCTAAGGTCAAGTTGGTCATTTTCACCTCCTATGTGGGCCTGGCCTGGGCTCCTAAGTCATAGAAAACGTCAAATCTATTAATTATTGTTCTTTCACTGTAAGTCTGTGTAGCAATTGTAATTGATTTGAATTAACAATGCAAATTCAACATTGAAAAACACAATCAACCCTTTAATTTGTTGGTGGGACACGAATGAATAGAAGCGGCCGGCTGTTCTCTAATTTTATATTTTAATTATTTATATTATTTTTATAAATTTTATGATAATATATTACTCAATATAATTTATATAACTTTTATTTTTACTCGTATAATTTTTAAATTTTTTTAAATAAATTTTATAAAATATTTTTTTATAAAAAATATTTTATATTATTTATATTATTAACTAAATAAATTTATATAAATTAAAATTAAAAAAATTTAACTCATATTAATTTAATTTTATTTTTAATACATTTAAAAAAATAATTTTTTTTTTCTCTTATCCGTTGTTTTATAATTTTTTTTCTCTCTCTTCTCTGTTGTTTTTACTATACGTTATCAATTAGTTAAATCATGTTACATTCTAAAAAAATATCATATAGGCATCTCTATTGTTGCTTTCCCATAAATATCGATGCACGTGTACGTCTAAATGCTTTCTCTGTAGAAGCTCTAAATGTCACGTGTAGGTGCCGTGCCATCAAGTTCAGAAATTGCTTCCACGTTTTGGCGTCGTCAAGATTTTCAAACCATCAAATCAACTAACTGTACAATTCTCAACAGGCTAAGCTAGCTGCCTATACATACTTATTTCAATACTTCATTTTCCTTAATCCCACGTTTTTGACCTACCTATCTTACCATTTTCACATATCATTAATCAGCTTATGCAGCACACTATCATCTCACCACTACTCGAATTGTAGGATAAGGCCATTTAACTTTATGCTTCAATCGTTCTAGTTAAGAATGACATTAACTAGGAATAATGCTATATATGAATCATTATCATTCTGCCCACCTTCTTGTTGTTAAGGCGAATTTTGTTAAAGCAAATTGGAGACGCTAACCTAATCACAAGCAGTGCTCGTGCATCGTTTCTTAATCAAATGGCAATTCTGATGCTAACCCCGCCTCTAATTGTTTACAAGTAAATGAAAATGACTTGCAGTTTAAAATTAATCCATGTTTTGGTGTGCCATTCTTTTCAACCGTCTTTTTTTTTTTTTTTTTTCATATGCAGTGCACAGATTATATTAATTATATCATGCTCAAATTCATAATAATTAATTTGATATGCTTATCCACATCTTAGTACTGCTGGAATTAATCAATGCCAATTCATGTCAGCTAACTTGTTCAAATGAAAATAAAAATGCTGACTTGTATAGCGGGTTAAGGTGCCTGCCTTTACCTTAGTCAATAATACAATTGACGAGTTGAATTTCAGCACACACCTTATGCATTGCATAGATAAAATTATTTTCCTCGAATGACAATTTCATTGCAAAATACACTTTTTTTATGTCTTATTGGATTTTGGACCAACATTAAATCCTCTTTACTATTTCGTTTTCCAACCATCTTTATCACGGCCAGCCAGCCTTGTCTAATTGAATCTTGTGCAATCTCTCCTAATCTGCCCTTGATTACCAGTTTTGACCCCAACTCTACCAAGCTTCCTCATTGCTGCGGCAAATGCTCCATTGAAATTACCAGGGTTGTTGGCAAAATCAATAACCGTAGACTTGGAAGCACCGTCGGTGAACAGAACCTGGTCCGAAGTGAGCAATCCTCTGCCCGCAACGAGGTTCTGGTAATACAAATTGTCAAAACCAGTAGGGGTTTGAGGATCCAGAGCAGCAACAACGTTTGGGTCTGGGTTTCTTGGACAAGTTCCCATCAATTCCTGGGCAAAGCTTGGATCCAAAGTAGGGTCCACGCGAGAAGAGTATAAACGGTTTGAAAAGCGGTTGCAGTGTGAAAACCCAACAGTGTGTGCTCCAGACAAAGCAATCATATCGATTTGGTTAAGGTTGTGCCTTGAAAACAAGGCATTGAGTTGGTTGAGGTTGAAGTCTGGACTGGGAAGATTTCCGGCCACCCGAGATGCCTGAGAAACAAGCCCATCACGCCGTCCAAGTTCTACATTGAACGAAGGGCCTCCAGCCTGAGATCACACATTTTGTTAAATAGGAAATTAACAAAAATATGATATGTAGGTATTAATAATATAATTACCAAGACTACAACATCTCTGGCAGCAAGTGCTAGAATGTCTGCGCAAGAAACTACGCCAGGGCATACAGATTCCACTGATTGCTTTGCTTTGATCACAGTGTCAAACCCATCTCCTGCAAGGGAAAGATTATCTGGTGCATCCTTCTCTGCATCCCCATTTGGCGATGCTATCAAAACTGAGCCATCGCATCCCTACAAAATCAAAGAAATGTTCAACTTGCATGCTGCAGTTAAAAAACACACGAGCACAATGCTCTTGCATTAATGGATCAATTTATCAACGGTACCTCAACAAAACAATCGTGTAAGAAGAGACGCAGAGTGGAAGCTATGGTGGTGATAGTCTGAGTAAGCTTGTTGGTGACTGCCTGCCTTACGATGGATTCGACGTTTGGACAAGTGGATCTATAGAAATTTTCCACTAGTTGCCCCTCTCCCGGCCTTGACATAATCATAAACACCATTACCAAAATCGACGCTGTCTTTATCGTCTCCATCAATCCCATATGCAAATAACTCGATCTATATATGTTTCTCGGCTTTGACATATATATATATCTATATATAGGGAAAATACCTCAAACCCTTTCCCTGTGCTATTGTTAATTAATTTCCTTCGAGCAAGCTCTTACTCTCCAGAGTCAAAAGTCTTGGGATGAAGTTGATATTTTGTGAAATGATAAAAGTAATAACGCATTGTTTGAACCTGAACTCGTTCCTGTTGTACTAAAATATTATATACTTAGCCGTGGAAAGCATCTATCATGCATGCATTATTCTAGTTGTATTACAACTGTTTAGCTGTTATATATGTAAGTAACATACACGCAGAGAGACACATTACAGAGGTATGGTGTGGATAATGATGATCAATCAGTCCTTTTCATGCACACACGTCTACCAAGTAAGACACATATGGTGCCACAGTCGTACATGCCAAAAATTAATGTCTAGCTATTTATATGCTACACGTTTCCTTTTATTCGTTCTATAAGTACTTATTTCTCACTTCTTTTCTCATATTTTTTTGGTTTATGTTTAAGGCTGTCTTCATACTCTTGGGATATGACTAAGAGGCAAAATAAGGTGTTAATTACTTATCTACTTCTTAATTATAATAGTAGTGATGCTTAATTTATGAAACATTTTTTTGATCTCTAGATTTCACAATTATTTTCCACATGGCATCTATGATATCCGTATGGTGTGACATGTTACGTCACGTTTAATTGTTTTTATGCTATTGAATTCATTTGCCACTTTTATTCTTTAGAATTGGCTTCTAACTTTTTTAATCACAATTATTGAAGGCTTCGTGTCAAACTTTGCTATTGATGTGTATGAGCAATTGGCAGCTGGTATATGCTAATTTGGTAGAACATGTTAAGCTTGCAAGTTGCAAGAAGCGGCCTTGGATGATTATCCTCAATAGACTAATTTGATAAGGAAATGATTTTGACACCTTAACTGATCTCGGATACAGCCAGTCCAGTTCACCTCTCTTGACAATTATTTCCAAATGCAACCATTATCCGGGGTAGGTATATAAGATTAATCTATTTAATTAAAAAATACATTATTGTAGAAAATTGATGATTTTAAATTGAAGCCCACTTCAAGGGTTTGAGTTTGGGTTTTATTGGGCTCAAAATCCCCATGGCCCGATGGAGATGCATCTCATTCCTAACCAGAAATATGGAAGCGGTGGCACAGATAAGTTATTACAACTCTTTAAAATCAAATTATAATTAGGAATGGCGAGCATTCACTTCAAGCTTAACTCTTGTTAAAATCTTTAAAATATTACTACAGGTAAAAATAAATATAAGTTGAAATAACTCTTTCAAAAAATATGCATACAATACAGTAGCAAAACAACGTTCAACAAGGATATTTTTGTAACTTGACAAGGTTACACATCTTTTCACAATTTGGTGGGAAATAAAATATCCTTCTTTTCATATCAATTATCAACGCGTCTGAGGCTCGGCCCAGAAAAGAAAACAGAAGGAGCGCAATGGAGGCCATAGATTCGGTTTTCGATCCCCTCAGAGAATTCGCCAAGGACAGCGTCCGACTCGTCAAGCGCTGCCACAAACCCGATCAGAAAGGTGAACTATCAATCTCTTCTATTCTCAACAGTTTTTTTTTGGTTTCATCAGATTTTATCGTTCCGACCTCGATAACGTTAGATCCACGCCGATCACATTGTTTTCTGATGATTAAATTTCCTAAAACTTGGGCTGTTCCGATGCATATGGTTTCAGAATACACCAAGGTGGCCTTCCGTACGGCGATTGGATTCGTGGTGATGGGATTTGTCGGCTTCTTTGTCAAGCTGATCTTCATCCCAATTAACAACATTATCGTTGGATCTGGTTAGGTAAGCATACAGGAGAAAACAATTACTATTGAAGTTTTCCATTTTTTTCATTATTTGTTTCTGAATTCGTATTGGGATACAAGTCATTTTGAAGTGAATATTGATTTTCGGTACTGGGATACAAGGACATGTTGCTGTTGTTAGTGGCACAACATCAGGTAAATCTTTGGCCCTTTGGGGCAATACCAAACGTTCCAAATTTCTTAACATGAAATAGATTTTTCTGATGAGGAACACAACTAATATTAAAACTAAAAACTCGCCAGACTGAGAGATAGGCCCATGTTGCAGAATGAATTCTGTTTATGCTGTGTTAAGAAAATCCCTTATGCCATATCATGTCGGCAATCCAAAATTTGAGGGACAGCTTTTTTGACATATATTTTCTTGTCGGGCTGAGCAGAGTTTGACCTTCAATTGCCATGGTTCATTCCAACCTTTTTGTAATAATATGTTTAATTATGCTAGTAAATACAATTATTCTTTGTTGTAACATGCATTTTTAAAATTTCTATACAGTAATTATATGTTTTAATTAAGTACTGGCAAATGTCAAACAATAATAGAATGAGTTGGAGCCTGGGCTTTATTTGCATTGATGAACATGTCAATTGTCCAGGACTTTGTAAAGAAATGATACAAGTCAGGCACAACTCTGGCTCTGATCATTTACCCCTACTTACATATTTGCATTTCAATCTTCATTGTTAACAAAAGTATCTATTTTAATTCAGTGCTTCTAAACATGAGATCTTATTTTATTCGCATTAAGGTTGGATATATTTGATACGTTTTGATTGTGTCTCTGATGGTATAGGGTCCTTTGACTTTGTACCCTGCCCCTAGTGATTCTACTGATTATACACTATGCGGTGTGCTAACTTGTAAGTCAAAAGTACTGATAAGTCAACTAAATTTGCAGGTTGATCGGCAACCAAGCAAGTAGAAGGACGCAGCTTTTCGTAAACGTCGTGAGGAAGAATTGGAAGAGAAGTCATTTATAGTTTCGTTAGATACTGACTCACTATATTATTAACTTTACAGAATGTACTTCTTTAACATGGAGCTGGAATTTATTGGATTTTCATTTAATAGACAATAGACTTAATTGCTTTGTTCTCGATACTTCCGGTGAATTTTCACTTTAGCAGATGATATTGTTAGTTTCTCGCCTGTGGCTGCTTGGCTATGGATCATATTGACTACTAATTTGCAGGATATTGTCGTGGTTGAACATTCAGCAATTCTTATCATTTAGATTCATTGCAAATGGTTTGAATTGGTTTCAAAAACTCTGAATTGACCATGCCACCGCATGGTACTGCAAACCTTCCACAGACCGTACCAACTTTAGACATTCACCAAGCTGTATTCTTCATCAAACTTGGCAATTGACTAATTTTTGAATCAAGCTGCCAATATCATATTGAATCTCCCTGTCCCAGAGACAATGCCCTTGAATTTTGTCATTTCAAACAATGTTGAAGGGTCTGCGCGAGCAGAAAAAGAGGGGAAAAAATTACTATTACACATGGAAGAGAAAGAAGTTGAATCAGAATCAGCACAATGGATACGTATTCTCAGCATCATCAGCGGAAGCCAGCACCAGCTGAGGTTGAACTACTGCTCCTTCAGCTCTTGCCTTCTTCCGCTCACGCCTCATCCTGAAGTACTCCCTCTTCCTTGCTCTATAGCTATTGGGGTTCTCGGGCTGGACTTCTCGTGGGTAAACACTCACCTGAAATCATACAATCTTATAACGTCTCAATCTTTTCTCCATTGAAACACAAAACTGTAAAATCTTAGGTTAACCTTTTTCTTGTCGGGTCCATATTTCTCAAATTTTACAACTCCATCAATCAAGGAAAAGATAGTATGGTCTTTGCCGAGCCCCACATTCTTTCCTGCATGAAACTTGTGTGTTGCATAGAATAGAAATAGTCAGACGAAATCCTAAAACAGTTAAGTATGGAAGTCTTAACTATTTATAACAAAATGGGGGGTAAGTGGCGACTATTTTAACCAGCGCTATATGGAGATTGAGTGTAGATAGCACCTTTAACACCCTAATTGCTCGCTTCATTTTTATGTTGATAACACGACCAGGTCTTTCCAGTGTACCATCGAAGTAAAGGTTTAGCAATCATTCAAAAAGTAATGGTTTCACTTTGGTTAGTAAAGAGGCTTTTCAGGATATTACACTGCACGCCCACACACATTTCTGTCAAATTTCATGCTTGACATATAAGGTTAAGGGGTGGATAACATTCTGCAGGGGTGTCATTTATTCATCGATTATCTATTTCACAGTTTCTATAACATCAGAATCACATATACACCAAACCTCAGCATTGATCTGCAAATAAAAAGTTGTGCTCTAACGAAAAAGAAGAAAAATTTGAAGAGCATTAATCTAGGGTGAATTTAGTACTGAATGCCGCATTGATTTGCTTTTTTATGCCCTTGTTCTTCAATAAGTGACAGCTGGTTCGGAATTAAACAGCAGTCGCAATGAGAATTCTAAACGCAGTTAGCTTGATAACAAATTAAGAGGACCTAAATTACTCTTTGAACTATCATTTCTCTTAACTTCACTAAAGCATATGTGGCCAATTACACCCCCATCAAACACTAGCAGACAATGACATCAATTGTGGAAATCCAAAGGCGAATTACTCCCCAACAATAAAAGAAAAATGATCTTTGCATTTACTGGTTTTTGGCACAGTTAATTAAACCATCAGATAACCAGGAGATAAGAGGTACCTTGGTTCCGCGTTGCCGAACAATAATTGAACCGGCCTTGGCAACTTGGTCCCCAAAAATCTTAACACCGAGCCTCTTACCCCTGGAATCAC